>CM077643.1:405264483-405741983 GCA_039707465.1 Rhabdophis nuchalis
AATTCTCCAGCCAGCAAAGCTGTCAGTGTCAGGGCCTGGGCCAGTGGTCCCCAACCTTTTCAACTTTAAGTCTGAAGGACTTCAGCTCCCAGAATTCTCCAGCCAGCAAAGCTGTCAGTGTCAGGGCCTGGGCCAGGGGTCTCCAACCTTTTCAACTTTAAGTCTGAAGGACTTCAGCTCCCAGAATTCTCCAGCCAGCAAAGCTGTCAGTGTCAGGGCCTGGGCCAGGGGTCTCCAACCTTTTCAACTTTAAGTCTGAAGGACTTCAGCTCCCAGAATTCTCCAGCCAGCAAAGCTGTCAGTGTCAGGGCCTGGGCCAGGGGTCCCCAACCTTTGCAACTTTAAGTCTGAAGGACTTCAGCTCCCAGACTTCTCCAGCCAGCAAAGCTGTCAGTGTCAGGGCCTGGGCCAGGGGTCCCCAACCTTTGCAACTTTAAGTCTGAAGGACTTCAGCTCCCAGAATTCTCCAGCCAGCAAAGCTGGCTGGAGAAGTCTGGGAGCTGTAGTCCTTCAGACTTAAAGTTGCAAAGGTTGGAGACTCCTGTCTTAAATGGGGCAGGAAGTGGGGGATATTTTATGTCTGCGTCCCTCTGACAATGGGTGGTGGTTCATGGACTGTTGTTGTTTTCGCCCTGCCATTCTTTTGTTGGATCGTGTGTGTGTGTGCATGTGTGCGTTGTGTTGGCAGGGAAAGAACAAAAGAGTCTGGAGGTCCTTCAGCAGGCAAGCCCATTTCATGGGCTGTTTGATTCTACCAGCAGCCAAGCTGACGCCCGTCTCTGTAGGAAGGACAATTAGGAATGTCACTGGCTGTGGGCAGGGAGATAGGGAGAGCTTGAGCCTCTGCCTGGCTGGGTAGGAGGTCCTTTCCTTCCTTCCTTCCTTCCTTCCTTCCTTCCTTCCTTCCTTCCTTCCTTCCTTCCTTCCTTTCCTTCCTTCCTTTCCCATTCCTCTTCCTTATCTATGATTCTTTCTTTCTTCCTTCCTTCCTTCCTTCTTTCCCCTTCCTCATCTATGATTTCTTTCTTTCTTTCTTTCTTTCTTTCTTTCTTTCTTTCTTTCTTTCTTTCTTTCTTTCTTTCTTTCTTTCTTTCTTTCTTTCTTTCTTTCTTCCTTCCTTCCTTCCTTCCTTCCTTCCTTCCTTCCCCATCTATGATTTCCTTCTTTCTTCCTTCCTTCCTTCCTTTCCTTCCTTCCTTTCCTCTTTCCCTTCCGTATCTATGCTTTCCTTCCTTCCTTCCTTCCTTATCTATTATTTCCTTCCTTCCTCTTCTTTCTTTCCTTTCCTTCCTTCCTTCCTTCCCCTTCCTCATCTATTATTTCCTTCCTTTCTTTCCTTCTTTTTTTCTTCCTTCCTTCCTTCCTTCTTCCTTCCTTCCTTCCCCTTCCTCATCTATTATTTCCTTACTTTCTTTCCTTCTTTTTTCCTTCCTTCCTTCCTTTCCCTTCCTTATCTATTTTTTTTTTATTTATCTTTCTTTCTGCCTTCCTTCCCCTTCCTCATCTGTGATTTCCTTCCTTCCTTCTTCATATCCTTCTTTTCTTTCCTTTCCTTCTTTCCCCTTCCTTATCTATGATCTTTCTTTCTTTCTTTTTCTTTTTCTTTCTTTTTGTCTTCCTTCTTTCCCCTTCTTCATCTATGATTTCCTTCCTTCCTTCCTTCCTTCCTTCCTTCCTTCCTTCCTTCCTTCCTTCCTTCCTTCCTTCCTTCCTTCCTTCCTTTTACAGATGACTAAAGGTGATAAACATGGCCCTTCCTCCCTCCTATTTTCCCCACAACAACTACCTTGTAAGGTGGGTTGCACTGAGACAGCAGGAGGGGCCCAAAGTCACCCAGCTGGCTTTCATGCCTAAGGCGGGACTAGAACTCCCAGTCCCCTGGTTTCTAATCTGGTGCCTTAACGACTAAACCAAACTTATTTTATTTTATTTTATTCAATTTATATCCCGCCCTTCTCCCAACAGGACCCAGGGCGGCGCACAGGAATTTAAAACAGCATACAAAAATAATACAAAATACATAAATTTAAAAAGCTATTAAATGACACAAAACCTGCGCTAAAACCAAATTAAAATACCTCATTTAAAACTGTCTAATATTTGTCCCAGTGGAGGCTATGTTAGGCCGGCTTGATGAAATAAGTGTGTTTTTAAACAACGGCGGAAGAGGCGGAGGTCGGTGATAGTGCGGAGTTCAGGGGGTAGGTCGTTCCACAGGGCTGGGCCCGCCACAGAGAAGGCCCTTCCCCTGGGTGTCGCCAGCCGGCATTGTCCGGCCGATGGCACCCGGAGAAGGCCCTCTCTGTGGGAGCGTATCGGTCTAAGGGATGTATGGGGCAGGAGGCGGTCTCGCATATAACTAGGTCCCGAGCCATGGAGCGCTTTGAAGATGGTCGTCAGGACCTTGAAGCGCACCCGAAAGACCACAGGAAGCCAGTGCAGCTCGCGCAGGATCGGTGTTATGTGGGAGCATCTAGGGGCTATATCTATTATTAAATTTAGAGGCTGCCCATCTCACTGTGGGGCGACTCTGGGCAGCTGAAGACCATATCTGTAAAAGAGGCTATGAAACGATAAGAAAAGATTTAACCTTAAGAATTAAAACATCAAAATTAAGGATGGTGTCAATCCCAGGAGCCAAATGCTGGACTTCATTGGTTGATTCGCAGAGTGACATTGTCCATGGAGATTCTCCGCCATCCAGGTCATGGTGGGCCCAAAGGGGCTTTTTTTCCCCCAAGAGGCAACTGGGCTTTCTTATTTTTTTCTCTGAAGAGGTTTCGCTTCTCATCCAAAGAAGCTTCTTCCGCTCTAGGGAATGGAAGAATGTAACCTCCTTGCAGACAGCTGGTCCTTTGCATCCTTTTTAGGGGGTCCTTGAGGCCACTTGGAGGTTTATCTGTGTCCTCAGGGTCACCTGAGTGGGGCAAAGGGGTGTGGAGCCTCCTGGGAACAGCGGGAAGCATTCCTGTAGTCTACAAGTTGAGTAGTAGATAGTGTTGCTGCACTCTTTGTAACCTCCAGTCCAGGCGCTACTCAAAGAAAGAACCACATGTAAAAAGCATTCAGCTAATCCTCAACTTGCACCCATTCCAGAATTGGAAGGGACCTTGGAGGTCTTCTAGTCCAACCCCCTGCCTAGGCAGGAAGCCCTATACCGTTTCAGACAAATGGCTATCCAACATCTTCTGAAAGACTTCAAGTGTTGGGCATTTACAACTTCTGGAGGCAACTTCTGTTCCACTGATTAATTGCTCTGACTGTCAGAAAATTTCTCCTCAGTTCTAAGTTGCTTCTCTCCTTGATTAGTTTCCACCCATTGCTTATTGTTCTGCCTTCAGGTGCTTTGAGGAATAGTTTGACTCCCTCTTCTTTGTGGCAACCCCTGAGATATTGGGATATTGCTATCATGTCTCCCTTAGTCCTTCTTTTCATTAAACTAGACATACCCAGTTCCTGCAACCGTTCTTCATATGTTTTACTCTCCAGTCCCCTAATCCTCTTTGTTGCTCTTCTCTGCACTCTTTTTAGAGTCTCCACATCTTTTCTACATCGTGGCGACCAAAACTGGAGGCCGTATTCTAAGAGTGGCCTTCCCAAGGCATTACAAAAGTGGTATTAACCCTTCACGGGATCTTGATTCTCTCCCTCTGTTGATGCAGCCTAGTTACTACTTTTGTTTATGTCAACCCCCACCCACGCATGATTGATTGATATGGTGGATATACATTTCATAAGCCAAAGATTTATTGGGAGGCCGCATGGCCGTTCTGGGGAAGGTCCTTGATGTCTCGGCAAAGGTCTGTCTCTCACAGCTGTTCCCACATCCCCAAAGAGAAAAGGAGATCATTGATGGGAACAGGTGGTGGGGTGGCCCAGTTTGTAAGAGGAGGCTCATAGCATTGTAAGCTATGCGTTCAAGTTATGAGTTTAATCGGGGAGAGAAGCAACGTGGAACTAGGTGGAAATTTCCCGACAGTGAGAACAATGAACCAGTGGAACAGAAGTAGCCTCCAGAAGTTGTGAATGCCCCAACACTGGAAGTCTTTCAGAAGATGTTGGAGAGCCATTGGTCTGGAGTGATATGGGGTTTCCTTCCTAGGAAGGGGGTTGGACAAGAAGATCTCCAAGGTCCCTTCCAACTGCTATTGTATTATTGTATTATTGAATGCCCCAACACTGGAAGTCTTTAAGAGGATGTTGGATAGCCATTTGTTTGAAACGGTATAGGGTTTCCTGCCTAGCCAGGGGGTTCGACTAGAAGACCTCCAAGGTCCCTTCCAACTCTGCTATTGTATTATTGAATGCCCCAACACTGGAAGTCTTTAAGAAGTTGTTGGATAGCCATTTGTTTGAAATGGTATAGGGTTTCCTGCCTAGGCAGGGGGTTGGACTAGATGACCTCCAAGGTCCCTTCCCACTCTCTTATTCTGTTATTGTTATTCAGGAATTGTGGGAGCTTTACCCCTGGAAGCTTTCAAGAAGAGACTGGACTGCCATCTGTCAGAATTTGTGTAAGGTCTCCTGCTTTAGCCGGGGGTTGGACTAGATGACCTCCAAGGTCCCTTCCCACTCTGTTATTCTGTTATTGTTATTCAGAAATTGTGGGAGCTTCATCCCTGGAAACTTTCAAGAAGAGACCAGACTGCCCTCTGTCAGAAATGGTGTAAGGTCTCTTGCTTGAATGGGGGGTTGGACTAGAAGACCTCAAAGGTCCCTTCCCACTCTGTTATTCTGTTATTGTTATTCAGGAATTGTGGGAGCTTTACCCCTGGAAGCTTTCAAGAAGAGACTGGACTGCCATCTGTCAGAATTTGTGTAAGGTCTCCTGCTTGAGCGGGGGGTTGGACTAGATGACCTCCAAGGTCCCTTCCCACTCTGTTATTCTGTTATTGTTATTCAGAAATTGTGGGAGCTTCATCCCTGGAAGCTTTCAAGAAGAGACTGGACTGCCATCTGTCAGAAATGGTGTAAGGTCTCCTGCTTGGGCGGGGGCTTTGTCTAGATGACCTCCAAGGTCCCTTCCCACTCTGTTATTCTGTTATTGTTATTCAGGAATTGTGGGAGCTCATCCCTGGAAGCTTTGAAGAAGAGACCGGAGTGCCCTCTGTCAGAATTGGTGTAAGGTTAATGGATAATGGGGTTGGACTAGATGACCTATAAGGTCCCTTTCCAACTCTGTTAATCGGTTACAAATCTGTTACTTAACAAGATGAATGGTGGGCTCAATTACCGTCATAAAAGTCAAGGACTACCTGTTCCGTTACCTTGCTGGGTTAGGCTTAGCTCAACCTTAATGTGCCCCTTTCCAGTTTTTGACACAGGAATGATAAAAGCCAATTAAAGCGATAAAAAGGAAGCTACCCATTTTGACCATCGTGCTGGCAGGCGGCTTCCTACATGCTCCATTTCCTTTCAAATTTAAAGCACGTCACAGGGATTTCTCCAAGGTTGGCCTTCAAATATTGAGCGTAATAATTATAATCTCTCCGAAACACCTCGGTGCTCGTTCTCTTGCCAAAATTGTTCCCTGACCGGGTCATTTCTGACGAAGGAGAATAGCTCGTCAACCAGTGTTGATGGTATTGGAACAAGCAGTGTGCAGTGTGCCCCTGTGGATGGGGCGCGCAACTTGGGTGTCCTCCTGGATACCCGGCTGTCCATGGAAGATCAAGTGACAGCCGTGGCCAGGAGGGCGTTTTACCAGGTTCGCCTGGTACGCCAGTTGCGCCCCCTATTGGATCGGGACGCCCTTCGCACAGTCACTCATGCTCTCGTGACATCCCGACTGGATTATTGCAACTCTCTCTACATGGGGCTCCCCTTGAGGTGTACCCGGAGGCTTCAGTTGGTCCAGAACGCAGCCGCGCGAGCAATTATGGGCACCTCTAGGTTTGCCCACGTAACACCGCTCTTGCGCGAGCTGCACTGGCTACCTGTCGTCTTCCGGGTGCGCTTCAAGGTGTTAATTACCATCTTCAAAGCGCTCCATGGCTCGGGACCTAGCTACCTGCGGGATCGGATCCTGCCCCATACATCCTCACGGCCGATTCGCTCCCACAGAGAGGGACTTCTCCGGGTGCCGTCCACTAGACTTTGTCAGCGGGCGACGCCCAGGGGAAGGGCCTTCTCTGTGGCGGGCCCAGCCCTCTGGAATGACCTTCCCCCCGATATCAGGACAACCACGGACCTCCGCTCCTTCCGCTTAAAATTAAAGACACACTTTTTTCGTCTGGCCGGCCTTGGGTAGTCTCTTTTTAGGTTAAGGGTTTCTAGGGGTAATTTTTAGTTTAGTGTATGGGTTTTAGCGCAGGATCAATTTAATCTATTTTTAATTTTGTATTTTGTATTTGTCTGTGGTTTTATTTGTATTTTTAATTGCCTGTGCCCCGCCTCGAGTCCCCTTGGGGAGAGAGAGCGGGATATAAAATTAAATTATTATTATTATTATTATTATTATTATTATTATTATTAATATTATTATAGAGAAGAGCAACAAAGAGGACTAGGGGACTGGAGTCTAAAACCTATGAAGAACGGTTGCAGGAACTGGGTAGGTCTAGTTTAATGAAAAGAAGGAGTAGGGGAGACATGATAGCAGTCTTCCAATATCTCAGGGGTTGCCACAAAGAAGAGGGAGTCAAGCTATTCTCCAAAGCACCTGAGGGCAGGACAAGAAGCAATGCGTGGAAACTAATCAAGGAGAGAAGCAACTTAGAACTGAGGAGAAATTTCCTGACAGTTAGGACAATTAATCAGTGGAACAGAACTTGCCTCTAGAAGTTGTGAATATCCCAACACTGGAAGTCTTTAAGAGGATGTTGGAGAGCCATTTGTCTGAACGGCTACAGGGTTTCCTGCCTAGGCAGGGGGTTGGACTAGATGACCTCCAAGGTCCCTTCCAACTCTGCTATTATATTATTGTATTATTGAATGCCCCAACACTGGAAGTCTTTAAGAAAACGTTGGATAGCCATTTGTCTGAAGCGGTATAGGGTTTCCTGCCTAGACAGGGGGTTGGACTAGAAGACCTCCAATGTCCCTTCCAACTCTGCTATTGTATTGTATTGTGTTAACCAATACATCAAGTCTGATCAATCTAGTACTGGGTGCTTTGTAATTTGAAATGATGTTATTGTTTGAGAGAACCTGTGGTAAACCATACCGTTTTATTGACTTGGGCTTCTCTCCTTGATTAGTTTCCACCCATTGCTTCTTGTTCTACCCTCAGGTGCCTTGGAGAATAGCTTGACTCCCTCTTCTTTGGGGCAACCCCTGAGACAAAAAGAAGAGGGAGTCAAGCTATTCTCCAAAGCACCTGAGGGCAGAACAAGAAGCAATGGGTGGAAACTAATCAAGGAGAGAAGCAACTTAGAATGTAGGAGAAACTTCCTGACAGTCAGAACAATTAATCAGTGGAACAGAAGTTGCCTCCAGAAGTTGTGAATGCCCCAACACTGCAAGTCTTCAAGAAGAGGTTGGATAGCCATTTGTCTGAAATGGTATAGGGCTTCCTGCCTAGGCAGGGGGTTAGGCAGGGGGTCTCAGGAGCTCAGCGTGGAACTATGATAGGATGCCACCCGTGTAACAAATCCAGGCATGAAATTTCCTCGCTCCTAAATATTCCACAGTCAACTGTCAGCTGCATTATAAGAATGTGGAAGTGTTTGGGAACGACAGGAACTCAGCCACGAAGGGGTAGGCCACATAATAGAGCAGGGTCAGCAGATGCTGAGGCCCATAGCGCGAAGAGGTCACCAACGTTCTGCAGAGTCCATCTCTACAGACCTCCAAACTTCATGCGGCATTCAGATTAACTCAAGAACAGTGCGTAGTGGACCGACATCCTTTTGAACCCTATAGAGTAGGAATGGGAGGTCACTTACTGAACGTTCATATGTGAGTACTTGGAATACGGCATCCAGTTTTGGTCACCACGATGTAGAAAAGATGTGGAGACTCTAGAAAGAGTGCAAAGAAGAGCAACCAAGATGATTAGGGGACTGGAGACTAAAACATATGAAGAACGGGGTATGTCTAGTTTAATGAAAAGAAGGATTAGGGGAGACATGATAGCAGTGTTCCGATATCTCAGGGATTGCCACAAAGAAGAGGGAGTCAAAATATTCTCCAAGGCACCTGAAGGCAGAACAAGAAGCAATGGGTGGAAACTAATCAATGTGAAAAGCAACTTAGAACTGAGGAGAAATTTCCTGACAGTTAGAACAATTAATCAATGGAACTACTTGCCTCCAGAAGTTATGAATGCCCCAACACTGGAAGTCTTTAAGAAGATGTTGGATAGCCATTTGTCTGAAATGGTATAGGGCTTCCTGCCTAGGCAGGGGGTTGGACTAGATGACCTCCAAGGTCCCTTCCAACTCTGCTATTGTATTGTATTGTCTTGAGTAAAGGCAGGTGAGCGAATACTTTTGGCAATATGGTCATAGCTGTGGTTTTCCCAGTAGCTTCAGAGTTGGACCATAAGGGAGCTTGAGCATTGAAGAATTGATGCTCTCAAATTGGGGTGTTGGAGAAGACCGTTTGATAGGCCTGGTCTAGGGTCCCCTGCTTGAGCAGGGGGTTGGACTAGAAGACCTCAAAGGTCCCTTCCAGCTCTATTCGGCTTGATTGATTCAGGACCTTGGAGACATCCTTATGACTTAACAGCAGGGTCTTCCATTCAGCACCATGGACAGCAAACGCAGAGCTTTCTATGATACGCAGTCCAGCTGGTTGGCCCAAAATAGCGATTTCTGACAGGGAAACTGACAACTTATGACCGGTTTTTTCACAGTTACGACCGTTGCCAGCATCCCCACAATCACATGATCAACATTCAGATGCTTGGCCACTGTTTCCCATTTATGACGGTTGCCGTGTCATGGGACCCACTTCTGCGACCTTCTGAAATGCAAAGTTTTGAATGGAATGGAATGGAATGGAATGGAAGGGAAGGGAAGGGAAGAGAAGAGAAGAGAAGAGAAAATATGGAAGGGAAGAGAATGGAAAGGAAGGGAAGAGAGGAGAGGAGAGGAGAAGAGAAAAGAAGAGAAGAAGAGAAAATATGGAAGGGAAGGGAAGGGAAGAGAAGAGAATAACAGAGTTGGAAGGGACCTTGGAGGTCTTCTATTCCAACCCCCTGACCAAGGAGGAGACCCTACACCATTTAAAAGATTAAGAGAGATTGGAAAGAACCTTGGAGGTCCTCTAATACAACCCCCTGCCTAGGCAGGAAACCTTATGTCATTTCAGACAAATGGCTATCCAACATCTTCTTAAAAACTTCCAGTGTTGGAGCATTGACAACTTCTGGAGGCAACTTCTGTTCCACTGATTCATTGTTCTCACTGTCAGGAAATTCCTCCTCAGTTCTAAGTTGCTTCTTTCCCTGATTAGTTTCCACCCATTGCTTCTTGTTCTGCCCTCAGGTGCTTTGGAGAATAACTTGACTCCCTCTTCTTTGTGGCAACCCCTGAGAGATTGGAAGACTGCTATCCTGTCTCCCCTAGTCCTTCTTTTCATTAAACTAGACACACCCAGTTCCTGCAACCGTTCCTCGTATGTTTTATCCTCCAGTCCCTTAATCCTCTTTGTTGCTCTTCTCTGCACTCTTTCCAGAGTCTCCACATCTTTTTTATAGTGTGGTGACCAAAACTGGATGCAGGACTCCAGGTGTGGCTTTACTAAGGCTTTATAGAATGATCTTAGGACCTCCCTTGATCTTGATTGTATCCCTCTGTTAATGCAGTTTAGGATTGCATTGGCTCCTATTTAGCTGGTTGTCCACTAAGCCTCCAAGATCCCTCTTCCGGTCACTGCTATGAAGCCTGGTGTCAGTCTATACGTGTCCTTTTGGTTTTTCTTGCCTGAGTGTAGGACTTTCCATTACGTTGAATTTCATTTTGTTAGAAATGGCCTTCAAGTCTATCCAGATCTGTCTGGATCGTGAGCCTCTCATTTAGGGTGTGGGCTATTCCTGCCAGCTTAATATCATCTGCAAAATTGGAGGAAGACCTCAAAGCTCCCTTCCAGCTCTATTCTGATTGCTTGATTGACTGATTGATTGACTGATTGATTGAAATAGTCTGGGACCTCCTGCATAAGCAGGGGGCTGGACTAGAATACCACCAGCTCTATTCTGATTGATTGATTGATTGATTGAAATGGTCTGGGGTCTCCTGCTTGAGCAGAGGGCTGGACTAGAAGACCACCAAGGTCCCTTCCAGCTCTACTCTGATTGATTGATTGATTGATTGATTGAAATGGTCTAGGGTCTTCTGTATGAGCAGGGGGGCTGGACTAGATGACCACCAAGGTCCCTTCCAGCTCTACTCTGATCGATTGATTGAAATGATCTTGGGTCTCCTGCATGAGCAGAGGTCTGGACTAGAAGACCACCAAGGTTCCTTCCAGCTCTATTCTGATTGATTGATTGATTGAAATGGTCTGGGCTCTCCTGCTTGAGCAGAGGCTGGACTAGAAGACCACCAAGGTCCCTTCCAGCTCTACTCTGATTGATTGATTGATTGATTGAAATGGTCTGGGCTCTCCTGCTTGAGCAGAGGCTGGACTAGAAGACCACCAAGGTCCCTTCCAGCTCTACTCTGATTGATTGATTGATTGATTGAAATGGTCTAGGGTCTCCTGCTTGAGCAGAGGCTGGACTAGAAGACCACCAAGGTCCCTTCCAGCTCTACTCTGATTGATTGATTGATTGATTGAAATGGTCTAGGGTCTCCTGCATGAGCAGAGGGCTGGACTAGAAGACCACCAAGGTTCCTTCCAGCTCTACTCTAATTGATTGATTGATATGGTCTCGGGTCTCCTGCTTGAGCAGAGGCTGGACTAGAAGACTGCCAAGGTCCCTTCCAGCTCTACTCTGATTGATTGATTGATTGATTGAAATGGTCTAGGGTCTCCTGCTTGAGCAGAGGGCTGGACTAGAAGACCACCAAGGTTCCTTCCAGCTCTACTCTAATTGATTGATTGATTGATTGATTGATTGATTGATTGATTGAAATGGTTTAGTGTCTTCTGCATGAGCAGAGGGTTGGACTAGAAGACCACCAAGGTTCCTTCCAGCTCTACTCTAATTGATTGATTGATATGGTCTCGGGTCTCCTGCATGAGCAGAGGGCTGGACTAGAAGACCTCCAAGCTCCCTTCCAGCTCCGTTCTGATTGATTGATTGATTGATTCTGCTGGTCTGTTCTGTCCATCCGTGTCCACCGCTCTGAGGCTACAGTTCGTTGCGTCAAAATCGATCCCGCTCTTTGTTGATGTGACTGCTGTCATCCCCGGCAGAGACCTGTCCGATGGCCAAACCAAGGCCCAGAGGTCTATGGCCCTGAATGGGGACCCCGTGACTTGGCCTTTCAGAAAGGGGAAGGGTCTCCTCCCCCCCACCCTTTGGAGCACAAGGAACGACTGGGGTGGAAGAGCCAGGCCTGGCGATGTGTGTGTGTTTCTGCCTGTGATCGGGCAGTCAGCCAAGCCTGGCATTCAGGGCGCTTGCCTAATTAACATTTCATTAAGCCCCTTTTTGGCTCGCCTTGACGGAGGTCCAGGGGTCGCCCCATTGATGTGCTAATTCCGTGGCTGGCTTTCGGGTCGGCTTCTCAGCTGTCCCTGCTTTTGTGTTCAAAATAACAGGTTGCAACAGGCAAAAGAGAAGCCTTAGTCTGGGGGTCTCCCTCCCCCTCTTCCTCTTTGTCTTCCGACATCTGCAGCAGAAGGATAGCTTTAACAGATTTAACAGTGTTGGAAAGGGACCTTGCAGGTCATCTAATCCAACCCCCTGCCCAAGCAGGAGATTATACGTCTGCCCTCTACCTAGGATCGAACTCACAACCTCCTGCTTGAGAGGCAAGAGCTTCACCTACCAACATCTCCCAGGCTGGTCCCTTCCAGAACTGTCCCCATCCAACGTCAACATCCCCCCAGAACAGGGGTGAAATCCAACAGGTTCTGACAGGTTCTGGAGAACTGGTAGCAGAGATCTTGAGTAGTTCAAAGAACCGGCAAATATCGCCTCTGACTGGCCCCAGAGTGGAATGGGAACGGAGATTTTGCAGTATCCTTTCCCCTGGAGTGGGAGGGAACGGAGATTTCACAGTATCCTTCCCTTAGAGTGAGGCGGGAATGGAGATTTTGCAGTATCCTTCCCCTGGAGTGGGGAGGGAATGGGAATTTGCAGTATCTTTCCCCTGGAGTGGGGAGGGAATGGAGATTTTGCAGTATCCTTCCCCTGGAGTGGGGAGGGAATGGAGATTTTGCAGTATCTTCCCCTGGAGTGCGGAGGGAATGGGGATTTTGCAGTATCCTTCCCCTGGAGTGGGAAGGGAATGGGGATTTTGCAGTATCTTTCCCCTGGAGTTGGAAGGTAATGGGGATTTTGCAGTATCCTTCCCCTGGAGTGGGGAGGGAATGGGAATTTGCAGTATCTTTCCCCTGGAGTGGGGAGGGAATGGGGATTTTGCAGTATCCTTCCCCTGGAGTGGGGAGGGAAGGGGGATTTTGCAGTATCGTTCCCCTGGAGTGGGGAGGGAATGGGGATTTTGCAGTATCCTTTCCCTGGAGTGGGGAGGGAATGGGGATTTTGCAGTATCCTTTCCCTGGAGTGGGGAGGGAATGGAGATTTCGCAGTATCCTTTCCCTGGAGTGGGAGGGAATGGAGATTTCGCAGTATCCTTCCCCTGGAGTGGGGAGGGAATGGGGATTTTGCAGTATCCTTCCCCTGGAGTGGGAGGGAATGGAGATTTCGCAGTATCTTTCCCCTGGAGTGGGGAGGGAATGGGGATTTTGCAGTATCCTTCCCCTGGAGTGGGGAGGGAATGGAGATTTTGCAGTATCCTTCCCCTGGAGTGGGGAGGGAATGGAGATTTTGCAGTATCCTTCCCCTGGAGTGGGGAGGGAATGGAGATTTCGCAGTATCCTTCCCCTGGAGTGGGGAGGGAATGGAGATTTTGCAGTATCCTTCCCCTGGAGTGGGGAGGGAATGGAGATTTCGCAGTATCCTTCCCCTGGAGTTCATTTCGTGACCATTCCATGTTGCAACAGCACATATACCCATTTTTCACTCTTAAGACCGTTCCCGCCTCCCCACAATCGCGTGACTTACATTCGGATGCTTGACAAGTGACGGTTGAAATGTGATCCCCTTTTGCGACCTTCTGACAAGCGAAGTCACGGGGGGGGGACTCAGATTCACTTAACAACCGCGTTACTCATTGAACAACGGCAGTGACTTATTTCCCCAAAGCAGCAAGAAAACATCGTACAATGGGGCAAACCTCCCTTAACGTATGTCTCGCTTTGCGACCTAAATTCGGGGCTCCCTTGTGGTCGTACGCGTGCTTCGCATGGGAATGTGGTTGAGTTGATTTTCCCTTCGTTCGTAGCTCCGTCGAGCGCCGGGATCTGTAAATCAGAGTTTACAGTTAAGCATCCTGGACAATGGTGGTTTATTCAATAAACAATCAAGTCACCGCTCGTGGGGGTAGCTGTCTGGGGGACCCATTGATCATCTTTTTCGACCGCTTGCAAAGCAGCTTCTGCCTTCTTGGGAACAATTTCAGCAGATTAATTGGTGGGCTTGACTTCTGGCCTCTTCAGTTAATTGTTTTGTTCGTTCTCTGTTTTTAAAAAAAAGAAAGGAGAGGTTAATACTTGGAGGTGAAAATATTGGACATTCTTGGCCTCTCGCTCTTTCATTATTTCGCCGACTGCCTCTGCGAAACGTGTGAATATTTTCAAGTGGCAAAGCCGGCCCGGTTGAGAACAAACAACAGATAGTCCTTGAATGGAATTGTTAGGGGTAAAAAAACACCCCCATTGGAAAATAAACAGTCGGAATAGTGCAATACACCGGACAGCAAGAGATACCTTGCTTAAACCTCACAATAACTATCAAACACTGATAGTAGAAAAAATAAATAGTCTTTACTCTTGATGTAACTAAAATACTTCTAAAATATTTGCTTCTTTCTAAATCTATGGTGAGGCCCCATCTGGAGTGTTGTGTACAGTTCTGGTCCCCATACCTTCAGAAGGAGATGATGGAAATGGAAAAGGTGCAGAGGAGGGCAACCAGAATGATTAGGGGGCTGGAACCCCTTCCTTACCATCGGAGGCTGCAACGGCTGGGCCTCTTCACTCTAGAACGTCGGCGCCTGAGAGGTGACCTGATTGAAGTCTATCAAATCATGCACGGGGTGGACAAAGTAGAGAAGGAAAAACTGTTTTCCCTATCGCACAACACTAGAACTAGGGGGCCCTCCATGAAACTTTGGATAGCTAGACCTCAAACAAATAAGAGGAAGGACTTTTTCACCCAGAGGATCCCTGGTCTATGGAACTCCCTGCCAGAAGAAGTGGTGACAGCTCTCAGCCTCGGCACCTTTAAGAAAGGATGAGAGGAGTTTATGGAGAACAAGGGTATCCATGGCTATCATGATGGATGCCTAAGGACACCCTCCGGGTTGGAGAGATAGGCAGGATGTCTCTCAATGCCATTTGCAGGGAATCATAAGCAGGTGAAGACATCTGCTTGGGAAGATCCTGAAGCAAATGGGGAGCCACTGTGTGAGACAGAAGGCTGGACTGGATGGGCTGTGGCCTCTTCCAGCAAGGCTATTCTTATGTTCTGAAAGGACGGAAGGAAGGAAGGAAAGAAAGAGAAAGAAAGAAAGAAAGAAAGAAAGAAAGAAAGAAAGAAAGAAAGAAAGAAAGAATGAGAGGATTTCATGGA
The DNA here is from genome assembly GCA_039707465.1 of Rhabdophis nuchalis. Lineage (NCBI taxonomy): Eukaryota > Metazoa > Chordata > Lepidosauria > Squamata > Natricidae > Rhabdophis > Rhabdophis nuchalis. The sequence continues at coordinate 405,279,236 of CM077643.1, forward strand.
GAACAAGGGTATCCATGGCTATCATGATGGATGCCTAAGGACACCCTCCAGGTTGGAGAGATAGGCAGGATATCTCTCAATGCCATTTGCAGGGAATCCTAAGCAGGTGAAGACATCTGCTTGGGAAGACCCTGAAGCAAATGGGGAGCCACTGTGGGAGACAGAAGGCTGGACTGGATGGGCTGTGGCCTGTTCCAGCAAGGCTGTTCTTATGTTCTGAAAGGACGGAAGGAAGGAAGGAAAGAAAGAGAAAGAAAGAAAGAAAGAAAGAAAGAAAGAAAGAAAGAAAGAAAGAAAGGATGAGAGGATTTCATGGAGAACAAGGGTATCCATGGCTATCATGATGGATGCCTAAGGACACCCTCCAGGTTGGAGAGATAGGCAGGAGATCTCTCAATGCCATTTGCAGGGAATCCTAAGCAGGTGAAGACATCTGCTTGGGAAGACCCTGAAGCAAATGGGGAGCCACTGTGGGAGACAGAAGGCTGGACTGGATGGGCTGTGGCCTGTTCCAGCAAGGCTGTTCTTATGTTCTTATATTCTTCTAAACAGTGATACTAACTCCTCTAACAATAAACAGCCCTTCACCAAAACCACAGTTATCTTACAGTCAGTCAAAACAATGATTCTCTTCCGTCTTCATGTTCAGCTTCTTCCTCAGTGGCAATCAGGAAGCAAAGGAAAGCAAAAGGGATGAACTGTGTTTCCAGCTTCCTTTTATGATTGAGCTGGGAAGCACAGCCAATCAGATTACACATAGTCTTTTAAAGTTACATATACCCTTTAAGAATCCTGGCTTATATATATTGTCAACCCAACATCAGGATAATTATCCTAACAGGAATAACAATAATAAGGCATCCAGTTTTGGTCGCTCCAATGCAGAAAAGATGTGGAGACTCTAGAAAGAGTGCAGAGAAGAGCAAGAAAGAGGATTAGGGGACTGGAGGCTCAAACCTATGAAGAAGATTGCAGGAACTGGGTGTGGCTAGTTTAATGAAAAGAAGGACCAGGGGAGACATAATAGCAGCCTTCCAATATCTCAGGGGTTGCCCCAAAGAAGAGGGAGTCAAGCTATTCTCCAAAGCACCTGAGGGCAGGACAAGAAGCAATGGGTGGAAACTAATCAAGGAGAGAAGCAACCTAGAACTAAAAAGAAATTTCCTGACAGTTAGAACAATTAACCAGTGGAACAGAAGTTGCCTCCAGAAGTTGTGAATGCCCCAACCCTGGAAGAATTTATGAAGACAATTTCGTTGTATTTAAATACATCCATTCTTCCTTGTTTGGCCTTCGGGTGCCTTGGAGAATAGCTTGACATCTTTCTCCTCTCTGGGGCAGCCCCTCAAATATTGGAAGATGCTCTCCTGTCTCCCCTGGTCCTTCTCTTCCCTAGACTAGACAGGCCCAGTTCCTGCAACCGTTCATCATAGGTTTCAGCCTCCAGTCCCCTCATCATCCTGGTTGCTCTTCTCTGCACTCTTCCACATCTTTTTTATAGTGTGGTGACCAAAATTGGATGCAGGACTCTAGGTGTGGCCTTACTGAGGCTTTATAGAGTGGTCTTAGAACCTCCCTTGATCTCGATTGTATCCCTCTGTTAATGCAGTTTAGGATTGCATTGGCTTTGTTGACTGCTGCCTCATATTTAGCTGGTGTCCACCAAGCCTCCAAGATCCCTCTCACAGTTACTGCTATTAAGCCAGGTTTCACATGATAGCAGTGTTCCAATATCTCAGAGGCTTCCCCAAAGAAGAGGGAGTCGAACTATTCTCCAAAGCACTTGAGGGCAGGACAAGAAGCAATGGGTGGAAACTAATCAAGGAGAGAAGCAACTTAGAACTGAGGAGAAATTTCCTGACAGTGAGAACAATGAATCAGTGGAACAGAAGTTGCCTCCCAGAAGTTGTGAATGCCCCAACACTGGAAGTCTTTAAGAAGATGTTGGAAAACCATTTGTCTGAAGTGGTGTAGGATTTCATTCCTAGGCAAGGGGGTTGGACTAGAAGACCTCCAAGGTCCCTTCCAACTCATCTATTCTCCTCTATTCCATTCCATTCCATTCCCTTCCATTCTATTGTATTCTATTCCATACCATTCCATTTCCTTCTGTTCTGTTCTGTTCTGTTCTGTTCTGTTCTGTTCCGTTCCGTACCGTTCCGTTCCGTTCTGTTCTACTCCATTCTCTTCTCTTCTCTTCTCTTCTCTTCTCTTCTCTTCTCTTCTCTTCTCTTCTCTTCTCTTCTCTTCTCTCCTATTCCCTTCCCTTCTCTTCTATTCCATTCCATTCCATTCCATTCCATTCCATACCGTTCTGTTCCATTTCGTTCTATTCTATTCTATTCTATTCTATTCTATTCTATTCTATCCCATTCCCTTCCATTCCGTTCCGTTCTGCTCCATTCCATTCCATTCTCTTCTCTTCTCTCCTATTCCCTTCCCTTCCCTTCTCTTCCGTTCCGTTCCGTTCTGTTCTGTTCTACTCCATTCCATTCTCTTCTCTTCTCTTCTCTCCTATTCCCTTCCCTTCTCTTCTATTCCATTCCATTCCATTCCATACCGTTCTGTTCCATTTCGTTCTATTCTATTCTATTCTATTCTATTCTATTCTATCCCATTCCCTTCCATTCCATTCCGTTCCGTTCTACTCCATTCCATTCCATTCCCTTCTCTTCTCTTCTCTCCTATTCCCTTCCCTTCCCTTCTCTTCCGTTCCATTCCATTCCCTTCCATTCCATTCCATTCCATTCCATTCCATTCTATTCTATTCTATTCCCTTCCCTTCCATTCCATTCCATTCAGTCTATATGTGTCCTTTTGGTTTTTTCTTGCCTAAGTGTAAGACTTTACTTTTCTCTACACTGAATGTCGTAAGTGCGAGGACCAGACCTTAGTCCCTTTTCTCAGCGTCCTGGTAACTTCAAATGGTTGCTAAGCTAAGTCGGGGACTATCTGACTTCCCTTGCTCGGTGCCAATTGATCACTTTTGACGGAGGGCATAGAATCTGGGTTTTGACTAATTTCCCTGCCACTGAATGGCTGCCAAGAACTGTAAAAACCTTCATTCTCTGCTTTTTCAGCCCCACCCAGCCTTCCCCTGGGGGTGACTAATTGCTGATCCCCAAACGAATTACAAACCTCTTGACTCAGGCCCATAAATTTGCCTTCATGTGGCTTAATAAATCTTACTCCGTGACAAGCAATATCAAGGGCTTTATTACTCTTTTAGCAGCCTGAGCAGCGGTCATTATGTTCACTCAAAAGTTGGTGGGGTTACAATACAATACAATAGCAGAGTTGGAAGGGACCTTGGAGGTCATCTAGTCCAACCCCCCGCCTAGGCAGGAACCTTATACCATTTCAGACAAATGGTTATCCGGCATCTTAAATACTTCCAGTGTTGGAGCCTTCACAACTTCTGGTGGCAACTTCTGTTCCACTAATTAATTGTTCTCACTGTCAGGAAATTCCTCCTCAGTTCTAAGTTGCTTCTCTCCTTGATTAGTTTCCACCCATTGCTGCTTGTTCTGCCCTCAGGTGCTCAACCGCCAAGGTTTTTTTTTTTTTTAAGCCTTCAGCAAGCATGGATGTCTCAAGAATTCTGTGAGTTGAAGTCTCCAAGTCATAAAAGGGCCATAGTTCTCCACCACTAGGTAACTTTAACAGATGAACAGAGTTGGAAGGGACCTTGCAGGTCATCTAGTCCAACCCCCTGCCCAAGCAGGAGACCCTACATCTGCCTCTACCTAGGATCGAACTCACAACCTCCTGCTTGTGAGGCAAGAGCTCTACCTACATACAATAGTCTTAGAATACTTAGAGTAGAATAGAGCTGGAAGGGACCTTGGAGGTCTACTAGTCTAGCCTCCTGCTCAACCTACACTATTTGAGACAAGCAGTTGCCCATTTTCTGCTTTGACAACTCCAGTTTTGGAGCACCTACAACTTCTGGTGGCAAGCTGTTCCCCTGGTTAATTCCTTCGGCGCTCTCTGGTGTATATGGACTACAACTCCCAACAGCCTGTGCTAGGACCAGGGATTTCATTGGCTTTGAACAGACACCTCATTATCCAATCAGTCTGTTTTGACACAGACCTCAAACTCACCAACTCACCAGGAGACTGTGAGTTATAGTACTGCCTTAGTCACAAAAGCTGGCTGGGTGACTTTGGTCCAATCCCCAGGAGGCGGTGAGTTCTAGTCCCGCCTTTCCATGAAAGATGACTGGGTGGCTTTGGGCCAATCACCAGGAGATGGGGAATTCTAGTCCAGCCTTAGCATGAAAGCCAACTGAGTGATTCTGGGCCAATCACTAGGAGACAGAGAGTTCTAGTCCCGCCTTTGCATGAAAGATTACTGGGTGACTTTGGGCCAATACCCAGGAGACGGTGAGTTCTAGTCCCAACTTTGCGTGAAAGATGACTGGGTGACTTTGGGCCAATCACCAGGAGACAGTGAATTCTAGTCCCACCTTTGCGTGACAGATGACTGGGTGACTTTGGGCCAATCACCAGGAGATGGTGAGTTCTAGTCCCACCTTAGGCACAAAAGCCAACTGGGCCACTCCCCCTCTCTCCCATCCCAATCCACCTCGCAGGGTTGTTGTTTTGAAGAAAATAGAAGCGGGAAGGAATATATGTTCTCCACATCTTCAGTTCTTCGCGAAGAGACCAAGGCAGGACAAAATTTCTAATCAAGGGTAAAAAGCCGGTTTTACTAAGCCGTAAATTAACCGGGTTTCCATCGCTTCTGAAAGCCAAACCAAGCAAGCCGCTGTAATTTCTGCAGGCATTGGGCAGAGACTGTAAATGCTTGTTTTGGACAGCTGCACATTCGTGATTAGAATCCTTTTTTGTGTGTGTGGGGGTGCTTTTTTAAAAACCTTACAATACAATAGCAGAGTTGGAAGGGACCTTGGAGGTCTTCTAGTCCAACCCCCTGCCTAGGCAGGAAGCCCTATAATGTTTCAGACAAATGGCTCTCCAACATCTTCTGAAAGACTTGCAGTCCTCTTCTCTTCTCTTCTCTTCTCTTCTCTTCTCTTCTCTTCTCTTCTCCTCTCCTCTCCTCTCCTCTCCTCTCCTCTATTCTCTATTCTCTTCCCTTCCCTTCTTTCTTCTCTTCTCCTCTCCTCTCCTCTCCTCTATTCTCTATTCTCTTCCCTTCCCTTCTTTCTTCTCTTCTCTCTTCTCCTCTCTTCTCTTCCCTTCTCTTCTCCCTTCTCTTCTATTCTCATCTTCTCTCAACACAATAGCAGAGTTTGAAGGGACCTTGGAGGTCTTCTAGTCCAACCCCTTGCCTAGGCAAGAAGCCCTATACTGTTTCAGACAAATGGCTATCCAACATCTTCTTGAAGACTTGCAGTCCTCTTCTCTTCTCTTCTCTTCTCTTCTCTTCTCTTCCCTTTCCTTCTTTCTTCTCTTCTTTCTTCTCCTCTCTTCTCTTCCCTTCTCTTCTTCCTTCTCTTCTATTCTCTATTCTCATCTACTCTCAACACAATACAATAGCAGAGTTGGAAGGGACCTTGGAGGTCTTCTAGTCCAACCCCCTGCCTAGGCAGGAAACCCTATACTGTTTCAGACAAATGGCTATCTAACATCTTTTTAAAGGCTTCCAGGGTTGGGGCATTCACAACTTCTGGAGGCAACTTCTGTTCCAGAGGTTAATTGTTCTAACTGTCAGGAAATTTCTCCTCAGTTCTAAGTTGCTTCTCTCCTTGATTAGTTTCCACCCATTGCTTCTTGTTCTACTCTCAGGTGCCTTGGAGAATAGCTTGACTCCCTCTTCTTTGTGGCAACCCCTGAGATATCGGAACACTGCTATCATGTCTCCCCTGGTCCTTCTTTTCATTAAACTAGACCTACCCAGTTCCTGCAACCGTTCTTCCTATGTTTGAGCCTCCAGTCCCCTAATCCTCTTCTCTGCACTCTTTCGAGAGTCTCCACATTTTTTCTACATCCTGGTGACCAAAACTGAATGCCGTATTCCAAGTGTGGCCTTCCCAAGGCCTTATAAAGTGACTAATTCTTTTTTAATTCCTCATTATATGGGCTGAGGGTTTGTTTGTTTGTTTTAACCATGTATGAGAGAGGAAAAATGTGTTTGCGTGGTTTTTTTCCCCATCCTGGTGCATCCTCCACCCATCCTTTGGATTATTTTGGGTGACCTGCCCTTCCTTTTCCTGTGTTCCCTCCCCCTCCCCCTTTTCCGTTTCCAACCTTGCAAATCATTCCTTTCTTTGTCCGTCATAAAAAGCTAAAAATAAAAGGGTGGGGGGAAAAAGAAGGAAGGACCGGTTTAGGATTTCCTCCCCAGCCCCCCAAAAAGTCAGCATTTGAAACATTTGTGTTAACAGTTGCGATGAGAAAGTTGGCTTTCCTGTTTTTTTAAAAAAGAAAAACAGGGTGTGTTTGTCGGTTTCTGTATTATTCAAAGAGGTAGAAGAATTTGGAATGGAATAACAGCGTTGGAAGGGACCTTGGAGGTCTTCTAGTCCAGCCCCCTGCTCAAGCAGGAGACCGTCTGCCATTGGAATCAGAATGGAGATGGAAGGGACCTTGGAGGTCTTCTAGTCCAACCCCCTGCTCAAGCAGGAGACCCTATGCCATTTCAATCAGAATGGAGATGGAAGGGACCTTGGAGGTCTTCTAGTCCAGCCCCCTGCTCAAGCAGGAGACCCTATGCCATTTCAATCAGAATGGAGATGGAAGGGACCTTGGAGGTCTTCTAGTCCAACCCCCTGCTCAAGCAGGAGACCCTATGCCATTTCAATCAGAATGGAGATGGAAGGGACCTTGGAGGTGTTCTAGTCCAGCCCCCTACTCAAGCAGGAGACCCTATGCCATTTCAATCAGAATGGAGATGGAAGGGACCTTGGAGGTCTTCTAGTCCAACCCCCTGCTCAAGCAGGAGACCCTATGCTATTTCAATCAGAATGGAGATGGAAGGGACCTTGGAGGTCTTCTAGTCCAACCCCCTGCTCAAGCAGGAGACCCTATGCTATTTCAATCAGAATGGAGATGGAAGGGACCTTGGACATCTTCTAGTCCAACCCCCTGTTCAAGCAGGAGACCCTATGCCATTTCAATTAGAATAGATCTGGAAGGGACCTTGGAGGTCTTCTAGTCCAACCCCCTGCCTAGGCAGAAGCCCTACACCACTTCAGACAAATGGCTATCCAACATCTTCTTAAAGACTTCCACTGATTAATTGTCCTCACTTTTAGGAAGTTTCTCTGTAGTCCTAGGTTGCTCCTCTTCTTGATTAGTTTCCACCCATTGTTTTCTCTGGATCTTTCCATGAGACATTTCCAGGAAACATAGTTAGTTTGTTTGTTTATTTATTTATTTATTTATTTATTATTCAAATTGGTATACCGCCTTATCTCCCCAAGGGGACTCAGGGCGGTGCACAGAAATATAAAAAATATAAAACAATACAGTACAAAAAGGGTAAAAATAGATTAAATTAAGGTCTGTGCTAAAATTTAGATTAGAAAAAAGGTTAAAATCAATTAAAACTATATCCATTAAAACTAAGCCATTAAAACTAAGCCAGGAGGCTAAAACTAAGCCAGTAGGTTAAGCCCCAGTTTCCCTGTTCGCACAATAAATGGAATCAAGGAGATGTTGGTCAACATACAAGGCGAGACATGAGGACTTATCCATAAGCCGAAAAGCAAAATTCCCAGAGACAATTTTGAAGGTGGATCCCATGAGGGTTATCCTGAACCAGGAGTGGGATTCAGCCGGTTCGGGAGAACCGAATGCTAATTTTACATCCGACATTAAGAAGTGTCCACGCAGCCCATTTTGGATGCCAGATAACGCAGGGCCCGCACAGAGGATCTGGGAGGTGAAAAACCTCCCAGGGGGTTGGACTAGAAGACCTACAAGGTCTCTTCCAACTCTGCTATTGTATTGTATTGTATTGTAAAACCAGCCTTCAGGAGGTTCCTGAAGTCCAAAAAGGACCCGTTTCTGGACTATGGAGCCTGGAGAGGCCATTTTTCACCTCCCGGAGGCTCTAGAAAAGCCTCCAGAGCCTGGGGAGGATGAAAAACGGACCTCCTGAAAGTTCCAGAAGTCCTCCGAAGGGCCTCTGGAGCCCAGGAGAGGCTGTTTTCGCCCTCCCGGAGGCTCCAGGAAAGCCTCCGGAACTTTGAAGGGTGAAAAATTGGCCTCCGGAATTTTCCAGAAGTCTAGAAACGTGCCCATTTCTGGCCTCCAGAGGGCTTCCAGAGTCCGGCGGAGGCTGTTTCCGCCCTCCCAGAGACTGGAAGAAAGGTTCCGGAGCCTGAGAAGGGTGAAAAATGGGCCTCCTGAATGTTCTGGAAGTCCAGAAGTAGACCCGTTTCTGGCCTTTGGAAGTCCTCCGTAGCCCATGGAAGGCCATTTTCACCCTCCCGGAGACTCAAAAGAAGCTTCCGGACCCTCGGGAGGGTGAAAAACGGGCCTCCTGAATATTCAGGAAGTCCAGAAACGGCCCCCTTTCCAGCCTCCGGAGCCTGGGGGGAGGCGGTGTTCTCCCTCCCGGAGGCTCAAAAGAAGCTTCCGGACCCTCGGGAGGGTGAAAAACGGGCCTCCTGAATGTTCTGGAAGTCCAGAAACAGCCCCCTTTCCAGCCTCCGGTGCCTGAGGGAGATGATTTTCACCCTCCCGGAGGCTCAAAACAAGCTTCCGGACCCTCAGGAGGGTGAAAAATGGCCCCCTGAATGTTCTGGAAGTGTGGTAATTGGCCATTTTCACCCTCCCGGAGGCTCAAGAAAACAGAGGGGAAACCCTAGGTTGGGCAAAAAGCCCCCCCCCTCTCGCCATGGTGCAAGAGGCTGAGTAGGCCACGCCCACCATAGCCACGCCCGCCCATAACCCGGGCCACGAACCGGTTGCTCGAATTTCTCAATCCCACCCCTGTCCTGAATCCCAACTTGGCTTTTATTTTCAAGGTTACCGTATTTTTCGGAGTATAAGACGCACCGGAGTATAAGACGCACCCAGGTTTTGAAGAGGCAATTTTTTTTAAAAAGTAGGTAGGTAGACAGAGAGGGAGAGAAAGAGAGAGAAATACAGTAGGTAGGGAAGGAGGGAGAGAGTGTAGATAGGTAAGTAGATAGAGGGATAGAGAGAAATAGAGAGAGAGAGAGAAATACGGTAGATAGGTGGAGGAGAGAGAGAGTAGGTAGATAGGTATATAGGTAGATAGAGGGGGGAGGTAGAGAAATACAGTAGGTAGGAAGGGAGAGAGAGAGTGTAGATAGGTAGGTAGGTAGAGGGATAGAGAGAGAAAAATAGAGAAAGAGAGAGAGAGAGAGAAATACAGTAGGTAGGTAGGGAGAGAGAGTGCAGATAGGTAGGTAGGTAGAGGGATAGAGAGAGAGAAATAGAGAAAGAGAGAGAGAGAGAAATACAGTAGGTAGGTAGGGAGAGAGACTGTGTAGATAGGTAGGTAGGTAGAGGGATAGAGAGAGAAAAATAGAGAGAGAAAGAGAGAGAGAGAGAAATACAGTAGGTAGGTAGGGAGAGAGAGAGTGTAGATAGGTAGGTAGGTAGAGGGATAGAGAGAGAAAAAGAGAGAGAATTAGAGAGAGAGAGAAATACAGTAGGTAGGTAGGGAGAGAGAGAGAGTGTAGATAGGTAGGTAGGTAGAGGGATAGAGAGAGAAAAAGAGAGAGAGAAAGAGAGAGAGAGAGAGAAATACAGTAGGTAGGGAGCGAGAGAGAGAGTAGGTAGGTAGATGTTTCCAGGGGTATTTACCCATGTGCTGGAGAAGGAAATCACTGGCCAGCTTTGGAACAAATCTTGGTTTCTGCAGCCACAGTACTTGACCAACGTAATTCTCATCAATCACTCTAAGTCAGGGATGTCCAAACTTGGGAACTTTAAGACTTGTGGACTTCAACTCCCAGAATTCCCCAGCCAGCATAGCTGGCTGGGGAATTCTGGGAGTTGAAGTCCACAAGTCTTAAAGTTCCCAAGTTTGGACATCCCTGCTCTAAGTAAACAGCTTTCCAAAAGGGAAAATAAATCCCCTTTTTGCACTGTACAAACCTCCCCCAAACGGCCCGTTTTTTGCTAAAATGGGCCCGTTTTTTTTCAAATAAAAGGCATGAATAGCCTTGGGGGGGGGGCTTGTAGAGTGCTCCTGGGGGTGGGGGGAAATGACCAAAAAACCCAGCACATTTATCGCGAAAACGGGACGTTTTTTGGTCACAAAATAGCATGCATAGCCTTATGGAGGCTTATAGAGTGCTGCTGGGGGCTGGGGGGGGGGGCAAAAACGCTCTCTGGACCTCTCTGGAAGCCTCCCTAAGGCTAGGCACAGCCATTTTGGTGAAGGGGGGATGAGGTTTCAGGAGGCAAAAAAAATGCTGTATTCGATGTATAAGACGCACCCAGATTTTCAGCCTCTTTTTATAGGGAAAATAAGGTGCGTCTTATACTCCGGAAAATACGGTATTCTAAACCTCGGCTAATTTCGAACCTTGGAAACCGCCGTTTCCCCCGAGAGTTTTGATCTTGGCCCGGCCTAGTTTCGCATGCCAAGCAGGTGTTTTCAAAGGAAAAATAAGGTTATTTTCAGCTCCAAAAACATGGCTGGCATGCTGGCACGGCATCAAAATCATTTTTAGACCAACCTTTCAGCTGGCTCGCATATGTATATATTGAAAAAAGTCTTTTCAAAGAGTCTTTTTGTTTTTCTAATTCCCAGATGGGCTCGGGGGTTGTTGTTTTTTCTCAAACAGAGTGCTCCAAATGCTTTTAAAAGAGAATCCTCGCTATACGACGACGGTAAGGGAGCTCAAAATTCCCATTGCTTTCCAAGAGAGTTACAATACAATACAATACATATAATACAATAGCAGAGTTGGAATGGACCTTGTAGGTCTTTTAGTCCAAACCCCTGTGTGGGCAGGAACCTTATTCCATTTCAGACAAATGGCTATCTAACATCTTTTTAAAGACTTCCAGGGTTGGGACATTCACAACTTCTGGAGGCAACTTCTGTTCCACTGATTAATTGTTCTAACTGTCAGGAAATTTCTCCTTAGTTCTAAGTTGCTTCTCTCCTTGATTAGTTTCCACCATTGCTTCTTGTCCTGCCCTCAGGTGCCTTGGAGAATAGTTTGACTCCCTCTTCTTTGTGGCACCCTCTGAGATATCGGAACACTGCTATCATGTCTCCCCTGGTCCTTCTCTTCATCAAACTAGACATACCCAGCTCCTGCAACCGTTCTTCATATGTTTTAGTCTCCAGTCCCCTAATCCTCTTGGTTGCTCTTCTCTGCACTCTTTCCAGAGTCTCCACGTCTTTTCTACATCGTGGCGACCAAAACTGTATGCAGTATTCCAAGTGTGGCCTTACCAAGGCACTATACAGTGGCATTAACACTTCACGTGATCTAGATTCTCTCCCTCTGTTGATGCAGCCTAGAACTGTGTTGGCTTTTTTGGCAGCTGCTGCACACTGCTGGCTCATATTTAAATGGTTGTCCACTAGGACTCCAAGATCCCTCTCACAGTTGCTACTATTGAGCAAGGTACCACCTATCCTGTACCTGTGCATTTTGTTTTTCTTGCCTAAATGTAGAACCTTACTTTTTAGATCATTTTAGTTCCTTGAAAGTCAGTGTCATGTCCTGTAGTTTTGAAATGCTGATAGATGAGGTATTAAGTTGATTTTTTAATGCATTTTTATGCTCTGCGATACGTGCACTTATCCTTCTGTTGGTTTGTCCTATATAAGTGGCAGGGCAGGTTTTACATGGAATTTTGTAGACCCCTTGGCTTTCTAGCTGGATCTTGTCTTTTGGGTTCCTTAGGATATTGGTTATTTTTTGGTTGGTGTTGAAGGCTGTCTTGATGTTGTGCTTGTGGAGAATTTTGCTGATTTTGTCTGTGGTACCTTTAATGTATGGGATGAGGGCAATGCCATTTTCCTGTTCTTTGTCTTGGTTCTTGGGGGGTGTCCCTTTTTGGATTAGTTTGGTGATTGTTTTTCTTCTGAATCCGTTGGAGATTAATGTATTTGTGAGGAGGTGTATTTCAGTTTTCAGGTGGTCTTTGTCAGCTAGGCGTTTGGTTCTATGTATGAGGGTTTTGGCTACAGAGTTTATCTGTGGGTTTACCAAAACCCTCATACACAGAACCAAACGCCTAGCTGACAAAGACCAAAGGCCATGGGCGCCCAGGACGAGCCAGGCGGGGAGGCGGCAGCAGTGGGGCTCCCGGCCGGCCGCTTTCAGCCTATCGCGGCGGCGGTGGCGCAAAGTTCAGGGCTGCACGGCTGCTCACAGCTCTCTTCCTCCGCTGCCGCCTGCTGCCTGCCTGGCTCCTCCCTTGCCGGCCCTCCTCTTCCGCCTGCCCTCTCTTCCTGCCCGCCGCCCCCCCCGCCCCAGGCAAAAATCGGGACATTTTTAAGAGGCTGCGGGACGCGGGACAAATTCTTGAAAAGTGGGACTGTCCCGCCAAAAGCGGGACATCTGGCCACCTTACACTACGATCTTCCTTTCCCAACATCTTCGCCTCCTCGGATGGCCCATGTTTTAAATGTGCTCTCTACCGCCGCGCACTCCCTCGCTCACAGCTGCCGTATCTTGGCAGAGGGACTCCCGTTGTCAGCAACCGGGGCTTCTCTGCCGGAGCGTGTTTCTTTTTTAATTAAGAAGCATTTGGATGCGGCTGGTGGCGTTGGAAACGGCTCGCTCAGAGAAAGCAGCCAATTGCAACGGCGGCTTTTAATGGGCGCTCGTGTTCGATCCTTAATCCCGCCATGCATGTAATACATTTCCGATTATCGTCCTGCCAAGGCATCTTAATTACTCCGGGGAGGCAGCGGCGGCGGCGGCGGCTGAACCGTGGGCAATAGATGGAGCTAAAATCTCAACCAATACCTCCCCGAAATCCTGGAAAGGTGAATCAATATATGGAACGTACGACCACTTATGGTGGACCTGTGAGGAGGCTAACAAATTTTTGGAAAAGGATCGAAAATTGGCTGGAGGCAATAGCAGGAGTTAACATAGAATGGAGACATGAAGTTTTTTTTTTATTAGGAACTAGCCGTTCCAGGCCACGCGTTGCTGTGGCCCAGTCTGGTTAAATGCCCAACCAATCTGTGTGTAGATCTACACCTGCACACACAAACACATAGACACAACCACCGTATAAGCCCCAACCTACCTACCTACTGTATTTCTCCCTCCCTCTCCCTCTACCTACCTACCTACCTACCTACCTACCTACCTACCTACCTACTGTATTTCTCCCTCTCCCTCTCTATCCCTCTACCTACCTACCTACCTACTGTATTTCTCCCTCCCTCTCTCTCTCCCTCTACCTACCTACCTACCTACCTACCTACCTACCTACCTACCTACCTACTATTTCTCCCTCTCCCTCTCTATCCCTCTACCTACCTACCTGTATTTCTCCCTCTCCCTCTCTATCCCTCTCCCTACCTACTTACCCACTGTATTCCTCTCCTTCTCTATCCCTCTACCTACCTACCTACCTACCTACCTGTATTTCTCCCTCTCCCTCTCTATCCCTCTACCTACCTACCTACCCACTGTATTCCTCTCCCTCTCCATCCCTCTACCTACCTACCTACTTACTGTATTTCTCCCCCTCTCTATCCCTCTACCTACCTACCTACCTACCTACCTACCTACCCACTGTATTCCTCTCCTTCTCCATCCCTCTACCTACCTACCTACCTACCTACCTACCTACCTATCTACCTACCTACCTACTGTATTTCTCCCTCTCTATCCCTCTACCTACCTACCTACCTACTTACTGTATTTGTCCCCCTCTCTATCCCTCTACCTACCTACCTACCTACCTACCTATCTACCTACCTACTGTATTTCTCCTTGAATCTTATGGACAGAGTATTTTATGTCATAAAGGATGACATAATACCTGTGGCCCACTGCTCTCTCTGTATCCATCTACCTACTTTTTTTACAATTTTTTACATTTCCGTGGTGTGTACCTGGCACAGGTGTGACATCTACACAATCTATACATATATCATTGGTGCCGTACTTGGAAGGAACGTTGTGTGTAAATTTGGAAGCGATCGGTGCAGGACTTTCGGAGATTAGCGGTTTTGAACAAACTCTTGTTACATTTTTATTTATATAGATAGATAGTGTCTGCGAAATACAAAAAAGATATCCAGTATTTAATGCTACATATAACTACGGCGGCAAGGATCGCCTTTGCCCAGAAATGGAAAAACAATTTCACTCCAAGGGAAGAAAAGTGATGGATTGTGCTGAAATAGACAAATGAACTCAAGAAATCCAGTTTTAAAAAGAAGGATCAGAATTCTACCAGATATGGGATAAATGGTACAGGTGAATGGAGGAAAGAAACAAGAACCAATGAAGGAATACAACAAAACTAAAAAAAAATACAATACAATACAATTGCAGAGTTGGAAGGGACCTTGGAGATCTTCTAGTCCAACCCCCTGCCTAGGCAGGAGACCCTATACCGGTTCAGACAAATGGCTCTCCAACATCTTCTTAAAGACTTGCAGTGTTGGGGCATTCACAACTTCTGGAGGCAACTTCTGTTCCACTGGTTCATTGTTCTGACTGTCAGGAAATTCCTCCTAAGTTGCTTCTCTCCTTGATTAGTTTCCACCCATTGCTTCTTGTTCTGCCCTCAGGTGCCTTGGAGAATAGCTTGACTCCCTCTTCTTTGGGCAACCCCTGAGATATTGGAAGGCTGCTATCATGTCTCCCCTGGTCCTTCTTTTCATTAAACTAGACATACCCAGTTCCTGCAACCATTCTTCATATGCTTTAGTCTCCAGTCCCCTAATCCTCTTGGTTGCTCTTCTCTGCACTCTTTCCAGAGTCTCCACGTCTTTTCTACATCGTGGCAACCAGAACTGAATGCAAATATTCCCAGTGTGGTCTTCCCAAGGCCTTGTAAAATGGTATTAACCCTTCAGGTGATCTTGATTCTCTCCCTCTGTTGATGCAGCCTAGAACTGGGTTGGCTTTTTGGGCAGCTGCTGCCCACGGCTGGCTCCTATTTCAATGGTTGTCCCCTAGGACTCCCAAGATCCCTCTCCCAGTTGCTACTATTGAGCAAGGTCCCACCTATACTGTCCCTGTGCATTTCGCTTTTCCTGCCTAAATGTATAGTAGTTAGGAGTAAAATAAGAGGGTTAAGAATGGGGAAATCCAAATGAAATATAACAGAAGGGGAAACAATATAAGATGAGCGCCATCGATTGACAATTGCGATTAGGAAGAACAGGAAGCTCCTGCTCGTATTGTATGGTGTAAATGTGGTGTATGTCTTAAGTTTCGTGTGTGTGTATTTCACATGTTTATAAATAATTTTTTTTAAAAAATCCATGGGTTTTTAAGCCCCGGCAACATCGGGCAGTGAAGGGGTGGGGAACTATGGTATTCCTGGATGCGCGACACCACCCCATATCCTGAATCTCTGAATCGAGATCTTCCTGGACTCATGACTGCAACAGAGAGCAAAATTTCCATCGCTAAGCAAGACAATACAATACAATATAATAGCAGAGTTGGAAGGGACCTTGTAGGTCTTCTAGTCCAACCCCCTGCGTGGGCAGGAACCTTATACCGTTTCAGACAAATAGCTATCTAACATCTTCTTAAAGACTTCCAGGGTTGGGGCATTCACAACTTCTGGAGGCAACTTCTGTTCCAGAGGTTAATTGTTCTAGATTTAGCAATTGTTTAGACCAGGGGTCTGCAAAGTCGGCTCTTTTAAGACTGGTGGACTTCAACTCCCAGAATTCCCCAGCCAGCTATGCTGGCTGGGGAACTCTGGGAGTTGAAGTCCACCAGTCTTAAAAGAGCCGACTTTGCAGACCCCTGGTTTAGACAATTGCTAAATGCTTTATTTTACCTCCTTCTTACGGCCTTTTTTGCCGCAGTCGTTAAGCAGAGCACTGCGGCCGTTCAGTTAGCCACCCCGGTTGTTAAATGAATCAAGTTCCTCCCCCCCCTCAACTTTGCGGGTGAGAAGGTCACAAAACGGGATCACGTGACCCCGGAACGCTGCAGCACGTCATAAATGCGAATCAGCTGCCAAGCGTCTGAATTTTGGTCACAGGACGAACCGGGGCAGGGGGGCGGGGCTGCAACAGTGGTGAGTGTGAACCACGGCCGTAAGACGCTTCAGTGCCGTTGTAACTTGGAACGGTCACTCAACAGACTGTTGTAAGTCGAGGGCTACCTGTAAATGGTAGGTATGGTAGGTAGGAGGAGGTTGCAAACGGTCGTAAATGCAGGCCGGTTGCCCAAGGGATAGATGATGTCAGGTATTTCGAATCTGGGTTGTGAGTTGCTTTTTCAGGGATCCATTGTAACTTTGAATGGTTCAATCAATCAATCGATCAGAAGAGAGCTAGAAGGGACCTTGGAGGTCCTCTAGTCCAGCCCCCTGCTCAAACAGGAGATCCTATACCATTTCAGACAAGTGTCTGTCCAGTCTCTTCTTAAAAGCCTCCAGTGATGGAGCCCCCACAACTTCTGGTGGCAAGGAGTTCCACTGGTCAATTGTCCTCACTGTTAGGAAGTTGCTACTTAATTCCAATTTCAATTCTCTCCTTGATTAAGTTTCCATCCATTGTTTCTTGTTCTGCCCTCAGGTGCTTTGGAGAATAAATTGACTCCCCTCCCCCACCTTTTATTCTTTGGGGCAACCCCTGAGATATTGGAAGACTGCTATCATGTCTCCCCTGGTTCTCTCTCTTCTTAGTCTAGCCAGGCCCAGTTCCTGCAACCGTCCTTCATCGGTTTTAGCCTCCAGGCTGATTAAGCAGGGGGTTGGACTAGAAGACCTCCAAGGTCCCTTCCAACTCTTCTCTTCTCTTCTCTTCTCTTCTCTTCTCTTCTATTCTATTCTAATTTCATTCTATTCTATTCTATTCTAATTTCATTCTATTCTAGCCTATTCTATTCTAATTTCATTCTATTCTATTCTAGTCTATTCTACTATATTCTATATTGTATTCTATTCTAATTTCATTCTATTCTATTCTAATTTCATTCTATTCTATTCTATATTCTATTCTATTCTAATTTCATTCTATTCTTTTTCTAATTTCATTCTATTCTTATTCTAATTTCATTATATTATATTCTATTCTAATTTCATTATATCCTATTCTATTCTAATTTCATTCTATTCTTTTCTATTCTATTCTAATCTAATTTCATTCTATTCTATTCTATTCTAATTTCATTCTATTCTTTTCTAATTTCATTCTATTCTTATTCTAATTTCATTCTATTCTATTCTATTCTAATTTCATTATATCCTATTATATTCTAATTTCATTCTATTCTTTTCTATTCTATTCTAATCTAATTTCATTCTATTCTATTCTATTCTAATTTCATTCTATTCTTTTCTAATTTCATTCTATTCTAATTTCCTTCTGTTCTATTCTAATTTCCTTCTGTTCTATTCTATTTTCATTCTGTTCTACTCTACTCTACTCTACTCTTTCCACTATTTCTATTCTATTCTATTCTGTTCTGTTCCGTTCTATTCTAATTTCCTTCTATTCTGTTCTGTTCTTTTCTATTCTATTTACATTTCTATTCTATTCTTCATCTTCTTTGCTCAGATTGGATGCTAAGCTAAAAATCAGCTTAAACCTTTAGCTCCTGACCCACGCTCGAAGGGCTGGGGATGATGGGATCACTTTGGGGTTCTGTGTTCCTATGGCAGTCTGTAACCAAAGCTCTATGTGTTTTATTTCCAGACCAGTGCGGTGTTGTGTCTGGGCGGTTGTGCCCTTTTGGCTTTCAGCGCCCTGCTGGCGGTCATCGTCCTTTTCCTTCCCAGCGGTCACTGTGAGAGACGGTTCTGCACCCTGGCTGGCTACATTCAGACAGCAGCCGGTAAGTGGGACACAATCCTGTGGGTTTGATTCAGGGAATTTGCCAGGCATCTCCGATCTCAACTCTCTACTGCAGCTGACCCCGATGGGTGTTTTTCAAATGATTTCACTTTAAGAGGGATGGACTTCAACTCCCATAATTCCCCCCAACCAGTTGAGGTCCACCCAACTCAAAGCCTGCTGGCTGGGGAATTCTGGGAGTGGAAGTCCTCCTCTCTTAAAGCATTGCTGGTTGGGGAATTCTGGGAGTGGAAGTCCACCTATTCTACTCTACTCTACTCTACTCTACTCTACTCTATTCTATTCTAATTTCTATTCTCTTCTATTCCATTCAATTCCATTCTACTCTGCTCTACTTTATTCTAATTTCTATTCTATTTTATTCTAATTTCTGTTCTTATTTCTATTCTATTCTATTCTATTCTATTCTACTCTACTCTACTCTACTCTACTCTACTCTAATTTCTATTCTTTTCTATTCCATTCAATCCCATTCTACTCTGCTCTACTTTATTCTAATTTCTATTCTATTTTATTCTAATTTGTTCTTATTTCTATTCTATTCTATTCTACTCTACTCTACTCTACTCTACTCTACTCTACTCTACTCTACTCTATTTTAATTTCTATTCTTTTCTATTCCATTCAATTCCATTCTACTTTGCTCTACTTTATTCTAATTTCTATTCTATTTTATTCTAATTTCTGTTCTTATTTCTATTCTATTCTACTCTACTCTACTCTACTCTATTCTATTCTAATTTCTATTCTTTTCTATTCCATTCAATTCCATTCTACTCTGCTCTACTTTATTCTAATTTCTATTCTATTTTATTCTAATTTCTGTTCTTATTTCTATTCTATTCTATTCTATTCTATTCTATTCCATTCCATTCCATTTTATCCCATTCCATTCTATTCTAATTTCTATTCTAATTTATATTTTAATTTCTATTCTAGCCCTAGCCCTAGCCCTAGCCCTAGCCTTATTCTATTCTATTCCATTCCATTCCATTCCATTCCATTCCATTCCTGTTCTTATTCCTGTTCTTATTTCTACTCCATTCTCTATTGCATTTGGTTCTGTTCTAATCCTGTTCTGTTTTCTTCTGCTCGTTTCTGTCCCGTCCTGTTCTCATCTCATTCAGTGCGAATCCTTAACCGTGCGTTGTGATGCCTGCCTTTGTGACCGAACTGCCAGAATTCCCATCCGAGGCAATTTCACTGTTGTGTTTCCTGTGCGCAGGGCCAGGCAGCGGCTGTCACAACCTGTCACCAGGCTATTGTGTAGCTCCACAACTCTGGGCTCTGCTTGCGTCAGTGGTTCCTGCCTGCACTCTGATTTGCTCTGCAGGACTGAGCCTTCCCGGCTGGTGACAAGCAGCTGCCCTAGATACAGGCAGTCCTCTACTTACGACCACAGTTCTTAAGGAAATCGTTGCCGTTGTTAAGCCGGTAACACGGTTATCCTTTTTGTGGCTCTTCTCTGCCCTCTTTCAAGAGTCTTTTCGACATCGTGGCAACCAAAACTGGATGCAAATATTCCCAGTGTGGCGTTCCCAAGGCCTTATAAAGTGGTATTAACACTTACAATAATACAATAGCAGAGTTGGAAGGGACCTTGGAGGTCATCTAGTCCAACCCCCTGCCTAGGCAGGAAGCCCTATACAGTTTCAGACAAATGGCTATCCAACATCTTCTGAAAGACTTCCATTGTTGGGGCATTCACAACTTCTGGAGGCAACTTCTGTTCCACAGATTAATTGTTCTCACTGTCAGGAAATTCCTCCTCAGTTCTAAGTTGCTTCTCTCCTTGATTAGTTTCCACCCATTGCTTCTTGTTCTGCCCCCAGGTGCCTTGGAGAATAGTTTGACTCCCTCTTCTTTGGGGCAACCCCTGAGATATTGGAAGACTGCTATCATGTCTCCCCTGGTCCTTCTTTTCATTAAACTAGACCTACCCAGTTCCTGCAACCATTCTTCATATGTTTTAGTCTCCAGTTCCCTAATCATCTTTCTTCCTCTTCTCTGCACTCTTTCTAGAGTCTCCACGTCTTTTCTACATTGTGGCGACCAAAACTGGATGCAAATATTCCCAGTGTGGCCTTCCCAAGGCCTTGTAAAGTGGTATTAACACTTAAAATAATACAATAATACAATAGCAGAGTTGGAAGGGACCTTGGAGGTCTTCTAGTCCAACCCCCTGCCTAGGCGGGAAGCCCTATACCGTTTCAGACAAATGGCTATCCAACATCTTCTTAAAGACTTGCAGTGTTGGGGCATTCACAACTTCTGGAGGCAAGGAGTTCCACTGACTAATTGTTGTAACTGTCAGGAAATTTCTCCTCAGTTCTAAGTTGCTTCTCTCCTTGATTAGTTGTTCTGCCCTCTTCACGTGATCTTGATTCTCTCCCTCTGTTGATGCAGCGGGCTGGATTAGAAGACCTCCAAGGTCCCTCCCAGATCTATTCTTATTGAAACGGCCTAGGGTCTCCTGCTTGAGCAGGTGGCTGGATTAGAAGACCTCCAAGGTCCCTTCCATCTCCATTCTGATTGAAACGGCGTAGGGTCTCCTGCTTGAGCAGGGGGCTGGACTAGAAGACCTCCAAGGTCCCTTCTATCTCCATTCTGATTGAAACGGCGTAGGGTCTCCTGCTTGAGCAGGGGGCTGGATTAGAAGACCTCCAAGGTCCCTTCCATCTCCATTCTGATTGAAACGGCGTAGGGTCTCCTGCTTGAGCAGGGGGCTGGACTAGAAGACCTCCAAGGTCCCTTCCATCTCCATTCTGATTGAAACGGCGTAGGGTCTCCTGCTTGAGCAGCGGGCTGGACTAGAAGACCTCCAAGGTCCCTTCCAACGCTGTTATTCTATTCTATCCTTAAAGTGGCGTGTTCAAATCAGGACCCTGTCTGCATTTAGCAATTGTCTGCAGAATGTTGATTTTAATTGATTTTGGGGAACTGGTGATTTGAAAAAAAAAAGTGGATGGAAATAATGAAAGATCCTCAAAGGACCCAGGATATTTTTCATTTGCGATCCCTGGGAAAGGTTAATTAACAATTACCCCCTCCTCGTTTTCGTTTTAATTAAATCCTGCTAGTCTGGAGCATTTCTTTTCGGGCAATATTTGAAAATGGGTGGATGCATGGTGTTACAACCCTTAAGGTACTTAAGGTGTTAGGAACCCAACCTTGCAGCCATTCATTTAGTGACCGCTTGAAGTTACGACGGCCCCGAGAAAAAGTGCCTCACGGCCGTTTTTCACACTTGCAACCATGGCGGCATTCAAGGCGGCCCAAATTCAACCGACTCGTATTTATGACGGTCGCAGTGACCCCGAGGTCACATGAGCCCCCCCTTCCGACGGATTTTAAGAAACAAAGGGAAGCCATTTTCATTTAACAACTGCCTTCCTGACTTAAGAATAGCAGTGATTCCTTTAACAAGAAAGGTGAGAAATGCACTTAGCCATGGTCCTGCTTAGCGACGGAAAGTTTGGGCTCAGTTTTGGTCGTATGTTGAGGAGTCTCTGTATATTATTCTCGTGGTTCTTTGCAGAGTGTATTTTGGATTATCCCCCTTTTCTTCCCTTGGACTAAAAGCTCCCTTAGCCATGGTCCTGCTTAGCAATGGAAATTTGGGCTCTGTTTTGGTCGTAAGTCGAGGAGTCTCTGCATATTATTCTCGTGGTTCTTTGCAGAGGGTATTTGGGATTTCCCCCCTTTTTTTTCCTTGGGCATCTGGGAGGGAAGGGCTAAAAACTCCCTTAGCCATGGTCCTGCTTAGCGACGGAAATGTGGGCTCTGTTTTGGTCGTAAGTCGAGGAATCTCTGTATATTATTCTCGTCATTCTTTGCAGAGTGTATTTGGGATTTTCCCCCTTTTCTTTCCTTGGGCATCTGGCAGGGAAGGATTAAAAACTCCCTTAGCCATGGTCCTGCTTAGCGACGGAAAGTTTGGGCGCAGTTTTGGTCGTAAGTCGAGGAGTCTCTGCATATTATTCTCGTGGTTCTTTGCATAGTGTATTTTGGATTTCTCCCCTTTTCTTTCCTTGGGCATCTGGGAGGGAAGGGCTAAAAACTCCTTTAGCCATGGTCCTGCTTAGCGACGGAAATTTTGGACTCAGTTTTGGTCGTAAGTCGAGGAGTCTCTGCATATTATTCTCGTGGTTCTTTGCAGAAGGTATTTGGGATTTCCCCCCTTTTCTTTCCTTGGGCATCTGGGAGGGAAGGGCTAAAATCTCCTTTAGCCATGGTCCTGCTTAGCGACGGAAATTTTGGGCTCAGTTTTGGTCGTAAGTCGAGGAGTCTCTGCATATTATTCTCGTGGTTCTTTGCAGAAGGTATTTGGGATTTTCCCCCTTTTCTTTCCTTGGGCATCTGGGAGGGAAGGGCTAAAAACTCCTTTAGCCATGGTCCTGCTTAGCGACGGAAATTTTGGGCTCAGTTTTGGTCGTATGTTGAGGAGTCTCTGTATATTATTCTCGTGGTTCTTTGCAGAGTGTATTTTGGATTATCCCCCTTTTCTTTCCTTGGACTAAAAGCTCCCTTAGCCATGGTCCTGCTTAGCAATGGAAATTTGGGCTCTGTTTTGGTCGTAAGTCGAGGAGTCTCTGCATATTATTCTCGTGGTTCTTTGCAGAGGGTATTTGGGATTTCCCCCCTTTTTTTTCCTTGGGCATCTGGGAGGGAAGGGCTAAAAACTCCCTTAGCCATGGTCCTGCTTAGCGACGGAAATGTGGGCTCTGTTTTGGTCGTAAGTCGAGGAATCTCTGTATATTATTCTCGTCATTCTTTGCAGAGTGTATTTGGGATTTTCCCCCTTTTCTTTCCTTGGGCATCTGGCAGGGAAGGATTAAAAACTCCCTTAGCCATGGTCCTGCTTAGCGACGGAAAGTTTGGGCGCAGTTTTGGTCGTAAGTCGAGGAGTCTCTGCATATTATTCTCGTGGTTCTTTGCATAGTGTATTTTGGATTTCTCCCCTTTTCTTTCCTTGGGCATCTGGGAGGGAAGGGCTAAAAACTCCTTTAGCCATGGTCCTGCTTAGCGACGGAAATTTTGGACTCAGTTTTGGTCGTAAGTCGAGGAGTCTCTGCATATTATTCTCGTGGTTCTTTGCAGAAGGTATTTGGGATTTCCCCCCTTTTCTTTCCTTGGGCATCTGGGAGGGAAGGGCTAAAATCTCCTTTAGCCATGGTCCTGCTTAGCGACGGAAATTTTGGGCTCAGTTTTGGTCGTAAGTCGAGGAGTCTCTGCATATTATTCTCGTGGTTCTTTGCAGAAGGTATTTGGGATTTCCCCCCTTTTCTTTCCTTGGGCATCTGGCAGGGAGGGGCTAAAAGCTCCCTTAGCCATGGTTCTGCTTAACGACGGAACGTTTGGGCTCAATTTTGGTCGTAAGTCGAGGAGTCTCTGCATATTATTCTCGTGGTTCTTTGCAGAGTGTATTTGGGATGTTCTCCCTTTTCTTTCCTTGGGCATCTGGGAGGGAAGGGCTAAAAGCTCCCTTAGCCATGGTCCTGCTTAACGACGGAACGTTTGGGCTCAATTTTGGTCGTAAGTCGAGGAGTCTCTGTATATTATTCTCGTCATTCTTTGCAGAGTGTATTTGGGATTTCCCCCCTTTTCTTTCCTTCGGCATCTGGCAGGGAAGGATTAAAAACTCCTTTAGCCATGGTCCTGCTTAGCGACGGAAATTTTGGGCTCAGTTTTGGTCGTAAGTTGAGGAGTCTCTGCATATTATTCTCGTGGTTCTTTGCAGTTTGGGTCCTTCCTTTTTTCTTTCCTCGGACATCTGGCAAGGAAGGAGGGAAAACTTTCCTTCCTGTTGGCTTCCCGAAATAATTTTCTTGCAAACAGAGACTAAAATTAGGTTGGAGGAGGAAGAAACGGCGCCTGGTTTTGAGAGAGGCGCCTGGTTTCCTAATGAGGAAAAAAAAAAACTCCCTCTCTTTCTTTTTCCCCTATTTTTAAAAAATTGCAGCTTGTTTTCGACTTCACAAGAGTTCATTTAGTGTCCGTTCGAAGTTGCGGCACTGAAAAAAGTGATCTAGGATCGTTTTTCACACTTACGACCGTTGTAGCGTTGCCGTGTCCTTTTTTGCGACCTTCCGACAAGCACGATCCATGAGGAAGACAGATTCATTTAACAACTGTTTTCCTAATTTGACAACGGGAGTGATTCACTTAACAACTGTGGCGAGAACGGTCCTACAGTGGGGCTGAACTCACTTAGCAACTGTCTTGCTTAGCCAGATTCATTTAACAACGGTTACTAATTTAACACCTGCAGTGATTCACTTAACAACTGTGACAAGAAAGGTCCTACAATGGGGCTGAACTCACTTAGCAACTGTCTTGCTTAGCCAGATTCATTTAACAACTGTGTGACTAACTTAACCACTGGAGTCACTCACTTAACAACTGTGGCAAAAACGGTCGTAAAATAGGACAACATTCAATAAATGCTTCACTTAGCAACAAAAATATTAAGCTCACTTGGGGTCCTAAGTTGAGGAATAAAAGTAATTTGAATTAAGCTTTTTAAGTTAGAACAGCACGGTAAAAATGGACTTGGGACCGGTCCTCGCACTTATGACGCTTGCATTATCCCCATAATAATAATAATAATAATAATAATAATATATTTAATTTCTAGACCGCTCCCTCTCCCCAAGGGGACTCGGAGCGGTGCACAGGGAAATTAAGACAATAAATATATACAAAACAGTTAAAAACAGATTAAACATAAGACCCTGCGCTAAAATTCCCCAAAACCAATCACTAAAACCCTAAACCCTATAATACTGTAATAAGAGGCTACCCTAGGCCGGCCAAGCAGAAAAAGTGCGTCTTCAATTTCAGGCGGAAGGAGCGGAGGTCCGTGGTAGTTCTAATATCGGGGGAGAGGTCGTTCCAGAGGGCAGGGCCCGCCACAGAGAGAGCCCTTCCCCTGGGCGTCGCCCGCTGACAAAGTCTAGTGGACGGCACCCGGAGAAGTCCCTCTCTGTGGGAGCGAATCGGCCGTGAGGAAGTATGGGGCAGAATCCGATCCCGCAGATAGCTAGGTCCCGAGCCATGGAGCGCTTTAAAGATGATGACTAACACCTTGAAGCGCACCCGAAAAACTACAGGTAGCCAGTGCAGCTCGCGCAAGAGCGGTGTTACATGGGTGTACCTTGTGGTACCCATTATTGCTCGCGCGGCTGCATTCTGGACCAACTGCAGCCTCCGGGTGCACCTCAAGGGGAGCCCCATGTAGAGAGAGTTACAATAGTCCAGTCGGGATGTCACGAGAGCATGAGTGACTGTGCGAAGGGCATCCCGGTCCAATAGGGGGCGCAACTGGCGAACCAGGCGAACCTGGTAAAACGCCCTCCTGGCCACGGCTGTCACTTGATCTTCCATGGACAGCCGGGAATCCAGGAGGACACCCAAGTTGCGCGCCGCATCCACAGGGGCAAGATGTTCGCCCCCTATGGCCAGCGATAGAGACAGCTGGTTGAACCGGGCAGCCGGAAACCACAGCCACTCGGTCTTGGTCGGGTTGAGCTTGAGTCCGTTACTTCCCATCCAGACCCGCACGGCTTCCAGGCACTGGCACATCACCGCTACGGCATCGTTGGGGTGGTTTGGGGTAGATATATACAGCTGAGTATCATCAGCGTAGAGATGGTACTCTACCCCAAAACCACGGATGATCTCACCCAGCGGCTTCATATATGTGTTGAATAGGAGGGGCGAGAGGACCGACCCCTGAGGCACCCCACATGTGAGGGGTCTCGAGGTCGACCTCTGCCCCCCTGTCAACACAAATTGCGACGCCATGATCCCAAGGCACCTGGCAACCGGTTCACATTTACAACAGTGGCATCATCCGAGGGTCGCCATTGGTGACAACCCCAAATCAATGGTGAAGCCAGATTCTCTTAACGTCCGCCGGCTTCTCTTCCCAGTGGCTGTGATTCACTTAACAACCGTGACAAAAAACAGTTGCAAAATGGAAGAGTAGCTTAGCAAATGCCTCGCTTAGCAATGGAAGGCCTCAACTGTGGTCGTAAATTGACTGCGTACAATTCATGCTTGGAACCTAGGAAGATTTCCCAAAATTTAGGAAAATTGGACATTTTGGAAAAAATTGTTCCGTTGTTCCGAAGATTTTTGAGAAAAAAGCTGAATAAGTGATTATATATTCCTGCAAAGGTTGTAGAACAGGACTAGAACTCCTGATGATTGTCCCAAAGTCACCCAGATGGCTTTCATGCCTAAGGCAGGACTAGAACTCCCTGTCTCCTGGTGATTGGCCCAAAGTTACCCAATTGGCTTTCATGCCTAAGGCAGGACTAGAACTCCCAGTCTCCTGGTGATTGTCCCAAAGTCACCCAGATGGCTTTCATGCGTAAGGCGGGACTAGAACTCTCTGTCTCCTGGTGATTGGCCCAAAGTCACCCAGATGGCTTTCATGCCTTAGGCAGGACTAGAACTCCCAGTCTCCTGGTGATTGGCCCAAAGTCACCCAGATGGCTTTCATGCCTAAGGCAGGACTAGAACTCCCAGTCTCCTGGTGATTGGCCCAAAGTCACCCAGATGGCTTTCATGCCTAAGGCAGGACTAGAACTCCCAGTCTCCTGGTGATTGGCCCAAAGTCACCCAGATGGCTTTCATGCCTTAGGCAGGACTAGAACTCTCTGTCTCCTGGTGATTGGCCCAAAGTCACCCAGATGGCTTTCATGCCTAAGGTGGGACTAGAACTCTCTGTCTCCTGGTGATTGTCCCAAAGTCACCTTGCTGGCTTTCATGCCTAAGGCAGGACTAGAACTCCCAGTCTCCTGGTGATTGTCCCAAAGTCACCCAGATGGCTTTCATGCCTAAGGCAGGACTAGAACTCGCTGTCTCCTGGTGATTGTCCCAAAGTCACCCAGATGGCTTTCATGCGTAAGGCAGGACTAGAACTCCCAGTCTCCTGGTGATTGTCCCAAAGTCACCCAGATGGCTTTCATGCCTAAGGCAGGACTAGAACTCCCAGTCTCCTGGTGATTGTCCCAAAGTCACCCAGCTGGCTTTCATGCCTGAGGCAGGACTAGAACTCCCAGTCTCCTGGTGATTGTCCCAAAGTCACTCAAATGGCTTTCATGCCTAAGGCAGGACTAGAACTCCCAGTCTCCTGGTGATTGTCCCAAAGTCACCCAGCTGGCTTTCATGCCTGAGGCAGGACTAGAACTCCCAGTCTCCTGGTGATTGTCCCAAAGTCACTCAAATGGCTTTCATGCCTGAGGCAGGACTAGAACTCCCAGTCTCCTGGTGATTGTCCCAAAGTCACCCAGATGGCTTTCATGCCTAAGGCAGGACTAGAACTCGCTGTCTCCTGGTGATTGTCCCAAAGTCACCCAGATGGCTTTCATGCGTAAGGCAGGACTAGAACTCCCTGTCTCCTGGTGATTGTCCCAAAGTCACCCAGATGGCTTTCATGCGTAAGGCAGGACTAGAACTCCCAGTCTCCTGGTGATTGTCCCAAAGTCACTCAAATGGCTTTCATGCCTAAGGCGGGAGAAAATGTGCATTTTGATCGGACGATCATGGCGAATGCTGAAACGGTCGTATATGCGGGCCACGATCCCAAGTCGCTTTTTTTCAGCCCGGTCGTCGCGTCGAGTGGTCACTCAGCGAGCCATCGTACGCTGAAGACTGCCCGGATCCCAAAGTTCTTTCTTCTTCTTTTTTTTTTTAAATGCCCTCGCGGATGTTCCTTCCGTGGAGAAAAATGCGAAATCTGCCGCGCCTTTCCTGGATGACCTTGGCAGAGGAGCTGGCGAGCCAATAAAACCGAGCGAAGTCTGTTGCCTTCCGATAGGGATATAAAAACCGTAATTACTTTCGGGAGTGAGTGATGAGTCGCGGGAAGTGTGGGGAGGGGTGGGGGGCTTCTTTCTCCCTTTCTCCTCCCCCCCCCACCTCCCCTTTCGCTTCTGTTTTTCTTTTATTGAATTATCTAGAGGTAGCTTTGCAAAGAGAGGTAGCAGATGGCCGGCCGTAGCTGGGCGTTTCATCGCTTGAAAGTCGGCCCCCCTCCATCTCGGGGAGTCTCGGGGTAGCCCTGCTGGGTGCGGATCCCGCTTCTTCCTCCCGGGGAGCTTGACTTGATGGCGGTTGGGGCAGGAAGAGCCTCGTGGGTGGGTTTGCAGGTGTGTGCGGATCCGCCCGTTCATGGTTGAATGGTGGGGTCCTTGGTGGTCTCTGAGTTTGTTGGTTTTCGTGCAGACGTTTCATGACCCAGCTGGGTAATGTTATCAGGATTGGAATGAAAGGGAGGTTGCAGGGAGGAGGTAGAGGAGGAGGAGGAGGAGGAGGCAGTCAAGTTTTTATTGCTTTCTGAGCTGTTATTCTTTCTTTCTTTCTTTCTTTTGCTTTGTTTCTTTCCTTCCTTCCTTCCTTCCATCCCTCCCTCCCTCCTTCCTTCCTTCTCTATCTTTAGAAGTTTTCAAGAAGAGACTAGACAGCCATTTGTCTGAAATGATGTAGGCTCTCCTGCTTAAGCAGGGGGTTGGACTAGAAGACCTCTAATGTCCCTTCCAACTCTGTTATTCTACCCTTCCTTCCTTCCTTCCTTCCTTCCTTCCTTCCTTCCTTCCTTCTCTATCTCTGAGGTTTTCAAGATGATGTTGGACAGCCATTTCTCTGAAATGATGTAGGGCCTCCTGCTTGAGTAGGGGGTTGGACTAGAAGACCTTCAAGCTCCCTTCCAACTCTGTCATTCTACTATCCTTATTTCTTTCCTTCCTTCCTTTTTTCTTTATTTCCTTCCTTCCCTCCCTCCCTCTCTTCCTTCCTTCTCTATCACTGGAGGTTTTCAAGAAGAGACTGGACAGCCATTTGTCTGAAATGGTGTAGGCTCTCCTGCCTTGAGCAGGGGGTTGGACTAGAAGACCTCCAAGGTCCCTTCCAACCCTGTTTTTTTACTATTCCTTCCTTCCTTCCTTCCTTCCTTCCTTCCTTCCTTCCTTCCTTCCTTCCTTCCTTCCTTCCTTCCTTCCTTCCTTCCCCATCTCTGGAGGTTTTCAAGAAGAGGCTGGACAGCCATTTGTCTGAAATGATGTAGGGTTTCCTGCCTGAGCAGGGGGTTGGACTAGATGACCTCCAAGGGTCCCTTCCAACTCAATTGCAGCTAGTCCATGACTTGCAGCAGTCTATTTAGTGATTGCTGGCAGTTGCAACAGCACTGAAAAAAAGTAACATTTGTGGGACACTGCGCCGGTCATAAGTATGAATCAGTTGCCAAGCATCTAAATTTTCATCAGCTGACCACGGGAAGGCTACAAATGCCATCAGTGTCAAAAGCTGCTATAAGTCACTTTTTGCATCAAACCGCCACTAAACAAATGGTTGTAAGTACAGGACAACCTCATTGCGGTTGTTAAATACAAAATACATTTATTTATTGATAAATAAATGAATTAAAAGCCAAGCAAGGAAAATTACAGCTGGTCCTTGACTTACGACCACAATTGTGCCCAAAATTGCTGTGGCTGAGCAAGACAGTCGCGAAGTGAGTTTCCGCCTCGTTTTACGACCTTTCTTGCCACCGTCGTTAAGTGAATCACCACGGTTATTAACTTAGTAATGGAAGTTGTTAAGTGAATCTGGTTTCCCAAATTGACTTGGCCTGTGAGGCGGTCGTAAAAGGGGATCACGTAACCCCGGGTCACTGCCACCCCGCGAATGTTATACCCTGTGATGTATAAAACCAGTTGCCAAAGCGGTCGAATTTTGATCACCTGACCGACGGTCGTAAGTGTGAAAAACTGGCCATCAGTCACTTTATTTTCAGGGCACGGTGGTCACTTCAAGCGGTCGCTAAACGGACCGTCGTAAGACGAGGGCTACCTGTATGTGTCGGGAGCAGCTTTGGCCACATTGAAGGAAGCTGTTTTTGCGCGCGCGGGGGAAGGGGGCAGATCGTCACCCAAAACACGGTCACTAAAGGAGTGGTTGGAAGTCGAGGACTCCCTCTCTCTCTCCTATCTGCTTGGAGAGGAATAATCAGGTGGTTTGGAGGAGGGAAGGAAGCCCAGGTGTTCCTCCCCCTCCCTCCTCCCCCTGTTTTGCAACTCACGTTCTCAACCATGGTTTATTTCAAGGATGCGCTTGGTTGTTATCCTCGTTGCTGGAGGCCATTAGCTAAAGAGGCTTCTGGGAGTTTTTGCACAGCTGGAACTGG
Organism: Rhabdophis nuchalis; assembly: GCA_039707465.1. Lineage (NCBI taxonomy): Eukaryota > Metazoa > Chordata > Lepidosauria > Squamata > Natricidae > Rhabdophis > Rhabdophis nuchalis. The sequence goes on from CM077643.1 coordinate 405,309,363, forward strand.
ATCTGCTGGTTGGGTGGGAAATTAATTGAGCTGTTTGGCTGCCAAGATGATGGGAAGACTTCAGCTTTTGGGTTGGCAGCTGGCTGAGAGGAGCTTTTCCAAGCCCCAGGAGCTTTGAGAGGTCTGGACTCCAACTCCCAGAAGCGCCCAGCCAGCCTGCTTTAAGAGGGGAGGACTTCCACTCCCAGAATCCCCCAGCCAGCCTGCTTTAAGAGGGGAGGGCTTCCACTCCCAGAATCCCCCGGCTGGCATGCTTTAAGAGGGGAGGGCTTCCACTCCCAGAATCCCCCAGCCAGCCTGCTTTAAGAGGGGAGGACTTCCACTCCCAGAATCCCCCAGCCAGCATGCTTTAAGAGGGGAGGGCTTCCACTCCCAGAATCCCCCAGCCAGCATGCTTTAAGAGGGGAGGACTTCCACTCCCAGAATCCCCCGGCTGGCATGTTTTAAGAGGGGAGGACTTCCACTCCCAGAATCCCCCAGCCAGCCTGCTTTAAGAGGGGAGGGATTCCACTCCCAGAATCCCCCAGCCAGCATGCTTTAAGAGGGGAGGACTTCCACTCCCAGAATCCCCCAGCCAGAAGGCTTTAAGAGGGGAGGACTTCCACTCCCAGAATCCCCCAGCCAGCATGCTTTAAGAGGGGAGGGCTTCCGCTCCCAGAATCCCCCAGCCAGCATGCTTTAAGAGGGGGGGACTTCCACTCCCAGAATCCCCCAGCCAGCATGCTTTAAGAGAGGAGGGCTTCCGCTCCCAGAATCCCCCAGCCAGAATGCTTTAAAAGGGGAGGACTTCCACTCCCAATACAATAGCAGAGTTGGAAGGGACCTTGGAGGTCATCTAGTCCAACTCCCTGCCTAGGCAGGAAGCCCTATATCATTTCAGACAAATGGCTAGCCAACCTCGTCTTAAAGACTTGCAGTGTTGGGGCATTCACAACTTCTGGAGGCAAGGAGTTTCACTGATTAATTGTTCTCACTGTCAGGAAATTCCTCCTCAGTTCCAGGTTGCTTCTCTCCTTGATTAGTTTCCACCCATTGCTTCTTGTTCTGCCCTCAGGTGCCTTGGAGAATGGCTTGACTCCCTCTTCTTTGGGGCACCCTCTGAGATATTGGAAGGCTGCTATCATGTCTCCCCTAGTGCTTCTTTTTATTAAACTAGACATACCAAATTCCTGCAACCGTTCTTCATATGTTTGTAATGCCTCATCCTCTTTGTTGCTCTTCTCTGCACTCTTTCTAGAGTCTCCACGTCTTTTCTACATCGTGGCGACCAAAACTGGATGCAAATATTCCCAGTGTGGCCTTCCCAAGGCATTACAAAAGTGGTATTAACCCTTCCCGTGTTAAGTCTTCCCTTCATTTCTTTATCAGCAAAAATGTCATACACACACACACAAAAGCTCGACTACCCGCCCTTGTGCGTAGAATGTGCTTAGCAGGAGCCATATGGACGCCAGCTGCACAATAAAACACACAATAAAGCCCGCATTTAGATTTAAGAATGGTGGCAATGATATCCAGCCCCCGTTATCATAAATCAGAATTCCTTTCAACCCCTTGCCCCTGATCTGTCTTTTCAGCAGATGGACTCTGGCAGGTTCCATGGTAGGGTGTGGGGGTTTTTTCCTGCTTTTTTTGAAAGGAAGGCGGGCTGCAAAATATTTTTAAGGCACCGCTGATTGTTTGTATTGCAAAAGGGGGCCTCGACTCACAACCATTCGTTTTCAGGACCTAGTTATTTGCGGGATCGTATCCTGCCCCATACATCCCTGCGGCCGATTCGCTCTCACAGAGAGGGACTTCTCCGGGTGCCGTCCACTAGGCTATGCCAGCGGGCGACGCCCAGGGGAAGGGCCTTCTCTGTGGTGGGCCCGACCCTCTGGAACGACCTTCCCCCTGATATTAGAACGACCACGGACCTCCGCTCCTTCCGCCAGAAACTCAAAACCCACCTGTTTCATCTAGCCGGCCTGGCCTAACTTCATGCTTCCCGCTCCAGTCTGTAATTTTAAATTATTTTATTCGGTTTTATGGGTCTAGTTTTAATTTTTATAAATTTGTACAGAGGGTTATTTAATTTGATTTTAGCTTATATGTATTGTTATGGTTTGGATAATTTTAATTCTTCCTGTACACCGCCCCGAGTCCCTTCGGGGAGAGGGGGCGGTCTAGAAATCTAATTAAATAATAAATAAATAAATTCTTGGGAGACGTTTCATGACCCATCTAGGTAACGGCATCGATGCTAGAAGGGGGAGGAGGAGGAAGAGGAGGAGGACGACGACGACTGAGGGTCTTTGGTGCTCTCTGAGCTAGGTGGTTTCCTTGCAGACGTTTCATGACCCAACTAGGGAACATCATCAGTGCTAGAAGGAGTTTGTAGCATTGTTTGTAAAGAACAGGAGGAGGAGGAGGAGGAGGAGGAGGAGGAAGACTGAGGGTCCTTGGTGCTCTCTGAGCTAGGTGGTTTCCTTGCAGACGTTTCATGACCCAACTAGGTAACGTCCTCAGTATTAGGATGGTTTGGAGAGGGGAGGAGGAGGAAGACTGAGGCTCCTGGGTGCTCTCTGAGCTTGATGGTTTCCTTACAGACGTTTCATGGCTCATCGAGGTGATATCATCAGCGCTAGAAGAGGAGGAGAACGGTGGGGTCCTTTGGTTCTGTTCTCCCAGACGTTGCACGGCCCAACTAGGTAACATCATCAGGGCACCAAAGTCCCAAAGTCAACCCCTACAATTGCGTTTAAAATCCTGATCGTTCCACTCAACACCACCAGGCATCTCAATAAACTCCGCACCCCTTTTTGTAGCATTCGGGGTTTTGGATGTTGCCTAGTTTGGGCAACGGAACATCTGTCAGGAAACCGCCAAGCTCCGAGAGCAACCAAGGACCCCTCCCCTCCCCCCACCCCCACTCCCCCCCCTTCTCATTTAGCTAAAAATGAGATAAAAGCCCAGGCGCGCCAAATGATGCACAACTGCTCTGGAGCGGATTTATTAATTTCCTCTTGCAAAGGGAGAGCAGGCAGAACGAAGAGATCGCCGTCAATTTTTGCTCCGTGGCTGCGGTTGAGCTCGGGAGGGCTGCGCCTGACGGCCATAAAGATGCTTGAGACAGCGCGAGGCAGCCGTTGACCTTCAGCTTGATCACCGGGTCCTGTGGAGAGGCAGGAGGGGGGGCGGGAAAGGAAGACCCTCCAGGCCGGATTGGGCCATTTTGGGTTACGTACATAGCCACAAGCTATAGGCAAGCCAGCTCTCGGTGGGGGTTTTGCAAAGAAAGAGAAAAGAGAAAAGAGAAAAGAGAAAAGAGAAAGGAGGAAGGAAGGAAGGAAGGAAGGAAGGAAGGAAGGAAGGAAGGAAGGAAGGAAGGAAAGAAAGTTGGCAATGGGAAGAGGAGTGGACCCAAAAGGGAGGGAGGGAGGAAGGAAGGAAGGAAGGAAGGAAGGAAGGAAGGAAGGAAGGAAGGAAGGAAGGAAGGAAGGAAAGTTGGCAATTCAGTGCTCGGCCTTCAACTCCCAGAATTCAGCGCTCGGCCTTCAACTCCCAGAATCCAGCGCTCGGCCTTCAACTCCCAGAATCCAGCGCTCGGCCTTCAACTCCCAGCCTTCAACTCCCAGAATCCAGCGCTCGGCCTTCAACTCCCAGAATCCAGCGCTCGGTCTTCAACTCCCAGAATCCAGCGCTCAGCCTTCGACTCCCAGAATCCAGCGCTCGGCCTTCAACTCCCAGAATCCAGCGCTCGGCCTTCAACTCCCAGAATCCAGCGCTCGGCCTTCGACTCCCAGAATCCAGCGCTCGGCCTTCGACTCCCAGAATCCAGCGCTCGGCCTTCGACTCCCAGAATCCAGCGCTCGGCCTTCGACTCCCAGAATCCAGCGCTCGGCCTTCGACTCCCAGCCTTCAACTCCCAGAATTCAGCACTCAGCCTTCAACTCCCAGAATCCAGCGCTCGGTCTTCAACTCCCAGAATCCAGCGCTCAGCCTTCGACTCCCAGAATCCAGCGCTCGGCCTTCGACTCCCAGAATCCAGCGCTCGGTCTTCGACTCCCAGAATCCAGCGCTCGGCCTTCAACTCCCAGAATCCAGCGCTCGGCCTTCAACTCCCAGAATCCAGCGCTCGGCCTTCAACTCCCAGAATCCAGCGCTCGGCCTTCAACTCCCAGAATCCAGCGCTCGGCCTTCGACTCCCAGAATCCAGCGCTTGGCCTTCGACTCCCAGAATCCAGCGCTCGGCCTTCGACTCCCAGAATCCAGCGCTCGGCCTTCGACTCCCAGAATCCAGCGCTCGGCCTTCGACTCCCAGAATCCAGCGCTCGGCCTTCGACTCCCAGAATCCAGCGCTCGGCCTTCGACTCCCAGAATCCAGCGCTCGACCTTCGACTCCCAGAATCCAGCGCTCGGCCTTCAACTCCCAGAATCCAGCGCTCGGCCTTCAACTCCCAGCCTTCAACTCCCAGAATTCAGCACTCAGCCTTCAACTCCCAGAATCCAGCGCTTGGCCTTCAACTCCCAGAATCCAGCGCTCGGCCTTCAACTCCCAGAATCCAGCGCTCGGCCTTCAACTCCCAGCCTTCAACTCCCAGAATTCAGCACTCAGCCTTCAACTCCCAGAATCCAGCGCTCGGCTTTGAACTCCCAGAATTCAGCGCTTGGCTTTCAACTCCCAGAATTCAGCCCCCAACTGTACTGTCTGGGGAATTCTGGGAGGGCTTGAAGCCCACCCATCTTCAAGTTTACTTGGCTGAGAAACACCGCTGTAGGTTCTCCTGCTTGAGCAGCATGTTGGGCTGGACCAAGGGCATCAAACTCTATTTCATTGAGGGCCGCATGTGGGTTGTGCTTCACCTCAGGGGTGGGCATGGCCAGCTCGATGTCACTCGTGTCAGGGGCGTTTATGGCGGCCCAAGCATGGCCAGGCTCCAGAGCTCCGTTTCCGCCTCCAATGGCCTCCTGAAACCCTCTGCCTGCCCTCCCAAGCTCCGCTTTTGCTGACAGAGGCGCCATGGGCCGGTCCTTCACTGGGCAGCCCCATGGGCCAGATCTAAGCACACGGCGGTCCGGATGCGGCCCGCGGGCCTTGAGTTTGACACCCCTGGACTAGACGACCTCCAAGGTTCCTTCCAACTCTCTTCTTCTGTTATTCTTTCAGTTGCTAGGCATTATGACATCACCAAAGGAGGCAGTTACTTCTTGGTTGCTAAGAGACGCAGGCATTGTTGGGTTACCCGACAGTAGAACAATGGATTTGTCCTCTGGGACTACTGATGGAGCTGGGTTTCCAGGACGTTGAGCTTTGCTGGGTTCTCCTTGGAGAACCTTCGTTCCCACACCTCTCACTCTTCTGCTTCCTCTTTTGGTAGGAAGTCCTCCTTCTCCTGCCCCCTACCCTTCCCCTGGAGCTGCACCTCTACTCCTCTAAAGTGGGGGATCCAAGAGTCAGAGGATTGATGTGGTAGATCCAAACTCCACCATGAATAAGAAGGAATCTCAGATCAAGAGAAGAAAACCCAAGGGGAAAGAAGAACTGGAAGAATTGAAGAAAGAAGTGACTCTTGACGATCACAAATTGTCTCTTGAGGAACTCAGTCGTAAGTACGAGGTGGATCTCTCCAAAGGACTGACCAGGGCGCAGGCGGCCCAGACCTTGGAAAAGAATGGCCCCAATGCCCTCACTCCCCCACGAACCACGCCGGAGTGGGTCAAATTTTGCAAGCAACTCTTCGGCGGGTTTTCCATCCTCCTGTGGATCGGCGCGATTCTTTGCTTTCTGGCGTACTGGGTGCAAAACATGATGGGTGCGAGAACACAGAAAGACCACCTCTATCTAGGCTCTGTGCTCGCCGGCGTCGTTATCGTGACCGGGTGTTTCTCCTACTTCCAGGAAGCCAAAAGCTCCAAAATCATGGAATCCTTCAAGCACATGGTCCCCCAGCAAGCTCTGGTGATCCGGGAGGGCGAAAAGATGCAGATCAACGCTGAGCTTGTCGTCGTGGGAGATCTGGTGGAGGTCAAAGGGGGAGATCGGATTCCTGCGGACTTAAGGATCATCTCGGCCACCGGTTGCAAAGTCGACAATTCCTCTCTGACCGGTGAGTCCGAACCTCAGAGTCGTTCGACCGAGTTTACCAACGAGAACCCACTGGAGACCCAAAACCTGGGTTTCTTCTCCACGAATTGTGTTGAAGGCACAGCGCGGGGCATTGTCATCCTCACAGGGGATTACACAGTGATGGGTCGTATTGCTTCGCTGGCTTCTGGCTTGAGCGATCGCCCCACGCCGATTGCCCGGGAGATTGCGCATTTTATCCACATCATCACTGGTGTCGCTGTTTTCCTAGGAGTGACCTTTTTCATCTTGTCCCTAATTCTCGGCTACGAATGGCTGGAAGCTATGGTCTTCCTGATCGGTATCATCGTGGCGAACGTCCCGGAAGGTCTGCTGGCCACCGTCACCGTCTGCCTGACCCTCACCGCCCAACGCATGGCACGGAAGAACTGCCTGGTGAAAAACCTCGAAGCCGTAGAGACCCTGGGGTCCACTTCCACAATCTGCTCGGACAAAACCGGAACGCTGACTCAGAACCGCATGACCGTCGCCCACCTGTGGTTTGACAATGAGATCTATGAAGCCAACATCACCGAGATTTACGCCGGGGCCATCTTCAACACGCGCTCGCCCACCTGGCTGGCCCTAGCCCACATTGCGGGCTTGTGCAACCGGGCCGACTTCAAAGCAGACCAGGAGAACATCCCCATTGCTAAGAAGGAGACCACCGGAGACGCCTCCGAGTCGGCCCTCCTTAAATGTATCGAGCTCTCCTGGGGGTCCGTCAAAGAGATGCGCGAGAAGAATCCCAAAGTAGCCGAGATCCCCTTCAACTCCACCAACAAATACCAGCTCTCCATCCACGAAGCTGCAGACAAGTCCAAAGGTCACCTCTTAGTGATGAAGGGAGCTCCGGAGCGGATCTTGGAATGCTGCGCCACTATCCTGATGCAAGGAAAGGAAGTGATCCTGGAGAAGAAGATGCAGGAAGCTTTTCTGAACACCTACAATCATCTCGGGGGCTTAGGTGAGAGGGTCCTCGGATTTTGCCACTGCTACCTCCCCGACAAACAGTTTCCACGCGGCTTTATGTTCGACATAGACAAGCCGAACTTCCCCACCACCAAGCTGTGCTTCGTGGGGCTCATCTCTATGATCGACCCGCCTCGCGCCGCCGTGCCGGATGCTGTTGGGAAATGCCGCCATGCTGGGATTAAAGTAATCATGGTCACCGGCGACCACCCAATCACCGCCAAGGCGATTGCCAAGGGGGTCGGTATCATTTCCGAGGGCAGTGAGACGGTTGAAGACATCGCAGCCCGGCTAGGGATCCCGGTCAGCCAAGTCGACCCCCGGGAAGCGGTAGCCTGCGTCGTTCACGGTTCCGAACTTAAGGACATGACCTCCCAACAACTGGACAAGATCCTCTCTAGTCATTCTGAAATCGTCTTTGCTCGCACATCCCCGCAGCAGAAGCTGATCATCGTGGAAGGGTGTCAGAGGCAGGGCGCCATCGTCGCTGTGACCGGAGATGGGGTGAATGACTCCCCGGCCCTCAAGAAAGCCGATATTGGAATTGCCATGGGTATCACGGGCTCCGACGTGTCCAAGCAGGCGGCTGACATGATCCTCCTGGACGACAACTTCGCCTCCATTGTGACGGGCGTGGAGGAAGGCCGACTGATCTTCGACAACTTGAAGAAGTCCATCGCCTACACGCTGACCAGCAACATTCCGGAGATCTCCCCTTTCCTTCTCTTCATCCTCTTCAACATCCCGCTGCCCCTGGGCGCCATCACCATTTTGTGCATCGACTTGGGCACCGACATGGTGCCCGCCATCTCCCTGGCCTACGAGAAAGCCGAGAGCGACATCATGAAGAGGAAGCCGCGGAACGCCAAGACAGACAAGCTGGTGAACGCGCGCCTCATCAGCATGGCGTATGGGCAGATCGGCATGATGCAGGCCCTGGCGGGGTTCTTCACCTACTTCGTCATCATGGCCGAGAACGGGTTCCTGCCACTCACCTTGCTGGGTATCCGCTTGGCGTGGGACGACCACACCGTCAATGACCTGGAAGACAGTTACGGCCAACAGTGGACGTTCCACCAGCGGAAAGTGGTGGAGTTCACCTGTCACACCGCCTTCTTCATCAGCATCGTGATCGTCCAGTGGGCGGACCTCATCATCTGCAAGACCAGGAAGCTGTCTCTTTTCCATCAGGGCATGCGGAACGAGATTATGGTCTTCGGCCTGATTGAAGAAACCACCTTGGCGGCGTTCCTCTCCTACTGCCCAGGGATGGAGGTGGCTCTACGCATGTACCCGCTCCGGGTGACCTGGTGGCTGTGCGCCCTCCCCTTCTCGGTGCTCATTTTCATCTACGATGAAATCCGAAAGCTTCTCCTGCGACGTTATCCGGGCGGCTGGGTTGAGCAGGAAACTTACTACTGAGCTGGTCACGCCAACCATGCGTCTCTTTGGGGATGAAATCTTCCCGTTTTGGGTTTTTCTTTTGCAGATCAACGCTGCCTTGGATTCCCCTTGCCCCAAACATGGATTTATAAACCGAAAGGCGCGCTATACACTTTGAAATAAAGGTGCATACTATGGTCAGAAGCGATAATAAAAATGTAACACTGCCATCCAGAAAAACGAGCCAAGATAATTATGTTATTTGTTTCTGGGACGCAGTGGCTCAGTGGCGAAGATGCTCAGCTTGTTGATCGGAAAAATCGGCGGTTCGAATCCCTAGCGCCGCGTAACAGAGTTACTTGGGGACCCCTGATCTACACCTCCAAAATACTCTGGATGTGAAGTTGCACAAACACACTGTCAGGTTGCGAATCTGGCTTTCGAATGCCCCCTTGTTGTGGCCAGTCAGCAGAGCTGGCAACAGATTCGGACAGAGAGGAGGTTGGGGAGGAAGATGGGCCAGTCCTGGAGTCTGGGGAAGGCTCTGAGGAGGTCTCTGTGTTGGAGGCAGAGAGGGGGCCAGGGCCGTCCGACAGTTATCAGCTGAGGCAGGGGAACAACTGGAGCCTGTTCCCAGTGTGTGCATGCACAGAGTTGCCAGACAAAGGGAACAGTTTGCAGGAGACCATTAGTTCAACCTGGGAATAAGGCCACAGGTGGGCGGTGAACGGCCCCTCCCAGAGGAAATAAAAGAGGAGCGACAGGGGAGTGGAGTTTGCAGGAGACCATTAGTTCGACTTGGGAGTAAGGCCACAGGTGGTGAAGGGCTCCTCCTGGAGGAAATAAAAGAGGAGCGACAGGGGAGTGGAGCTTGCAGGAGACCATTAGTTCAACCTGGGAATAAGGCCACAGGTGGACGGTGAAGGGCCCCTTCCCAGAGGAAATAAAAGAGGAGCGACAGGGGAGTGGAGTTTGCAGGAGACCATTAGTTCGACTTTGGAGTAAGGCCACAGGTGGACGGTGAAGGGCCCCTTCCCAGAGGAAATAAAAGAGGAGCGACAGGGGAGTGGAGTTTGCAGGAGACCATTAGTTCGACTTTGGAGTAAGGCCACAGGTGGACGGTGAAGGGCCCCTTCCCAGAGGGAATAAAAGAGGAGCGACAGGGGAGTGGAGTTTGCAGGAGACCATTAGTTCGACTTTGGAGTAAGGCCACAGGTGGACGGTGAAGGGCCCCTTCCCAGAGGGAATAAAAGAGGAGCGACAGGGGAGTGGAGTTTGCAGGAGACCTTTTTTTTTTTTTAATTAAATTTATATCCCGCCCTTCTCCAAATGGACCCAGGGCGGCGCACAGGGATGTTAAAATACATACAAAATATATAAAATATATAAAATTTAAAAAACTTATTCTAATAAATAAACCCTGCGCTAAAAACCGAATTAAAAATCCCAAGTTTAAAACTGTCTAATAGTCAGTAATGGAGGTTACGCTAGGCCGGCTAGATGGAATAGATGTGTCTTCAGACACTTGCGGAAGAGGCGGAGGTCGGAGATGGTGCGGAGTTCAGGGGGTAAGTCGTTCCAAAGGGCAGGGCCCGCCACAGAGAAGGCTCTCCCCCCTGGGTGTCGCCAGTCGGCATTGTCCAGCCGACGGCACCCTGAGAAGGCCCTCTCTGTGGGAGCGGATCGGTCTGAGGGATGTATGGGGCAGGAGGCGGTCTCGCATATAACTAGGCCCCGAGCCATGGAGCGCTTTAAAGATGGTCGTTAAAACTATTGTTTAACTTGGGAGTAAGGCCACAGGTGGACAATGAATGGCCCTTCCCAGAGGGAATAAAATAGGAGCCACAGGGGAGTGGAGCTTGCAGGAGACCATTACTACATTCCTGCACTCTTGCCAAGTATTGCGGCGTCTGAAAGATATCGGCCCGGCCGCTTTCCAAGCCAGATCACGGTCGGTAATTGGGAACTCTCTCGAAAGACTGTGGGAGTGGAAAAACTTGTCTGGAGAGGAATCGACTGTCAGTTAAACAAAAGGGGTTTCTCGAGACGGGGACTCGGCTTCGTGCTGCCGGGCAAGCCTCGCTCTGAACCCCACCTCCAAGTGAACGGCAAGGAGGCACGGAGACCCCAGACCCTCTCCAAAAAAATGCAGACGGGGCGGATACGCATGTCGTGTCTTCACAACAGGGGCAGCGAGCCGTGCTCCAAATTACACACAATGCGCAAAAACGTCCCTCCGCTCAGCCGCCTTCGGTAGCTGGGGAAGTCGGCAAATTGGGATCTGGGCTGGTGGGAAGGGGGCAGGGACCCTTGCGGTTACGCCGGGAGGGGGGGGAGTATTTTTGCTGAGTATTTGGGGTGGACGATCGATCGGTTCCTTTTAAAGAAAAATAAAAAGACTATGATGCGCGGGAGGGGAACTTTATGGAGAAGTTGAACCGGAGCCAAGAGACGCATTTAGCCCATCGGGTGGGTAGACGGATGCAGCCGCAGCAAGCCATGAAAACGGCAACGGCGACTAGATAAAGACCTTGGGAAAAGTGCACACACGCACACACAAACACGCACACACAAACACACACACACACAAACTCACATGCTTCCTCTTTCTTTCTTTTCTTTCTTTCTTTCTTTCTTTCCTTCCTTCCTTCCTTCCTTCCTCTTTCTTTTTCCTTCCTTTTCCTTTTTTCCTTCCCTTTTCCCTTCCTTTTCATTTTCTTTCCTTCCTTCCTTCTTTCTTTCCTTCCTTCCTTCCTTCTCCATCTCTGGATAACCCTGAAATGGCATAGGGTCTCCTGCCTGAGGGTTGGTCTAGAAGACCTCCAAGGTCCCTCCCAATTCTGTTATTCCTTCCTTCCCTCCCTCCCTCCCTTCCTCCCTCCTTCCTTCCTTCCTTCCTTCCTTCCTTCTTTCCTCTCTCTTTTTCCTTCCTTTTCCGTTTTTCCTTCCCTTTTTCCTTCCTTTTTCTTTTCTTTCCTTCCTTCTTTCCTTCTTTCTTCCTTCCTTCCTTCTTTCCTTCCTTCCTTCCTTCCTTCCTTCCTTCCTTCCTTCCTTCTCCATCTCTGGATAACCCTGAAATGGCATAGAGTCTCCTGCCTGAGCAGAGGGTTGGTCTAGAAGACCTCCAAGGTCCCTCCCAATTCCGTTATTCTGTTTTCTAGTCTGTGCTCTGACTTGTCCATCTTCTCTTCAGGCGCTCCCGATGATGCCCGGCTGATTAAGCCCCCCCCCCCCCTCCCTCAGTTGGGGTTGTGGGGGGGAAGAACGGGGAAGGGGCTGTTCCGGGAGAAATTTTGAGTATTTGGGTGGGTGGTTTTTTTAAAAATTTATTTCTGGTGACAAAGGACTGATAGAATTGGAGTTGCGATTCTCGCGTGTTTCCTGCCAAACAGGGTGGGAAATGGCATCGGTCACGTTGGGCTGGAGGGCTTTGGCGTGGCCAGAAGAGTCTCGGGGTTCAAGACCCCTTTTAATACTCTAGAAAGAGAGCAGAGAAGAGCAAGAAAGATGATTAGGGGACTGGAGACTAAAACAGATGAAGAACGGCTGCAGGAACTGGGTAGGTCTAGTTTAAAGGAAAGGAGGACCAGGGGAGACATGATAGCAGCCTTCCAATATCTCAGGGGTTGCCCCAAAGAAGAGGCAGTCAAGCTATTCTCCAAGGCACCTGGGGGCAGAACAAGAAGCAATGGGTGGAAACTAATCAAGGAGAGAAGCAACTTAGAACTAAGGAGAAATTTCCTGACAGTTAGAACAATTAACCTCTGGAACAGCTTGCCTCCAGAAGCTGTGAATGCCCCAACCCTGGAAGTCTTTCAGAAGATGTTAGATAGCCATTTGTCTGAAATGGTATAAGGTTCCTGCCCACGCAGGGGGTTGGACTAGAAGACCTACAAGGTCCCTTCCAACTCTGCTATTGTATTGTATTATAATAGCATCGCTCCGGGCTCTGGCAGAGGGAGGAGGGGGGTCTCTGAGGTGCAGATTTTAAGGTCGGTGTTAGGGGATACCTCCGTTGCGAGACGGAAAAGTTGTGCAGGCTAGAGAAACGTTGCTGGTAAACACACAAATAGTATCCCAGACACTGTTAGTAAAAAACAAGTCGCTTTACTGGTGTTGTAAAACTAAACTACTGCTTCACAAGCAGTGATAGTAAAGTGAGTCAAACAAACTAACAATTGCTTACAGTCAGCAATCAACAATACAATACAATACAAGAGCAGAGTTGGAAGGGACCTTGTAGGTCTTCTAGTCCAACCCCCTGCGTGGGCAGGAACCTTACACCATTTCAGACAAATGGCTATCTAACATCTTCTTAAAGACTTCCAGGGTTGGGGCATTCACAACTTCTGGTTGCAAGGAGTTCCACTGACTAATTGTTCTCACTGTCAGGAAATTCCTCCTCAGTTCTAAGTTGCTTCTCTCCCTCCCTCCCTTTCCTCCTTCCTTCCTCCATCCCTCCTTCCTTCCTTCCCTCCATCTTTCTTTCTTCCTTTCCCTTCCTCCTCCTTCTATCTTCCTTCCTTCCTTTCTTTTTTCCCTTCCCTCCTTCTGTTTTTTGCTTTCCATCTTCCACCTTTTCTCCCTTCCTTCCTTCCTTCCTTCCTTCCTTCCTTCCTTTTTTCTTTCCACCCTCCCTCCCTTCTTTCCCTCCTTCCTTCCTTTCTTCCCTCCTTCCTTTTTTTCCTTTCCTTTCCCTTCTTCCTCCTTCTATCTTTCTTCCTTTCTCTTTTTTCCTTCTTTCCTTCTGCTTTTTGCTTTCCATCTTCCTCCCTCCTTCCCTCTCTCCCTTCCTTCCTTCTTCTTTTTTCCTTCCTTCCTTCCTTCGTTCCTTCGTTCCTTCCTTCCTTCCTTCCTTCCTTCTTTCCTTCCTTCTCACGCATATGGGCCTCTGGGCTACTAGATTGCACAGTTGCAGCTGCCATGTTAACTTTTTTTTAAAATTATCTTACGGGTTTAACAATAACCGAGTTGGAAGGGACCTTGGGGGTCATCTAGTCCAACCCCCTGCTCATGCAGGAGACTTATGCTAGGGATTTTAAAAAAACGAACTGCCAAACTTTGCGATCGACAAGCTCCGCATGTTAACAGATGAACAAGAGTTGGAAGGGACCTTGCAGGTCATCTAGTCCAACCCCCTGCCCAAGCAGGAGACCCTACATCGGCCTCTACCTGGGATTGAACTCACAAACTCCTGATGGTGAGGTGAGAGATCCACCTCTAGGCCACAGCAGCCTGCTTTTAAGGCACAAAATGGGCGTCCAATACAGTAGGAATTCTGTTCTTATTGTGAGACAGGTCAGCATAACCCCAAACTGATATGAGAGCAGAAATTACTTAATCCCTACTCTCAGAATTCCCCAGCCAGCATGCATTGAGATAGGAGGAGTTGGAATTTACTCCACCCTAAATGTGCCAAGATTGAGAAAGGGAGATTTGAAGGAACTGGGTATGTCTAGTTTAATGCAAAGAAGGACTAGGGGAGACATGATAGTAGTCTTCCAATATCTCAGGGGCTGCCTCAAAGAAGAGGGAGTCAAGCTATTCTCCAAAGCATCTGAGGGCAGAACAAGAAGCAATGGGTGGAAACTATCACGTGAAGGGTTAATGCCACTGCATAGTGCCTTGGTAAGGCCACACTTGGAATACTGCATTCAGTTTTGGTCGCCACGATGTAGAAAAGACGTGGAGACTCTGGAAAGAGTGCAGAGAAGAGCAACCAAGATGATTAGGGGACTGGAGGCTAAAACATATGAAGAACGGTTGCAGGAGCTGGGTATGTCTAGTTTGATGAAGAGAAGGACCAGGGGAGACATGATAGCAGTGTTCCGATATCTCAGAGGGTGCCACAAAGAAGAGGGAGTCAAGCTATTCTCCAAGGCACCTGGGGGCAGGACAAGAAGCAATGGGTGGAAACTAATCAAGGAGAGAAGCAATTTAGAACTAAGGAGAAATTTCCTGACAGTTAGAACAATTAACCTCTGGAACAGCTTGCCTCCAGAAGTTGTGAATGCCCCAACCCTGGAAGTCTTTAAAAAGATGTTAGACAGCCACTTGTCTGAAACGGTATAAGGTTCCTGCCCACGCAGGGGGTTGGACTAGAAGACCTACAAGGTCCCTTCCAACTCTGCTATTGTATTGTATTGTATTGTATTGTATTGTATTGTATAATCAAGGAGAGAAGCAACTTAGAACTAAGGAGAAATTTCCTGACAGAACAATTAATCAGTGGAACAGAAGTTGCCTCCAGAAGTTGTGAATGCCCCAACACTGCAAGTCTTTAAGAAGATGTTGGATAGCCATTTGTTTGAAATGGCATAGGGCTTCCTGCCTAGGCAGGGGGTTGGACTAGAAGACCTCCAAGGTCCCTTCCAACTCTGCAATTGTATTGTATTGTATTGTGCCCATTCGGTCTCTAAATTGGAGACTCTTGGTAGAAATAAATCTCTTTTGGTCATTTTGCAGCCCCAGAGTTTAAGATGAAAACCCCCCTGTTTTAACGTGCAGCCCCTATGAGAAACCTTCCCTGCTCGGTGACGGAGAAGCAGAGGCTGCCTGTATTAGATTTCCTCCACAGAGTTACTTAGGATAAAGAATGAAAAAAATCATCCATTATTTCTAAATCAAGGAGAGGATGGGCTTTGGGATTCCCCTGCCATCTTGAAAACTATAGAGTAAAGGAAGAAAGATGCTTTACAAATCTGCAGCCTTCCTTCCTTCCTTCCTTCCTTCCTTCTTTCCTTTATTCTCATATCCTTCCTTCTCTCTTTTCTCCCTCCCTCCCTTCCCTCCTTCGATCTGTTATTCTCCCTCCCTTCCCTCCCTTCCTCTTTATTCTCATATCCTTCCTTCCTTTCTTCCTTCCCTCCCTCCCGTTATTCTCTTTCCCTCCCTCTTTATTCTCATTTCCTTCCTTCCTTCCTCCTCCTCCTCTCCCTCCCTTCCATCTGTTACTCTCCTTCCTTCCCTCCCTCCCATCTTACTCCCCTTCCTTCTCTGTTATTCTCTTTCCCTCCCTTCCTTCCTTCCTTCCCTCTTCTCATATCCTTCCTCTTTCTTTCCCTCCCTCCCTTCCATCTGTTATTCTCCTTCCTTCTTCCCTCCAGGCCTCCCTCCATTTCATCTGTTGTTCTCCTTCCTCCTTCCGTCCCTCTCTCTTCTCATTTATTTCCTTCCTTCCTTCCTTCTTTCCTTCCTTTATTCTCATATCCTTCCTTCTTTTCTCCCTCCCTCCCTTCCCTCCTTCCATTATTCTCCCTCCCTTCCTCTTTATTCTCATATCCTTCCTTCCTTTCTTCCTTCCCTCCCTCCCATCTGTTATTCTCTTTCCCTCCCTCTCAATTCTCATTTCCTTCCTTCCTTCCTCCTCCTCTCCCTCCCTCCCTTCCATCTGTTACTCCCCTTCCTTCTCTGTTATTCTCCTTCCTTCCTTCCCTCCCTCTTTATTATCATATCCTTCCTCTTTCTCTCCCTCCCTCCCTCCCTTCCATCTGTTATTCTCCTTTCTTCTTCCCTCCCTCCATTTCATCTGTTTTTCTCCCTCCCTCCCTCCTTCCCTTCCCACTCTCTTTATCATCATATCCATCCTTACTTCCACCTTCTCTCCCTCCCTCCCTTCCATCTGTTATTCTCCTTCCTTCTTCCCTCCCTCCATTTCATCTGTTGTTCTCCTTCCTTCCCTCCCTCTTCATTCTCATATCCTTCCTTCCGCCTTCTCTCCCTCCCTCCCGTTATTCTTCTTCCTGCCTTCCCTTCCTCCATCCCTTCCATCTGTTGTTCTCTTGCTTTCCTTCCTCCCTCCCTCCATCCCTTCCATCTGTTATTCTCCTTCCTTCCTTTCTAAAACCCAGCAGAGTTTAGCCCAGCCAGATCTCCTCCTCCTCTCCAAAAACCCATTCCCCTCCAGCACTGCTGATGTTCTCTAGTTGGGTCATGAAGATGCCTGCCACAAAGCAACCAAACTCAAAGACCACCAAGCACCCCCACCATCCTCCTCCTCCTCTCCACCCACCCCATCCCTTCCTAGCCTTGATGACGTGTCCTAGCTGGGGAAGGAATCCTCTTGCAAGAAGGATGTGTGTGTGTGGGGGGGGGGGGGGGAGAAACCAAGCTTAAAGACCACCGAAAACCCCCATCCCAGGACATCCATCTTCCCCAAAGGTGAAGGTGTTGGATGAATGTCGTGGGAACGGAAAACCCCCTCAACACCGTCAAAGGACCGCCGAGGGTCTCTCTCCCTCTCTCTCTCTCTCTCTCTCTCTCTCTCTCTCTCTCTCTCTCTCTCTCTCTCTCTCTCTCTCTCTCTCTCTCTCTCTCTCTCTCTCTCTCTCTCTCTCTCTCTCCCCCTTCCCTCGCCCCCCCTACCCCAAACGCCATGCCTGGGAGATTAGAAAGTAGAATAAAAGGTGACCTTCTCTTAAATTGATGCTTATGGTCTCGGCTATAAAACTTCTCGGTGGCTGACAGGGACTTTCCTGCTGAAGGACTCCAAGAAGGGATTTATAATGGCCGGGAGGGAGGGGTTGGGGGCTTGGGGGAGGAGGGGGGCAGGCGAATGAAGTGCCTGCAGCCATCAATGAACGAGTTGAGGAAGGGACAGGGGTCACCCAGGCCCCCAGCAATGGTGAATGCCATCATTTTATGCCGCTCTCTTGTCAGCCGGAGAGTTTGGGGGAAGAGCACTTTAAAACGGAAGCTGGGAATCGTTGGAGAGAAAATATATGTATATCTCTCTCTTTCTATCTCCTTGGAGCTGTGGCTTTTGCAACCTTGGCTGTTGGCTTTATTTATGGAACACTGTGTGGGAAAGAACATGGGCCAAGAGATGCTGTCAAGGGACCACTTAGAGTCAGAATGATAGAGGCGGTTAAGGGACCTGGGAGGTCTTCTAGTCCAACCTCCCCTATATCGTTTCAGACAAACGGCTGCCAGACTCTTCTTATAAACCAGTTGTGGATGGGTCACCCACAACCTCTGGTGGCAAGCTGTTCCACTGGTTAATTACCCTCGCTGTTAGGAAGTTCCTCCTTAATCCCAGGTTGCTTCTCTCCTTCATTAATACAATAATGCAAGAGCAGAGTTGGAAGGGACCTTGGAGGTCACCTAGTCCAAACCCCTGCCTAGGCAGGAAACCCTATACTGTTTCAGAGAAATGGCTGTCCAACATCTTATTGAAGACTTCCAGTGTTGGGGCATTCAATAATACAATAATACAATAGCAGAGTTGGAAGGGACCTTGGAGGTCATCTAGTCCAACCCCCTGCCTAGGCAGGAAGCTCTGTACCGTTTCAGACAAATGGCTATCTAACATCTTTTTAAAGACTTCCAGGGTTGGGGCATTCACAACTTCTGGAGACAACTTCTGTTCCACTGGTTAATTGTTCTAACTGTCTGGAAATTTCTCCTCAGTTCTAAGTTGCTTCTCTCCTTGATTAGTTTCCACTCATTGCTTCTTGTTCTACCCTCAGGTGCCTTGGAGAATAGTTTGACTCCCTCTTCTTTGTGGCACCCTCTGAGATATCGGAAGACTGCTATCCTGTCTCCCCTGGTCCTTCTCTTCATTAAACTAGACCTACCCAGTTCCTGCAGCCATTCTTCATATGTTTTATCCTCCAGTCCCCTGGTCCTCTTGGTTGCTCTTCTCTGCACTCTTTCTAGAGTCTCAACAAAACCAGAAGTAAACTTTGATTTTCTGTGAAAATGTAATAAATTGTGGTCACATGAGTGTAGAAGACCTTCAATGGCCTTTCCATGTAATTGTTTATAACAGGTTTTCTCCCCAACGTGAGGCTACCTGGGTGAATTGGGACTAGATGACTTACAAGGTCCCTTCCAGCTCTGTTGTTAATCTGTTAAAAATACAAATACAATGTCAGGGTTCCAAATAGCATCCAGAATTAAATCAGAGTCCGAGGCAAAGGATTCCTCAAAGTTCCCATTTATGAAGAGAGCCATGTTGGCACATCTGGAATCTGAAAGCTTCCCGGTTTCCCCCACCCAGTTGAAACTTCATGATCTTGCCCCCACACCCACAAACCCATCCCATGGTCCCATCTCCCACTGCTATGCTGGCAGCTTCCACCCATCCAGTTCCAGTCAAGTGCAGAGGTTCAAAGACAAAGGATGACCTTGGCTTTCTAGAAAGAATGTTGTTATGGCTACCTGTCATCGAACTCCGTACAATCCCTCCCATTTTCCCACAATAGAAAAAGGCATAGCAGAAGAATAGAAAGTGTGGCAGGCCAAAGACCCACAAGATGGCTGCAGGCCTTGGCTTTCTAGAAAGAATGTTGTTATGGCTACCTATCATCTAAATCCGTACAATCCCCACCTTCCATTTTCCCACCATAGTAAAGGCATAGCGGAAGAATAGAAAGTGGGGCAGGCCAAAGACCCACAAGATGACTGCAGGCCTTGGCTTTCTAGAAAGAACGTTGTTATGGCTACCTATCATCTAAATCCGTACAATCCCCACCTTCCATTTTCCCACCATAGTAAAGGCATAGCGGAAGAATAGAAAGTGGGGCAGGCCAAAGACCCACAAGAAAAGATGGCTGCAGGCCTTGACTTTCTAGAAAGAACGTTGTTATGGCTACCTATCATCTAAATCCGTACAATCCCCACCTCCCATTTTCCCACCATAGAAAAGGCATAGCGGAAGAATAGAAAGTGGGGCAGGCCATAGACCCACAAGAAAAGATGGCTGCAGGCCTTGGCTTTCTAGAAAGAACATTGTTATGGCTATCTATCATCTAAATCCATACAATCCCCGCCTCCCATTTTCCCACCATAGAAAAGGCATAGCGGAAGAATAGAAAGTGGGGCAGGCCAAAGACCCACAAGGAAAGATGGCTGCCAGGCCTGACGTACAATGAACTCCCCCCACTTATTTTATGCTTTGCAATGTTGATCCTTTCTCCTTCTCTTCCTAGTGTTCATCATGGGATTCGGTCTGCTGGTGTATCCGTTCGGATTCAGCTCTTCGGCCGTCAGGACACACTGCGAGGATTCGAGCATTTATTACGCAGGGAGTTGCCAGCTGGGCTGGGGTTACATGTTGGCCATCGTCGGAGTGATGCTTTCTGTCTTTTTGCCCTTTTTTGCAAAATATGCACCGAAAGACCATCCTTATCCCACCCCGATTCCTACCATTTTGTAATATTCCGATGTTCTGGTCGAAAAATTTCCAGGTGCTTCCTTGGAGCTTTGAAGCAAAAAAGAAGAAGAAAAGAAAAAAGAAGTATTTTTAAGTCGCTCCGAGTAAACCCAACGTACATCGGTGCTCTGGATTCTGCAATAAAAATCGCCAAGTTTTGAATCGGTTGCCTCAAAGGCTTCGTCGCGCCGAATGCCGAATGCTTCCAAAAGAACGAAAATCCCGTTTTCTCCTCAATATCTACCTCCCTGTTTCTTTGGCAATTCAAATAATCTTTTTTTTAAAGGCTCCAGCTCTGGTTTTTTTATATCTTACTGTTGAATATTTGGACATTTGTCGGGTGGGGGAGTGTTTGTTAATTAAACCAGCTTCTTTAAAACTCTCTTTTTTTTTCCTACAAATTTTAATTTTGCAAATTCTGTGGTCCAGATAACTGACAGCATCCTTGGCTGGCTCAACTTATTGGCAAGGATTATTAAGCCAAGGAACTATGGTTTGTTGGGGGTTTTTGGGGAATGAATAAGATGGCCTCGTCCAGACAACAGGATAAGGCAAAGGCTGGATCCCTGCAGACTGTAAAACTACACATGACACTGCACAATTTAACGTTGTTGGTTGTGTGAATCCGATATCCAATGTGGGATACGTATTGATTTAAGGGCCTACTCAGTGGCAAATAAAGGATTCTCTCTCTCTCTCTCTTTGTCTTTCTGTCTCTCACTCCCTCTTTTTATTTTTCTCTTTTTCTCTTTCTCTCTCTTTCTCTTACTGTCTTTCTTTCTCTCTTACTTCCTCTATTTCCCTCTCTTTCTTTCTCTCTTACTTCCTCTATTTCCCTCTCTTTCTTTGTCCTTTTTCTCTCTTTCTTTCTCTCTCTCTTTCTCTTTATCTGTCTTTCTGTCTCTCTCTGATTTCCTCTTTCCCTCTGTTTCTCCTTTTCTCTTTCTCTCTTTCTCTGTCTCCCTCTTACTCCATCTCTTTCTCTTTCTTTCTCTTTCTCTGTCTTTCTGTCTCTCTCTCTCTTACTTCCTCTCTCTCTCTCTCTTTCTTTCTCTTTATCTGTCTTTCTGTCTCTCTCTCTCTCTTACTTTCTCTCTCTCTCTCTTTCTGTCTCTGTCTTCCCAAAGATACTTTTTCAAGAGGCAACTGGACTTCCTTGTTTTTCTTTGAAGGCATTTCCCTTCTCATCCAAGACGCTTCGTCAGCTCTCACCTGGATGGTGAGGATTGGCGGAATGAAATCCTTCCATTTCCCCACCATTCGATCAGAGCTGAAGAAGCTTCTTGGATGAGAAGAGAACATCTTCAAAAGAAAAAAGTCCAGCTGCCTCCTGAAAAAAGCATCTTTGGGATCACCATGACCTGAATGACTGAGAATCTCTACAGACATTTCTCTCTTTCTTTCTCTCTCTCTCTCTCTCTCTTTCTCTCTCTCCTCTCTTTCTCTCTCTCTCTTTCTCACCCACACAAACACCACTTTTTTCTTGGTTAAATCAGTTGTGCCAGTACTGAAAAGGTCAGTCTTTTCCAAATAGTCCAAAGTAACTTGTTAAATTTTAATGTTAAGGTTTTTACAGATCTATTGAGAAACCTGTGGCTTTTATTTAGAAGTTTTAAGAGAAGCGAGCAAGATTCGCAGTAGGGTTTAATTCGGTGTTTTTCAAACTTGAAAACTTTTAAGATGGGTGGGCTAATCCCAGAATTCCACTCATTTTACAGCAGGCTATCTGGGGAATTCTGGGAGTGGAAGTCCACCTACCTTCAAGCACGCTGGCTGAGGAATTCTGGGAATTGAAGTCTCCTCGTTTTCAAGTTGGCAAGCTTGAGGAGGGGAAAAACCCCCACTACTTTAAAGAATTTTTCCACCGTCTGGGATACTGAATGTGGGTCTGGATTTCACACTTTTTACGCTATTTTAGATGCCTCTTCTTTTAAAAAATCTCAAAGGAATATTAGAATAGTGACAACCACAGGATAAAAACAATCCACTCCAAGGCAAATATATGATGCACAGTTAAAGACTAAGGAAAGTTAACATGAAAAGGGGTTTAAGAGTTGTGTCGAGAGCTGGACACAGGAAAAGAGATTATTTTACAAATCGGGGCTATTCCTGGGGAGCCTGCCTTCCCTGGGGAAACTGAAGATGGCCATTTTGTGACCCCTGATCTTGAATAGTTACGAGTTTCAAATGCAAATAGCAAGATTGCGAATCGGATTTAGCATCCGAGGGGCAATTAATGCAGATCCGTTAGCTGGGAATAATCGGGGCTCTGAGTAACATCCATGTAGCAGCCTATTTACAGAATAACACAGTTGGAAGGGACCTTGTAGGTCATCTAGTCCAATCCCCTGCTCCAGCTGGAGACCCTTTCAACATTGCTGACCAGTGGCTGTCCAGTCTATCTATGCAACCTTGCTTGAGTTGGAAGGGACCTTGGAGGTCTTCTAGTCCAGCCCTCAGCTTAAGCAGGAGATCCTATAATATGTCAGACAAATAGCTGTCCAATCT
Organism: Rhabdophis nuchalis; assembly: GCA_039707465.1. Lineage (NCBI taxonomy): Eukaryota > Metazoa > Chordata > Lepidosauria > Squamata > Natricidae > Rhabdophis > Rhabdophis nuchalis. The sequence goes on from CM077643.1 coordinate 405,331,487, forward strand.
TTTTTTTAAAAAATCTCCAGTGATGGAGCACCCGCAATTTCTGGTGGCAGGCTGTTCCACTGGTTAATTGCTCTCACCGTCCTGAAATTTCTCCTTAGTTCTAGGTTGCTTCTCTCCTTGATTAGTTTCCATCCGTTGCTTCTTGTCCTGCCTTCGGGCTTTGGAGAGTAGCTTGACTCCCTCTTCTTTGGGGCGACCCCTGAGAGATTGGAAAACTACTATCATGTCTCCCCTGGTCCTTCTTTTCATTAAATGAGACCTACCCAGTTCCTGCAACCATTCTTCATGTGTTTTAGTCTCCAGTCCCCTCATCCTCTTTGTTGCTCTTCTCTGCACTCTTTCCAGAGTCTCAACATTAATTTTCTGCAAAAGTATCATAAATTATGGTCCACCCAAGTGTAGATGAAGTACATAGCCATTCCATTTAATTGTTTTCCCAACCTAAGGCCACCTGGGTGAAATGGAACTGCAATTCCCAGAATTCTCTGATCGGCATGTTAGTCGGACAGCTAGCTGAGAATTCTGGGAATTGTAGTCTAAACACATCTGGAGGATTCTCTCTGAATAAATAAATAAAAATGTAGTGTTTGCAGCACCATTGAGTGGCCATAACAACTGTAACACTAGGTCATATTTCAGTGGGGGGGGGGGGAATGCCATTTAATCCGAGGCATTTGAAGAGGACATCAAGTTTTTAAAAGGCCAGAATTTATCAAATTTTAGAATAGGAATAGGAATAAGAACATAAGAACATAAGAATAGCCTTGCTGGAAGAGGCCACAGCCCATCCAGTCCAGCCTTCTGTCTCCCACAGTGACTCCCCATTTGCTTCAGGGTCTTCCCAAGCAGATGTCTTCACCTGCTTAGGATTCCCTGCAAATGGCATTGAGAGACATCCTGCCTATCTCTCCAACCCGGAGGGTGTCCTTAGGCATCCATCATGATAGCCATGGATACCCTTGTTCTCCATGAACTCCTCTCATCCTTCCTTAAAGGTGTCGAGGCTGACAGCTGTCACCACTTCTTCTGGCAGGGAGTTCCATAGACCAGGGATCCTCTGGGTGGAAAAGTCCTTCCTCTTATTTGTTTGAAGTCTAGCTATCCAAAGTTTCATGAAGGGCCCCCTAGTTCTAGTGTTGTGCGATAGGGAAAACAGTTTTTCCTTTTCGACTTTGTCCACACCGTGCATGATTTGATAGACTTCAATCAGGTCACCTCTCAGGCGCCGTCGTTCTAGAGTGAAGAGGCCCAGCCGTTGCAGCCTCGGATGGTAAGGAAGGTGTTCCAGCCCCCTAATCCTTCTGGTTGCCCTCCTCTGCACCTTTTCCATTTCCATCATATCCTTCTGAAGGTATGGGGACCAGGAATAGGAATAGGAATAGGAATAGAATAGAATAGAATTCTTTATTGGCCAAGTATGATTGGACATACAAGAAATTTGTCTTTGGTGCAATATTCAATTTTATTTCACCTTAAAGAAGAAAATTCATTTATCTCCCAAATAACTGGAATCAGAACCCGTAAAAACAAGGCAATGCATCCCTTGAAGGCTTTCTTTAAGCAATAATTATTCACTTTTGTTTATTTGTAATAGAGGGAATCTGGATTCGCTCTTAGCCTTCCCGCATAGTGGAAGAGTGTGCCAGTCTGTCGTTAAAACGATGCATCTTAGGATATGCCATTTTCAGGACTAAAGCCGTTAAAAATGCTTGCAGAAATTGCCAGAAATCTGCAATCTAAAATGCAGAAAACTGGGGTGCTTTGTTTTGAGAATTGTACGGATGAGATCAATCACAACACAGCAGGCTTGTTCAGCCTTTGCTGTGTCTTGTAAATCAGGTGAAAATAGGATTGCTGTGCGTGTGTATGTGTGTGTAAGGAGGGGTTTGGGAGATAGCCAAGATTTGGTCTTTATCGCTGCAAAATCTTGGTGATTGAATTAGCTCAACATATGGCAGGAAACGTGCGTCCTTAAATAGGTTAGCTTCACACAGTGTGCTAAATTGCACAAAACTACACAACTCATAGAGAGGAACTAAGGTAAGCTTGATGGATTTATTCAGGGACAGTTCCTAGCCAAAAAGGGGCTATTTTTCCTTTGAAGACTAGAGAAAAGAGATAAACATACAGAAGGGGATTTAAATAGACACCTCCCTGATTTGCTAAAGTATAGGTAGTCTTCGACTTACGACCTCAATTGAGCCCAACATTTTTGTTGCTAAGTGTTCTGACCGAGGCTTCCCCAGAGCAGGAAGCCGACTCCTGGTCCCGACAAAAAAAACCATTTTATTAATTGACTGTGGATTCTGCTCCTTCACCTCCAGCAAAGTCTTTCAAGGGAGGATTTACGGTCACAGACCTTATCTGGCTTGGGAGGATTTACAGTCACAGACCTTATCTGGCTTGGAGAGCTGCCAGGCCGAGATCTGCAAAACTTGGCAAGGAGTCTCGGAGAGTCAGGAACCAATGAAGTGAACGAATGGTCTCCTGCAAACTCCACTCCCCTGTCGCTCCTCTTTTATTCCCTCTGGGATGGGCCGTTCATCGTCCACCTGTGGTTTTACTCTCAAGTCGACCCCTGTTCTTTAGCTCTTCCTTTCCTCTGGCAACTCTGCGCATGCGCACACTGGGAACAGGCTCCAGCTGTTCTTCTGCCTCACGGATGTCTGACCCTGAAGGCAGCTGATAACTGTCGGATGGCTCTGGCCCCCTCTCTGCCTCCGACACAGAGTCCTCGTCCGAGCCTTCCCCAGACTCCAGGACTGGCCCAGGTTCCTCCCCAATCCTCCTCACTGTCTGACTCTACTGTCAGCTCTGCTGGCGGGCCACAACACTAAGCGAGACAGTTATTATGTGAGTTTGCCCCCATTTTAGGACCTTTCTTGACCCAGTTGTTAAGTGAATCGCTACAGTTGATAAGCGAGTATCACTCTCGTTCAGTGAATCTGGCTTAGCCATTGACGTGTCCAAAGTTCGAGAAAAGGGGTTGCGCGACCCCCTCAACCGTCATAAACACGAGTCAGTTGATCCCGCGACCACAAAGATTCTGGAATGGCGTGACCAACAGTCAGTTTTCTCAACCCCGTTTTTAACTTTGGAACGGTCACTAAACAAATCATTGCAAGTTGAGGGCTATCTGTACGTAGGCACTTTTGGGGTTGTTTTTTTCAACTCCATGCCCCGTGTAGCGTAGCCTCTCAATTAGGTGTAAATGACAGATATTGGCCCAGATTATAAATGACTGGAGCATTTTTTTGTAACGGCCCTTTTTAGAAGGCAAGAAATATCGGAAAAGCGAAGGGTGAATGACGAGAGACTGAGGAAGATCAGAGAACGTGAAATAAAGGAATTGATTGCAGGACGCTCTCTTTCTTAACCAACCTGTGCCTTTTTGAACGCTAAACACGTATCACATCAATAGCAAACATTTAGTCAAAATCTTCATCAGCCAGTGAAAAATGTACGGTGTTGTAAAAATGTCTTTGTAATTTCTCGATTCCGTGTATGTTTCTAAACAAAAAAAACACAGTTTCTGTAATGTTTACACAGTTGTTCACTTGAGTGTTTCACTAGACAAGTGATTTGTCGGTATGCATGATATATGTCCTTTTTCCTTTTCCTTTCTTTCTTTCTTTCCTTCTTTCTTTCTTTCTTCCGAAAATCGGAAAAAAACGCAAGTTTGGTGAGTGGATTTTTGGTGCCGTATAAGGAAAGTTTTCTTCGGAACACTCCGAAATGTTAAAGAATTCCCATAAAGATTCCCCCTTTCGTATTTATAACAGTCTCTAGAACTCGGATGTAATCCTGACGTCGAAAGTGCTTCCTTCGCACACCTCTGGAAATTTATATCGGAAAATGTAGAGCGATGCTTCCATTTTGTATTTTTTTAACCTTATTTTTTAAAAATCCTTTTTTTAAGCAGCAACAACAACCACACAAAAAAAGCAGGTAGAGTTTGTTAAAAACCAGCCGAAATATCAGGAGCTTTCACTTTGAAGTTGATTCTCCAAGTCTTTCCTGCATGGGTAGATTTAAAAAATGGACAAATGTTTTCTTCCCCTTGTAAAAAAAAAAAGATGCATGAAATCAATTGTCTTTCCTTGTGGGGTGTATTTTTTCCCCCTTTCTTTCAAGAAATGTGTATTTGGGGCGTAAAAATCCTCTTTTCTAAAAGAATGAAGAAAGGTCATCTTGGCATCCAGGCTTTTTTTTCTTGCGATAGTCACCAAAACAGCCTCGATGTTTAGGGAAAGAAAAGAAGATAAAGTTGGGTCAGGAAGCCCGGCTGTCTAGCATGCTTCCAGTCTCCAGATGTTCAAAGCCATGCGCAGAGTTGCGCCTGCTCATACCTCAACGGATCCCTTTTTGTAATTCTCAAGGGGTGTGGATGCAACAATATAGGTAGTCCTTGACTTAACGATCACAACTCAGCCCAAAATTGAAGCGAGACCTTTGTTAAGTGAGTTTGTTCCCCATTTTGCTGTTATTAAGTTAGAGATGGGACAGTCATTTGCCTGACATGGTCTACGGTCGCCTGCTTGAGCAGGGGGCTGGACTAGAAGGCCTCCGAGGTCCCTTCCAACCCTTCTCTTCCTCTTCTGTTTAAAATCATTTAATTCTAATTCTGTTCTGTCCTATCTTGTCCTATTCAAAATCTATTCCATTATTTTAATTCTGTTCCATTCTTATTTTTTATTCTATTCTATTCCCATTCTTATTGTATTCTATACTAGCCGTTCCCGGCCATGCGTTGCTATGGCCCAGTCTGGTTAAATGGCCAACCAATCTATGTGTAGATCTACACCTGCACACAGAAACACGTACACACCGTACTGTATTTCTCCCTCTCTCCCTCTACCTACCAACCTACTGTATTTCTCCCTCTCTATCCCTCTACATACTTACCTACCTACCTACTGTATTTCTCCCTCTCTATCCCTCTACCTACCTACCGCATTTCTCCCTCTCTCTCTCTATCCCTATAGCTGCCTACCTACCTACCTACTGTATTTCTCCCTCTCTATCCCTCTACCTACCTACCGCATTTCTCCCTCCCTCTCTCTATCCCTATAGCTGCCTACCTACCTACCTACTGTATTTCTCCTTGAATCTTATGGACAGAGTATTTTATGTCATAAAGGATGACATAATACCTGTGGCCCACTGCTCTCTCTCTATCCATCTACCTACCTTTTTTTACAATTTTTTACATTTCTGTTGCATATACCTGGGGCACAGGTGTGATATCTACACAATCTATACATATATATATCATTGGTGCCGTATTTGTAAGGAACGTTGTGTGAAAACTTGGAAGCCATCGGTGCAGTACTTTCGGAGATTACTGGTTTTGAACAAACTCATAGTTACATCTTTATTTATATAGATTCCTATTCTATTCCATTCCATGCCTACTCCCTCTACTCCTATTCTACCATACCCCTACTCCTACCCCTACTCCTCTTTCTATTCTACTCTATTCGTGTTTGTTAAGCAAGTCTGGTTTCCCCATTGACTTTGTTTGTCCGGAAGTCGCAAAAGTGGATTCCCACAACTGTCATAAGTATGTCAAGCATCCAAATTTTGATTGTGTGGCCATGTGGATGCCACAACAGTTCCAAGAGTGAAAAAACGGTCAATGGTGTGAAAAACAGTCACAAGTCACTTTTTTTCAGTGCTGTTGTAACTCAAGGGCTGTCGTAACTAAGCACTGGTGTAACAGTGCTGTTGTAACTCCAGGGCGGTTGTAACTAAAGGAACTGTTTGTAAGTCAAGGACTATCAACCCAAATGCTTCCCGGAGATCTAAGCCCATCGGATCCTGATGGAACTCGGATCTCCGGTTGAAGGAAACGTAAGTCCTCCTTAAGAGATCCAGTTTGTGGTAAACGTTGCACCCAAAACCGGATCGTGTAAATTGCTCATACTGAGGAATTTTAAGAAATCTGCCATTTCAAATGTGCGTAATATCATCTTTCCCCCCTTTTTTTAAAAAAAAAACAAAAATTACTGGTTCAGGTTCAAGTCGTCTAAAGATATAAATATATATAAATATAAATAGATGTAAATAATTTTACGTGTAACAAAAAAAAAGCTGTATTTTCCATGACTGTGGTTTCTGTATTTTGGTCACGGTGCCTCCTGTTTTTAAAATATTAACCACTCCTCTGTGTTTGTGGAACAGCTATTCCCAGTGGCTTTAAAAGAAATCTGAATTTTCTGATATGCCAAGACGGTATGATAATAAAGCAATTAATTGTCAGCAAAACGCGCTGTCTTTTTTCCTGTCCTCCGAGCAAAATCTCCTCTTCAGCTTCTACGAGATGAAAGAGAATTGGCTAATAATATCGAGTTATTATTGATTTGAGCAGGGCTTTAATTCGTTCGAGAGCACAGTGGGGCGTCTTTTTGTTACGACCGCTTTGAAATAAGCAAACCGCACAGAATCTAAACAAGGCAGCCCCCGTTTATGTTGAATTCTTGGTCGCAGGGATAGGAAAGAGCAAGCTAGCAATTTTTTTATTTGTAGAAAAAAACGACACGCCCAAGAAAAAAATGACCTATATATTATTCCGGTGGATGCTGTAACTCTCTTAACGACCCTTGGTGCTCTCTTTTGCACTGGGGGGGAAAATGGCGGTTTTCTTGATAATTGCCAGCTGTTTCCAGTAGTAAAATTGCAATATGTGGTTAGCTGATTTTAGAACTTCATTTTGGGCTGTTAATTGCAGTGGCCATATGTCCTTTATTATAAAGGACAGTGCCTTTATTTCAGAAAGCTGTCCTTTAGATTTATTTCTTCCCCCCAAACCTCACTTTCGTCCTTTATTTTAGTGGTTTGACTTTCACCACATAATTAGTACAGAGGATCCTCAACCTATGATCAAAACTGAGCCCAGAAACTATGCTGCTAAGAGAGAAATTGGCGAAGTGATTTTTACCCTGTTTTACGGCCTTTATGGCCAAGTTGTTAATATGTGGTTATTCAGTGAATCGGGCTTCCCCCATTGATTTTGCTTGCCGGAAGGTCGCAAATGGCCCCGGGACACTGCAACCGTCATAAATATGAACCTGTTGTCGGCCATCCGAATGTAAATCACACGACCATGGGGTTGCTGCAACGGTCATAAGTGTGAAAAATGGTCATATAAGTCATTTCCCCCCCCCTGCCATTGTAACTGAACAGTCACTAAACGAACAGTTGTAAGTCAAGGACTATCTCTGTTATTTAATGGAAAGCCTTTCACATTTGTGGGGAAAGGCAATTTTTTTTGTAACTTGAAAAAAAAATTACATGAACTTTGCATAAAATATTTACTGCCTCGATGGTACAGTTAGTCCTCGCTTAATGACCTGTTGCTTAGTGGCCATTTGTACGATGGACATCTCCAGAGTTACAGGTAGTCCTCAAATTATCACCATAATTTGAGTCCAAAATTTGTGTTGCTAAGCGAGACAGTTGTTAAATGAGTTTTGTCCAGTTTTACAAGCTTCCTCTCCATTGTTGTTAAGTGAACCTCCGTAGTTGTTAAGTGAGTAACATGCTGGTTAAGTGAATTTGGCTTCCACATTGACTTTGCTTGTCAGAAGGTCGCCAAAGTGGCTCCCATGACCCCAGGACACTGCAACCCGTCATAAATATGAGTCAATTGCCAAGTGGCTTAATTTTGATCGCGTGACTCCGGGGAATGCTGCAATGGTCGTAAGTGTGAAAAACGGTCATAGGTCCCTTTTTTTCACTGCCGTGTAACTTTGAACCGTCACTGAATGAACTGTTGTAAATCGAGGACTTCCCATACTTATGATCCGGTTTTGGAATTCCAATGGCGAGACACATACCCTTGCAGTCACTTGTTGCGTTTGGGGGGTTCGGCAACTGGTTCCAATATACGACCATTTGCAGCGTCCCGCAGTTGTGGCCACACGTTTTGTTGTGTTTTGCCAGCTTCCCGCATTGAAAAATTCCCTTTGAGGAAAATGGATTAGCTTAAGGACCATGACCAAAAAAGGCCATAAAACCAGCCAGGTGGCGATCTGCTTAACAACTACCACAATTTAAACCCGTGTAATTGTGGACTCAATTACAGTCATAAATCGAGGACTAACTAGCATAGAATGCACTTGCTATTTATTGACAGAACGGTCAATAATCCATTTATTTATTTAGCATTTATTTCCAGTTGCCCCATAGCGAAAAAATAATGAAGTGGTTATAGCCTTAGAAATCGTGATTCCCTTCATTTCCAGTGTGAACCCCAAAACTGAATGGACTTTTCAGCATCTGGAACGGTGGATGGGACCCCTAAAGTGGCCAGAGTAGTATGTAACACATACCGTTTTTATTAAGCGGTTTAGCCCCACCCCTTTGTTGTTGTTTTTAAAAAAAATTAATTTTCAACATAAAAACAAGTACTTACTTGTTTACTTACTCTATTTATGTATTTTCTATTGCTATTTTAAATTTCCCTGTGCACCGCTCCGAGTCCCTTTGGGGAGAGGACGCGGTATATAAATAAAATTATTATTATTATTATTATTATTATTATTAAAAACATTATTTATCTTAAGCTTTGTACAACATGTCGTTCGGTCATAAGCTTTGTGCATCAGTACTTGAAATTACAAACATACTTGTCAATTTTCCTTCCAATACATATACATCACCTTATTTTCCACCTAGTAACAATATTATTTATCAAATCAATCTTTTTCTATAATTGCTCAATATATAAAAAGAATAGTAAAAAATTCTACATAAATTCCTGTTTTATAATTCTCCCCTGGAGGACTGTGATGTCACAAAGGGGGTGGGGCTACACCACTTAGTACAAACGGTATGCACTACATACTACTGCCCAGGGATGTCTAAATACAGTTAGGCCTCGACGTACAACAGTTTGTTTAATGATAGTTCAAAATTACAACGGCACGGATAAAATGCCTTATGGTTATTTTTCACACTTATGACCCTCAGCATCTCCCGTGGATCAAAATTCGGGTGCTTGGCAGCTGGATCTTATTTATGACGGTTGTGGTGTCCTGGGGCATGTGCAGTGGTGGGATTCAAAAATTGTTACAGTGATCCCTCGTTTTTCGCGGTTAATGGGGACCGGAACCTTCCGCGAAAACTGAAAAACCGCGAAGTAGGATTCGCAATACACTATACCGGAAACTTGAGTTGGTGGACATCGTTTAAAGCAAGCACTAGGGGGCGCTTGCCTCCTACCAATGCATTTTTTTTCTATTCTGTATTTTTGAAAAACCCGCGACGCACTGAAGCCGTGAAACATGAAGCCGCGAAAAACGAGGGATCACTGTACTACCGGTTCTGTGGGCGTGGCTTGGTGGGCGTGGCTTGAAGAGGTAGGTTCCTACCAGTTCGGCTGAGTTGGTAGTAACTCGGCCAGCCACGCCCCTGAACCGGTCCTATTGTTTTTTTACCTACTGCGTGGCAGGGGAAGGATACTGCAAAATCTCCATTTCCTTCTGATTTAGCTGGGACTTGGGAGGCAGAGAGTAGATGGAGGGTGGGGCCAGCCAGAGGTGGTATTTGCCGGTTCTCCGAACTATTCAAAATTTCCGCTACCGGTTCTCTAGAACCGGTCAGAACCTTCTGAATGCCACCTCTGGGCATGTGATCACCTTTTGCGAACAAGCAAAATCGATGGGGAATCCAGATTCATTTAACAACCGTGCTCCTCACTTAACAGTCGCAGGGATTCTCTTTAACTGCAGCAAGAAAGCTGGTGAAATTGGGCAAAACTCACTTGAGAAATGTCTCACTTTGCGATATAACTTGAGAGTTGCTCGATTGTCATAGGTCAGGGACTGCCTGTATGAACTCAGCTCACCGAAGGACGTGTTTTTCTGTTGGGTTAAAGCAACATCTGGAGGGAATATCAAAAGGAAAATAACTAGGTAGGAATCTAAGCACTCTGTTCTGCCTTGTTTACTTGCGCTTGGAGACATGAGGTAATCATTGGTCGGCGTCCAGTTTTTGAACATATTTCTGCAGATGGCCTACCCTTCCCCGGGGCCTTGTAAGGAGATTTCTACCACTTGAGTATATGTTAATTTAAATTTTTATTAAATTGGTAGGGGGGGGGGGGGGAACAAGCCACCTATATTAAAATATTAACAACCAACTGCAGTTATTTTATTTATGTTATACCCTTTGCAATTGACGCTGACCATGCTTTCACACGAGCAATGACAAATAAATAGGGTTTCTAGCACAACTTCCCTTTTGGGTTACAACATCCAGCGGAAGAGATAAACACACAAACACACAAAAAGGGAAACGTGTCTTCAAAGCTTCCTGATTCCTGCATGCTTACATTTCGTTGCTTGTTTTCACAAACCCGCACATCTCCACATCAGCGGCCTTCACAAAACCCTGGAAAGTTTGCTGTTCAGCAGCTGTTGCTGGCCTCACGGAAACACATCTGAACACCTTGCGTTTTGCATCGTAATTCCCCATGCATCGGTGGACGCGGCCTCTGATTAATCTCGGTAGCTCGCGGTCCTTATTTTCAGAGAAAGATAAAAGGTTATTTCCGTATTTCCCCCCCCCCCCCTTACTCCTTTCATGTAGCACCACCAATTTATAATGTGATTTTGATCACTTTTAATTTGTACCTTTTCAAAGGTTTAGGGATAGGTTGTTATTGCAATGATAAAATCGACAAATTGCAAAACAAAAGGTATTATTCGCCACTGGTATTATTCAATGGCGAAAAGAGTCAGGTTCTACATCTAGGCAACAAAAATGAAATGCACAGGTACAGTATAGGTGGGACCTTGCTCAATAGCAGTAACTGTGAAAGGGATCTTGGAGTCCTAGTGGACAACCATTGAAATAGGAGCCAGCCGTGGGCAGCAGCTGCCCAAAAAGCCAACACAGTTCTAGGCTGCATCAACAGAGGGAGAGAATCAAGATCCCGTGAAGGATTAATACCACTTTTGTAATGCCTTGGGAAGGCCACACGTGGAATATTTGCACCCAGTTTTGGTCGCCACGATGTAGAAAAGATGTGGAGACTCTAGAAAGAGTGCAGAGAAGAGCAAGAAAGAGGATGAGGGGACTGGAGGATAAAACATATGAAGAACGGTTGCAGGAACTGGGTACGTCTAGTTTAATGAAAAGAAGGACCAGGGGAGACATGATAGCAGTCTTCCAATATCTCAGGCATTGCCCCAAAGAAGAGGGAGTCAAGCTATTCTCCAAGGCACCTGAGGGCAGAACAAGAAGCAATGGGTGGAAACTAATAAAGGAGAGAAGCAACCTAGAACTGAGGAGAAATTTCCTGACAGTGAGAACAATGAACCAGTGGAACAGAAGTTGCCTCCAGAAGTTGTGAATGCCCCAACCCTGGAAGTCTTTAAGAAGATGTTGGATAGCCATTTGTCTGAAATGATATAGGGTTTCCTGCCTAGGCAGGGGGTTGGACTAGATGACCTCCAAGGTCCCTTCCAACTCTGCTATTGTATATTATATTTGTATCTACTTTCTAAAATTAGGGTCTGTAGAAATAATCGATTCTTTATGAAGGATGAACTGGCCAAAAGGAACCTGCCAGAAACCAGCATGCGTTGATTATACAGGCAGCCCCCGACTTAACGACCACAATTGAATCCCAAAATTATTTTGCTAAACGAGAGGGTTGTTAAGTGAGGGTTGCTGCATTTTACAACCTTTCATCATAACGACATGTACGTAACGATGCTTACGACCTTTCATCGTGAATCGCCATAGTTGCTAAGTGAATCACTGCAGTCGTTAAATGAATCCGGCTTCCCCGTTGACTTTGCTTGTCAGAAGGTCGCAAAAGGGGATCACGTGACCCCCCCCGGATGCTGCAAACCGTCATAAATATGAGTCAGTTGCTAAGCGCCCAAATTTTGATCACGTGACCATGGGGATGCTGCGACGGTCGTAAGTGTGAGAAACGGTCATAAGTCACATTTTTTCAGTGCTTTTGTAATTTTGTACGGTCACTAAATGGAAGGTTGTAAGTTGAGGACTCCCTGTACCGTGTTTCCCCGAAAATACGACAGGGTCATACATTTTTTTGACCCACGAAATATGGCCTTGGGCTTATTAGAGGGGGAGGGCTTATTGTTTTGGGGTTGCCGGGCGGCAGCTCCCTTGCGACTGGGCTCCCGAAGAGCCGGGCACAGCCTCAGGGGCGAAGCGGCCATGAGGCTGCTGTGCTCACGAGCTGCCACCCGGCAAACCCCCTCTCCAGCTGGGCAGAGCAAAGCAGAGCTGGCTGGAGAATTCTGGGAGTTGAAGTCCACAAGTCTTAAAGTTGCCAAGTTTGGGAACCTCTGATCTAGACAGAAAGCCATGAGTTCCGTTGTGTGATTTTTTTATATGTGCTAAAAAGCTCGAAATAGACCTATACTAGTCTCCCTGACTTATTTATTGATCAGCTCAAAAACGTAACACACACACACACACACATATATATACTTACAATCTCATAAAATACGCATGTCACTGTTTCTTTTCCGTCTCTCAAAAGGAAAGTTTTTGACCCAAATTGTCCTGGGGTAACGGCAGAGTCCAGGACACCTAAATAATGCAGCATAATTATTGGTCTGAAAGCTTTTCAGAGCGAAGGTTCTGTGGGTTTTGTAAGAAGAGACAGGGGTGATCTAGTAATGTTCGCCAAGATATATTTACAGCAGTGGTGGGTTTCAAAATTTTTTTAGGACCTCTTCTGTAGGTATGGCCTGCTTTGTAGGAGTGGCTTGATAGCCATGTGACTGGGTGGGCGTGGCCAACTTGTAAAATGTGATGAAACTCACTTAACAACGCTCTTGCTTAGCAACCAAAATGTTGGCTCAGAAACTCTGGCACTTGAAGCACGCAAGTCTTAAAGCTGTCAGGTTACAAGACCCTCGCACCCCTAACCCTTTAGGAAAAAAAACCCAGGGGTGTTCAAACTTGACAGCTTTAAGACTTGTGGACTTCAACTACCAGAATTCCTCCTCTTGCTCTTCCTCTGGATGATGGGTGGACGGGCGGGGTGGGAGGGAAGCTGGAACCGGTTCTAAACGGCCCTGTAGATTTGTGGAACCTCTTCTATAGAAGAGGCTAGAACTGGCAGGAACCCAGCCCTGATGTACAGATGTAGCCCAGGGTCCGAAGGGATAAAGAAATGTGGGCTCTTGGGTGCTCTCGGAGCTTGCTTCTTTTCTTGCAAAAGTTTCATTACCTTACTAGGTAACGTCATCAGTAAGGTGTTCTGTTTGCTGTCAGTTTATATTCCGGTGTCTTGCCTGTCTGTGAGGGAGGGGAGGGCGGTCTTCGGGATTCTTTGTTTGGCCTGTTTATTGATGGCTTTTTGGCAGTTTCTCTATTGGGGTGTTGTTTACGTGATTGTTGGCCTGAAGTTGACCCTAGGCCCATGATGGCGAACCTATGGCACGCGTGCCACCGGTGGCACACGGAGCCATTCCGTAGGGCACGCGAGCCGTTGCCCTGTCAGCTCCAGCGCACATGTGCGCGTTTGGCCAGCTGATTTCGGCCTTCATTTTCGGCCGCTTTTCATCCTCCGGAGGTTTCCCTGAAGCCTCCGGTGGGCGGAAAACAACCCAACATGCAAACCAGAAATTTGAGAACAGTTTGTGCATTTGGTTTGTGCATTTGGCCGTTTTTTTTCTCCCTGGGGGCAGTTTTTACAGCCTCTGGAGGGCCTCTGAAGGGGCAGGGGAGGCTGTTTTTGCCATCCCCAGGCTTCTAGAAAACCTCGAGTCTGGGGACAGCGAAAAATGGGTCCACTGTGCCATCGCGCACCAAAAGCAGGGGGCAGCACATAGAAGCATGGGTGTGGACCAGTGGTGGGTTTCTGCAGGCTCACACCTATTCGCGAGAGCCGGTTGGTGAAATTTAGAGAACCGGTGAGAGGGGGTTCCATCGGCGTACCTGGAAGTAAATCTGGCCCGCCGCTGCCAGTGACCCAACGGGAAGGAAAGGAAAGGAAAGGAAGGAGGGAGGGAGGGAGGGAGGGAGGGAAGGAAGGAAGGAAGGAAGGAAGGAAGGAAGGAAGGAAGGAAGGAAGGAAGGAAGGAAGAAAGAAAGAAAGAAAGAAAGAAAGAAAGAAAGAAAGAAAGAAAGAAAGAAAGAAAGAAAGAAAGAAAGAATCATCACAATTGAGTCCAAAATTTTGGTTGCTAAGCAAGAGCGTTGTTAAATGAGTTTCACCACATTTTAAAAGGTGGCCACTCCCACCTTGTCACATGACTGCCAAGCCACGTCCACAAAATAGGCCACACCTAAAAAAATTTGAAACCCACCACTGGTGTGGACATGCGCATGCATGACCCCCCCCCCACACACACACACACTCCCTCTGCTTTGGTATGCAATGGCAAAAAGGTTAGCCATCCCTGCCCTAGGCTGATCTGGGTGCTGATTGCTGATGCAGAGGTGCTGTTTTTTCTCTTTGGGGCTGGTTGATGGTCTCTACATTCAATAAATCTAAATTCAATAAATCTAATCTAATCTCTTTCGCATAGCCTACAGATGTTGTTCATGCCCATGTGTCTGTGGATGGCTGATTCTTCGCCAGAAGTGCCAGGCTTCTAGAAATCCTCTGGCACTCTGACGAAGAATCAGCCATCCACCGACACATGGGCGTGAACAACATCTGTAGGCTGGCATTTCTCGACTTGGACTTGGTTAAAGGATGGTCAGATTTCCCCAATTTCTCCCTTAGCCACAGACCGTTTGAACTCCGTTGTGGTCGCATGTGGAAGACTATCTCTAGTGGGGTTCTATTTCATGTTTTATTTCAGTAGAATTGGTAACAATGGAAACTTGGGGCGGCTCCGGGAAATTCCCACTTGTGACAGGCCAGTAATTGTGGGGTTTTGTCTCCTGCAAATAATCTAACCTTTCCTTACACGTTGTCCGTTTCCGCTGCCCCCATCCTGTTTGGACCCTAGGACAGGGGTCCACAACCTTTGTAACTTTAAGCACTCTGGAAAGAGTGCACAGAAGACCAACCAAGATGATTAGGGGACTGGAGACTAAAACATATGAAGAACGGTTGCAGGAAATGGGTATGTCTAGTTTGATGAAGAGAAGGACCAGGGGAGACATGATAGCAGCCTTCCAATATCTCAGAGGGTGCCACAAAGAAGAGGGAGTCATGCTATTCTCCAAGGCACCTGGGGGCAGGACAAGAAGCAATGGGTGGAAACTAATCAAGGAGAGAAGCAACTTAAAGAGAAATTTCCTGACAGTGAGAACAATTAACCAGTGGAACAGAAGTTGCCTCCAGAAGTTGTGAATGCCCCAACCCTGGAAGTCTTTAAAAAGATGTTAGATAGCCATTTGTCTGAAATGGTATAAGGTTCCTGCCCACGCAGGGGGTTGGACTAGAAGACCTACAAGGTCCCTCCCAAACTCTGCTATTGTATTGTATTGTAAGTCTGAAGGACTTCAGCTCCCAGAATTCTCCAGACAGCTTTGCTGTCTGGAGAATTCTGGGAGCTGAAGTCCTTCAGACTCAAAGTTGCAAAGGTTGGGGACCCCTGCCCTAGGAAACTCAACATTTTGGATGGCTTCAGAGGGAGTGCGTGTGCTGATAAGGGAAAGGACAGCCCATGTTACAGGTAAAATGCCTTTTATTCGAAGAAGAGGATGGCGGAAATGTTTTAAAAGCAATTGGCTCCTTTGGGGTGATGAGACCGATATTCTTTTGTAGAGAAAACGTCCCCCTCAAAATCTTGCTATACTCACCCAGCACCTCAAATAACAGTGGAGCTTTGGTCGAATACTGACTCCAGTGCTTCATGCTTTCGATGACGGCAGATAAAATTCGAAGAGAATTCTCTTTTTCCTTCGCTTTAGAGTGGCCCGCGGGCCTTTTCTTTGATCCAGGGACAGAAAGAGAAGACAAAGAAAAGCCAAAGGTTAGCACGTCATGCTTGAGTTTAAGTGAGAACGTTGCCATTTACAGTTTGTCCTTGACTTGCGACCACCATCGAGCCCAAAATTTCTGTTGCTAAGTGAGACACTTGTTAAGCGAGTGTTGCCCCCTGTTACGATTTTTCTGGCCACCGTCGTTAAGTGATTTGCTGCCGTTGTTTAGTCACACGGTTGTTAAGCGAATCTGGCTGCCACAAAAGGGGATTTTTTAACAGATTAACAGAGTCGGAAGGGGCCTTGTAGGTCATCTAGTCCAACCCCCTACTTAAGCAGGAGAGGCTACACCACTTCAGACAAATGGCTGGCCTGTCTCTTCTTGAAAACTTCTAGAGATAGAGAAGGAAGGAAGGAGGGAGGGATGGAGAGATGGAAGGAAGGAAGGAAGGAAAGAAACAAAGCAAAAGGAAGAAGGAAGGAAAGAAAGAAAGAAAGAAAGAAAGAAAGAAAGAAAGAAAGAATAACAGCTCAGAAAGCAATAAGGACTTGACTGTCTTCTTCTTCCTCCTCCTCCTTCTCTTCCTCCTCCTCCTCTTTCTCCCCCCCTGCAACCTCCCTTTCACAAGCAAGAGACCCTACATCATTTCTGATAGATCTCTTCTTGAAAGCTTCCAGTGATGAAGCTCCCACATGACCCCAGGACACTGCAACCGTCATAAGTATGAACCGGTTGCCAAGCGCCCAAATTTTGATCACATGATTATGGGGACGCTCTAAACATCCCGGCTGGATTACTGTAACGCTCTCTACATGGGGCTCCCCTTGAGGTGCACTCGAAGGCTACAGTTAGTACAGAACGCGGCCGCGCGGGTGATTATGGGTGCCTCAAGGCAAACCCACGTAACACCTCTCCTGCGCGAGCTGCACTGGCTGCCTGTGGCCTTTCGAGTGCGCTTCAAGGTGCTGACGACCATCTTTAAATCGCTCCATGGCTCGGGGCCTAGCTATATACGAGACCGCCTCCTGCCCCATACATCCCTTCGCCCGATCCGCTCCCACAGAGAGGGTCTTCTTCGGGTGCCGTCAGCGGGGCAATGCCGGTTGGCGACACCCAGGGGAAGGGCCTTCTCTGTGGCGGGCCTGGCCCTCTGGAACGACCTTCGCACTATCTCGGACCTCCGCCTCTTCCGCCAACGTCTTAAGACGTTTCTATTCCAACAAGCCGGCCTAGGATAGCCCCTACTTCTGACTTTTAAAAAATAAATTAATTTGGTATGGTTTTAATATGGGTTTTTAGCACGGGTCTAGTAATTTAATATATTTTAATTGATATTGTATTTTGTGGTTTTAATAATGCCTGTGCGCCGCCCTGGGTCCTAACAAGGAGAAGGGCGGGGCATAAATTTAATAAAAAAAAATAAAAAAAATAAACGTAAGTGTGAAAAAAATGGTCTCAAGTCACTTCTTTGAGTGCCGTTCTAACTTTGAAGGGTCACTAAATGAACTGTTATAAGTCGAAGACGACGTATAAGTCAAGCAACTTTTTTTCCCTTCAGTTTGGAAAATACCGTAAGTAGAATTCACAAACATCCTTATAAAAATACGTCTGTGCGCACATCTTTTACCTGAATCGTTTTGTTGCTTTGCAAATGGTCAGTTTTTTCCTTGTGGGTGATTTGTGGGCCAGGGCTGTGTTTAAAGGTGTAGCAGGGATCCTGAGTCTGCAGATTTCTCAGCCTGGCTGTTGGAACTGCAGGCCACTGGGAAATAGCTGGATCCCAGTCTTCTTCCTCTTCTGTTCGGCTTCTCTGCGATGCCTGTGGCAGGCCAGGTGATTTCTGGTACATGGCTCCAGGCTTCATCCAATGACTGGGATGGTCATCCAGTTTTTGGTCCTCTGTTCTGCGGCCAAAAGCTTGGAAATCATTTCTTTTCCAAACATTCGTACTTTCCTCCTGCCTAGAGGAAAAAAGCAGAGTCATCACCCTGTCAACACCTGTGTGTCTAGTCAAGGCTATGGTTTTCCCACTTGCAATGGATGCTAATGAAAGTTGGACCATAAGGAAGGCTGAAGAATGGAGGCCTTTGGACTCTGGTGCTGGAGAAGAAGACTCCTGCATTGAGTCCCTTCGACTGCAAGGCCATCCAACTGGTCAGTCCTAGAGGAGATCCACCCTGACTGCTCTTGAGAAGGCCAGATCCTGAAGAGGAAACTCAAAGGCTTTGGCCACCTGATGAGTAGGAGGAAAGACTCCCTGGAGAAGAGCCTCATGCTGGGAACGATGGAGGGCAAAAGAAGAAGAAGGGGACGGCAGAGGAGGGGGCTGGATGGAGTCCCTGAAGCAGCCGGCCTGAGCTTCAATGGATTCCAGAGGATGGGAGAGGACAGGAAGGCCTGGAAGAACATGGTCCAGGGGTCACAATGGGTCAGACATGACTTCGCAGCTTACAAGAAGCTGCCTGGAGTGAAATAAGACTTTATTATCAGTCTTTCTACCTACTGCCTATCCATTCATCTGCCCACCTACCTATCTATAGATACTTAAAATACACACAACAGCTGGTATTCTAAGCCTTTTTCTCTGCTTCCCATTCATTCTATTATATCAATGCCCATAACCCTCCCATTTTAAAATGTTTAGAACTTTACAAGAAATGCTCAATAATAAGATTTTGGCCTTCATGCTTAACGCAAATATACTGTGTATATATATTAAGCCTTTCTTTAAACTAGCATTCTGTTTCTTTTAATCCAAGGGAAAGAGAAGTCCATTTAAGTCAAGTTTCTCTTCATTGCCATCTTTTGTAAGGGTTTCTGCCCCGAAATTTGCAATTATTTTATAATCCTAGGATTTCCTGGTAGCCTTCCATTCAAGAATTAGCCAGAAAAGAATAATAGAGTTATTGGAGGTCTTCTAGTCCAGCCTCCTGCTCAGGCAGGAAACCCTAAACCATTTCAGACACATGGTTGTCCAATCTCTTCTTAAAAACCTGCAATGATGGTATTTTCATAACTATTAGAGGCAGGTCATTCCACAGACTGATTGTTGCACTGGAAAGGATGTTATAGGGTCATTTGCTTGAGCATGGGGTTGGACTAGAAGACCTCCAAGGTCCCTTCCAATTCTGTTATTCTGTATTCTGTAAATGCCAGGAAGACATCTCCCTATTAAGAAGATTGGAGTAATAAAACACAATGTTTTGATGACTATCTGCCCTGCACACCCAACATCTTCCTTAAGTTCTTAAGAAAGATGTTAGATAACCATTTGTCTGAAGTGGTATAAGTTGTCCTGCCTGAGCAGGGAGTTGGACTAGAAGACCTCCAAGGTCCCTTCCAACTCTGTTATTCTCTTATCACCCTGAGTCATTCTGGAGGCTAAAACATGAGGAACGGTTGCAGGAACTGGGTATGTCCAGTTTAATGAAAAGAAGGACCAGGGGAGACATGATAGCAGTCTTCCAATCTCTCAGGGGCTGCCCCAAAGAAGAGGGAGTCAAGCTATTCTCCAAAGCACCTGAGGGCAGAACAAGAAGCAATGGGTGGAAACTAGTCAAGGAGAGAAGCAACTTAGAACTGAGGATAAATTTCCTGACAGTTAGAACAATTAATCAGTGGAACAGAAGTTGCCTCCAGAAGTTGTGAATACCCCAACACTGCAAGTCTTTAAGAGGATGTTGGATAGCCATTTGTCTGAAACAGTGTAGGGTTTCCTGCCTAGGCAGGGGGTTGGACTAGATGACCTCCAAGGTCCCTTCCAACTCTGCTATTGTATTGTATTGTATTGTTAACCTGGCATGGGAATAGATTTAAAAGGACAGTAGCATAGAATTGCTAGGAGTTGGATGGTGATGTCTGTATTGTGGTTCAAAAAATGATCTCTGTCTATACCGACACCTCTCCCTCCTACCCATTTTGCAAGAATTGTTCTCCCTGTCATTTCGTCATTTCTGGCAAAATAACAGAAATGGCCCGATGTGAGAATTAGAAGCCACACGAAGAGCCGCAGACAGGCGGATAGGGCATAAAAGGATGCAGTTCCAAGAGCTCAGAAACGATGACCTCAACGGTGCATCGGCATTCATTCCGGAGAATGTTGTCACCCACCTCCGGTTATTCAAGTTGCTTCCTGCATGAGGCATTGTCGGCTTTGATGTGTGTTGCTGCCTCGACAAAGTCGCAAGCTCGGTTGGGCTTCGGAGAAAAAGGTTTAATCATTACCGTGAACGATGAAGATTAAAACATTGCATAGACTCTAGTGATGGCTAACCTTTTTTTGGCTCATGTGCAAAAAGCGGGGGGAGCGCAGAGAGGTCGTGCGTGAGCGTGCCACACCCATAATTCCATATGCATGAACCCCTGCTTTTGGCGTGCTTTTTTCGCCCTCCCCAGGTTCCAGAGGCTTTCTAGGAGCCTGGGGAGAGTGAAAACAGCCTTCCCTCCCCACTTCCAGAGGCTTCAGGAGCTTCCCTGAAGTCTCCAGAGGGCGAAAAACGGCTTCAAAAGAAGACCTAAATCAGCTGGCCAGTGCACACATGCGCGCTGGTGCTCCCAGGGCAACGCCTCGCATGCCCTAAGAAATGGTTCCGCGTGCCACCTGTGGCACCGGTGCCATAGATTCGCCATCACTGGCATAGAGTATCTAGGTAATTGAGCCCAAAATGTATGTGGCTAAGCAAGACAGCAGCTAAGGGAGTTTTTGGCCCCATTGGGCAATCTTTCCTGCCGTAATTGTTAAGTGAATGTCTGCAGCTGTTGCATTAGTAACACAGTTGTTAAGTGAACCTGCCTTCCCCATTGACTAGGCTGGTCAGAAGTTCAGAAAAGGGGGTCCCATGACCCCAGAACATGGAAGCCATCATAAATACATGCCAGTTGCCAAGTGTCCGAATTTGACCACAAGGGTGCTGCAATTTTTGTAAGTCTGAAAAATGATCATATCGCTTTTTCAGTGCTGTTGTAACTTTGAATGGTCATTAAATGAATGGTTGTAAGTCAAGGACTATCTGTGGTCATATAGTAGCATTGATTTCCATAACTGTAGAAATATATTTGATTTCAGGAATATAAAGATGTAAAAGAAGTGGGACCGACATACTTGGTGCCTACTGTTTTCTGCAGTTGGACCGGTTCTGGCTTCTCAGTTTCCCATCCGAAATCTTGAAAAAAAGGACACAGAGGTGGAGCTCTCGCCTCCCAATCAGGAGGTTGTGAGTTCAATCCTAGGTAGAGGCAGATGTAGGGTCTCCTGCTTGGGCAGGGGGTTGGACTAGATGACCTGCAAGGTCTCTTCCAACTCTGTTAATCGAGACCCTGAACCAATTTGGAATATTAAGGAAGAAAATGTGGACTGTGTTATGCGTGCATGGTTAAGTGATTCCTTGTGATTTGGTGCTGCACTTCTGAATTCTTGATGACCTAAGTTTTGAGGCAGTATCTCTTGATTTCATTAACTTTAAGCTATGTGGACTTCAACTCCCAGAACTCCCCGTATGGATGGCTGGAGAATTCTGGGAGTCGAAGTCCACACATCTTAAAGCTGCTGAAGTTGCAATACACACCTTTAAGGGAATAGATCCATTGGTGGTGCCTCTACTTTTACCTTTTATTCTATTTCCAGCAAGAGCTTATCTGCCATCCACGTTTTCGCAGATTTATTCAGAAGTGTTTGCTTTAATGCAGCCTTCTCCAATCTGAAGCGCTTCAGAGAAGATGTGACTGTAATTACAAGAATTCCCATCCCAAAGAGATAAACCAGCTGGAGGTTATCTGGATGAGAAAGGATGTCTAACTTTTAAAGGACTCTTATGATGAAATGTTTTACTGGATCCAATTTAAAGAACTGGATAATTCCACATTCTCCATTGCTAGCCATTCAACCCAATTCTATATTAAAACAATTAATATGCTGATAATTGCAGGAATTGGCTATGCCTAATCTAGTGAAAAGAGAGGTGACATGATAGCTGGGTTCCAGTATCTGAGGGGCTACCACAAAGAAGAAGGAGCAAACGAGTGGTGAAATTCAACATTTTTTTAATTACTGGTTCTGTGGGAATGGCTTGGTGGATGTGGCAGGGAAAGGACGCTGCAAAACCCCCGTTCCCACCCCACTCTGGGGCCAGTTCTCCGAACTACTCAAAATTTCCACTACTGGTTCTCCAGAACCTGTCAGAACCTGCTGAGTTTTACCCCTGGGGTAAACCTATTCTCCAAAGCACCTGAAGGCAGAACAAGAAGTGATGGATGGAAACTAATTAGAGAGAAAAGCAACCTAGAACTAAGGAGGAACTTCTTAACAGCAAGAACAATTAATCAGCTTGCCTCCAGATGTTGTGGCCGCTCCAACACTGGAGACTTTTAAGAAGAGACTGGACAACCATTTGTCTGGAATGGTATAGGGCAGTGATGGCTAAACGTTTTCTAAAAATGTGCCAACCGGACATTCATTTGCGAACTTCGGGTTGAGCTGTTGGGCCTGTTTTTTGCCCTCTGTAGGCTCCGGAGGCTTTCCTGAAGCCAGGGGAGGGCGAAAACAGCCTTCCCCGGCCCTCCAGAAGGCCGAAAATCAGCTGGATGGCGCGCACATACGCACCAGAGCTGAAGGCTGCCATGGGCTGCCATGCCAGCAAATATGGCTCCACGTGCCACCTGTGGCACATGTGCCATAGGTTTGCCATCACAGATATGGGGTCTTCTGCTCAAGCAGGGGATCTGACTAGAAGACCTCCCTTCCATCTCTGTTATTCTGCATTTCATATTGTTTATCCCCAGCTTCGGGGGAAAAACCCTGCCTGTAAACATGGTGAATAACTCATGATAGACCCAATCCTCTAAAGAAAGTATTTTATAAGATGATACTTGTATAATCTTTGAGTTCCAATTTTTATTCAAGGCATGGATGGAATATGAGTGAACGTCCTTTTGAAAAAAGCTAGGTTTGCAGTTATATTTATAGTTATCCTATTTTACATCTACATTTTTCAAATATGCTTTAGAGAGACATAAGGCAAATGAAAGGTGGAAACGTTTTACTTTTCCCATTCCCTCTCCATAAGAATAATTCTCCAATAATTAATTTTGGCAGAAATGTGCAGAGACAGCTTTTCAAGCTGAAGAAAATGATAAATATCTCTTTTAGCATTAATACAAAAGCACATGAAGGAATATTCCTTCCTGTGTAACACACAGACCTGGAATTTTAACTGTTAAAAACAAGGGGGGAAAGGGCAAAGTTACAAGATATATAATTTAAAGGCCAGTCTTCTACGGAATTCATAAGGGATTTATTCTGGTGTGTCCAGACATTTTAAACAGAGACTTGAAAAATATTTTTGTGACAAAAGTATATTTTAAAAAGCAAACAGTCCACTACTTACCTGCAAGCAAGGCTGAGAAATTGAAATGATCAGCTGAATTGTTACTGCTTGGCTCATTTTTAAGCGGATTTGATGTGAGTGGTTGTTTGGTCCTCTTTTTCTGATTGAAGAGCGGGACTGGAAGACAGCCTAAGAATTGAAGTGGCAATATAAGGCACAATTATTAAATTGTCAATGCTTTTGGTGCACATAATATACACAGGTAGTCCTTGACTTACAACAGTTCATTTAGTGACCGTTCAAAGTTATAATGGCACTGAAAAAAACTGACTTATGACAATTTTCCACACATATGAACATTGCAGCATCTTCATGTGGTTAAAATTCAGACACTTGCAATTGACTCATACTTGTGACAGTTGCAGTGTCCCAGGTTCCTGTGATCACGTCTTGCAACCCTTTGTCAAGCAAAGCCCATGGAGAAGCCAGATTCACTTAACAACGGTGTTACTAGTTATATGCGAGATCTTCTTCTGCCCCATACATCCCTTAGACCGATACACTCCCACAGAGAGGGCCTTCTCAGGGTGCCGTCGGCCGGACAATGCCGGCTGGCGACACCCAGGGGAAGGGCCTTCTCTGTGGTGGGCCCTACCCTGTGGAACGACCTTCCCCCTGAACTCCGCACCATCACCGACCTCCGCCTCTTCCGCCAGTGTTTAAAAACACACTTATTCCATCAAGCCGGCCTTGCATAGCCTCTGCTGCGACTAATTTTAGATAGTTTTAATTGGGGGGTTTTAATTGGTTTTAGCACAGGTTTCGTTATTTAATAGATTTTAAATTATATGTTTTGTATTATTTTGTATATTGTTTTTAAATCCCTGTGCGCCGCCCTGGGTCCTTTTTGGAGAAGGGCGGGATATAAATTGAATAAAATAAATAAATAAATAAAAATACTAACTTAACAACTGTAGTCATTCACTTAACCACTGTGGCAAAAAAGGTCATAAAATGGGACACAATTCTCTTAACAACTGTCTTGCTTGCAACAAATATTTTGGGGTGAATTGTGTCTGTAAGTTGAGGTCTAACTGTATATTCAGAAGCACAAGCCATGTATCCTAATATGCAATTTGCTTGAATGTGGCAGTGGTGGTGTGACAGAGGCACACTGCAACTCATTCATCAGAAAGGTACAATACAATACAATACAATACAATACAATAGCAGAGTTGGAAGGGACCTTGGAGGTCTTCTAGTCCAACTCCCTGCCTAGGCAGGAAGCCCTATGCTGTTTCAAACAAATGGTTATCCAACATCTTCTTAAAGACTTGCAGGGTTGGGACATTCACAACTTCTGGAGGCAACTTCTGTTCCACTGGTTAATTGTTCTCACTGTCAGGAAATTTCTCCTCTGTTCTAAGTTGCTTCTCTCCTTGATTAGTTTCCACCCATTGCTTCTTGTTCTGCCCTCAGGTGCCCTGGAGAATAGTTTGACTCCCTAGAGATGTGCATCCCTGTTTGGAGAACTGCTCCACATCTGGAATCTCGTCCATTCAGGAGATACAAAGGATCTGTACAGAACTCTTTGTAGCATCTCATTAAAACCTTTGGTATCTGAATTAATTTGCTTATATGTATCTGCCTAATTTATCATGTCTGTCTGACCTTGATCAGAGATGACTAAAGCATCCTCGCTCCGTGGAACTCTGGACCTCCCATGCTACCAATTCAATTTTATCAGTATTATTAATGTCTATTGAGAAGGTGTCCGTTCTGATTATCATTTCTGGCACCAGGCAAAAATCTTTGTCTTATCTGTCTAGGCATTTTCAACACCTCCATAATTATCCTCATCGCTGATTTATGCTTTGGTCAGGTTTTATTGGGGGCTGCAGCCCATACGGGTTTATTGCTGATATTGTTGTAGCTGTTATTCTTGTGGTTCCCTTCAAGGTATCCTGGGAATTTGTGCTGAATATCCCCTCCCCCCATCAATCAACCGACACAAAGTGAATTTGTTTTTAAGGATTGCACAGAGAATAATCAAGAGAGTGATCTCTGTCTGCAAATTTGTCTGATGGTCTTCGTATAAGAGGAAAATGAGGGGAGGGGAGAGATAATGGTGGGTTGGAAGAAATGGGGGGGGGGATCACTGTGCATTTTTCATAAAGGTTTATTGTAATGGTTAAGGCTCTCCATTTTTTTAAGACCTTAGCTCCTGCTTCCTGGCATATTTTAATAGCAGAGGAAGTATGGTAGTTTGATGTTAATATTGATCAATGCATGAAATCTATTCAGAGGACACTTCTTATTCCACCAATGAAAAATATGTTAAATTAAGAATTGAGTGCATCGCTTTTCTAGACTGCACATGAGAGGAGTACATTCTGGTGGGGTATCCTGTAAGTGGTGTGTTGCTGTGTTTAAAAAAGGTACATTGAAGTCCCAGTGCCCTTTTTTATGTGCGTTGCCAAGATTTCAAAAAGAGTCTGGCTTTTAATGATACGATCACAGCCACCATTTTGACTTCTTGATGCTCTTGGAGAGAGATTTAACACAATTTGAAAACCCATGTGCAATGTGTGTTTATCAGGATTTCTTCCCCCAGGGAAAATGGTATAGGGCAGTGATGGCGAACCTATGGCATGGGTGCCACAGGTGGCACACGGAACCATTTCTTAGGGCACACGAGGCGCTGCCCTGTCAGCTCCAGAGCGCATGTGTGCACTGGCCAGCTGATTTAGGCCTTCTTTTGAGGCTGTTTTTCGCCCTCTGGAGGCTTCAAGGAAGCTCCTGAAGCCTCTGGAGGTGGGGAGGGGAGGCTGTTTTCACCCTCCCCAGGTTCCTAGAACGCCTTTGGAGCCTGGGGAGGGTGAAAAAAGTGCACCAAAAGCAGGGGGGTCACACACATAGCATTATGGGTGTGGCACGCCCACGCACGACCCCCCTGCGCTCCCTCTGCTTTTGGCACGCGAGCCAAAAAAGGTTAGCCATCACTGGTATAGGGTTTCCTGTTTTAGCAGGGGGCTTGACTAAAAGATCTCCAAGGTCCCGTCTAGCTCTATTCTATTCTGTTGCAAAAGTACGAAGAATGGAAGAAATACAGATAGCCCTCAAGTTATAACCGAGTTATAACCGCTCCTGCACGAGCTGCATTGGCTGCCTGTCGTCTTTCGGGTGCGCTTCAAGGTGTTGGTTATCATCTTCAAAGCGCTCCATGGCACGGGACCTAGCTATCTGCGGGATTGCATCCTGCCCCATACATCCCTGCGGCCGATTCGCTCCCACAGAGAGGGACTTCTCCAGGTGCCGTCCACTAGGCTATGCCAGCGGGCGACGCCCAGGGGAAGCGCCTTCTCTGTGGCGGGCCCGGTCCTCTGGAACGACCTTCCCCCCGAAATTAGAACAACCACGGACCTCCGCTCCGTCCGTCAAAAACTAAAAACTCATTTCTTCTGCCTGGCCGGCTTGGGGTAATCGAACTGTTTTATTAGGGTTTTTTAGGGGTTTAGTTTTAGTTGGTTTGGGATTTTAGCGCAGGGTTTAAGTTTAATTCATTTTAATATTGTATTTATGCTTGTGATTTTATATATGTATTTTTAAATTCCCTGTGCACCGCCTCGAGTCCCTTCGGGGAGAGAGAGCGGTTTATAAATTATTATTATTATTATTATTATTATTATTATTATTATTATTATTATTATTATTATTATTATTATTATTATTAATATTATTATTAATATTATTATTATTAACCATTCGTTTAGGAACCTTTCATAGTTGCAATCCCAGTGAAAAAAATGACTTATATGACCAATCTTCAGAATTACAACTATCACAACTATCCTCAGCATCAGGTGATCAAAATTTGGTCGCTTGACAACCGTCAGTGTCCCTGGGTCAACTGGTCACTATTTTTGACTTTCCCAGCCAGCTTCTGACAAGCAAAGTCAATAGAGAAGCTGAAGTCACTTAGCAACCATCTGACTCACTTAATAACTGCAGTGATTCCATTACAACCGTAGTAAAAAACAACAACACATATTGCTCAATCCACTCATCTTCCTGGTCATCGGTTGGGAATTACAATAATTCTTTTGAATTCCACTCCAGTAAAAGGTGGATTACCTGCTGTACTACGCATCGAAGAACTGTCAGCGAAATTCCTCTTCATGTTTTTATTTCTAAATATCAGCACCTGAAAAAAACAAATACGTAATTGACTTAAGACTCTATTCTTCTGGACTCTAGAGGAAATAGGCCAGAAGATAGTTGTGATACATTAGCAAAGCATTTTAAATCCCTACTACAGACCTCTCTTGCACAGTATAGCATAGAATTTATGATTATTTAACCATGCAATCCTATTCTGCTCTCCAAAGTATTGGGTGGAGGTGATCGATTCTAGATATACAATACAATACAATAGCAGAGTTGGAAGGGACCTTGTAGGTCTTCTAGTCCAACCCCCTGTGTGGGCAGGAACCTTATACCATTTCAGACAAATGGCTATCTAACATCTTTTTAAAGACTTCCAGGGTTGGGGCATTCACAACTTCTGGAGGCAAGCTGTTCCAGAGGTTAATTATTCTCACTGTCAGGAAGTTTCTTCTTAGTTCTAAGTTGCTTCTCTCCTTGATTAGTTTCCACCCATTGCTTCTTGTCCTGCCCCCAGGTGCCTTGGAGAATAGTTTGACTCCCTCTTCTTTGTGGCACCCTCTGAGATATCGGAACACTGCTATCATGTCTCCCCTGGATATTTCAGAGGAAAACTGATGCGAGTTGCCACCAAACTTAAGTTTTTTTTAAATTTGTTTCTTTAGATTTCTTGCAATCTGCACCATCTTTGTCCACTTTTGGAGCACCAAAAAACATGAAAAATATTTAGCAATATGCTGTGTAGGAAAAGCTCATAACCCCTTTTAAATACCGGTACCTTGATTTTTTTAAAAACCTTTTTATTAGTTTAATTAATAATTTAGTAGTTACACTATATTGTTTTGCTAATATGGTTGTGCAAAACTATTTTTCCCGTTCAGAAGTTAAACATAATGGCTTTTTTTGAAAAAAGCAAAGTGATTAATTTTCAGAGCAGGAGTAGGGCTTTTATGCAATCAATAATTTCAACATTAAAGTGTTCTTCTCTTTATGGGTGAGGAGAAGAAATCTGCAGGTCTCCAGGGCTTAAAATACTGTAGATACCCTTTTGGAAAAAAAGCCACACAGTTTCCATTAGGGGAACTTAAAATTAAAACATCCTTTTAAATGGGTGGTATTACCTCTTTAAACAGTGCTGGAAACATGTGATTAAGCTTTTTTTTAAAGCTGTTATTACAGAATAAGTTATTTATTTATGATATTTATTTAGTTTGCACACATGCACACACAAAATTAAGCTGATGCTGAATATATATATATATTATATAAGCTGTTATTACTGAATATATACATGTTGTGTAATATACTGTGTATATATACATACACACTTTCAGCATCCTAGCTTAATAATATACATTGTATGCATACATATATAATTTAAACTTTATATATGCATATAAAATATATATAGTTGCAGTTTTATATGGCTATCAAGCAAGCTACTCAAAAGAAACTAAAGTAACATAGGTAAATAGTAAATGTTGATAATGAAAGACAATAGATAATGATAGATGATAATGAAGAACAGATAATTTGATAGATAATAAAAGACAATGATTGATGGGTGACATGCAGATAAAAATCAAAATAGATGATTGATATTTTTAAATGATCAATGAGAGTCACTCTAAAGGTAAGATTGGCAGTTACTAGATCTGACAAATAAATAAAAATATATAGTGATAAACAAAATAATGGTAAAAGTGAGAAATGAATAAGATTTGTAAGGTGGATGGATGGATAGGTAGGTAGATGGATGGATGGATGGATAGATATAGATGATAGATAGATAGATAGATAGATAGATAGATAGATAGATAGATAGATAGATGATACGTAGATAGATAGATAGATAGATAGATAGATAGATAGATAGATAGATAGATAGATAGATAGATGATAGATGGATGGATGGATGGATGGATGGATGGATGGATGGATGGATGGATGGATGGATGGATAGATAGATAGATAGATAGATAGATAGATAGATAGATAGATAGATAGATAGATAGAATGTTGTTGCTAGATGGTAGATTGAGTTACGATGGACTTATCCCTTATTTATTTATCTAAGTTTGAACCTGCTAATCTCCCTCACAAAGGGGCTCTGTAGTTACTCTGGATAGGCAGACACACAGAGTTGTCTTTTAACAAAAGCTGTAAACCTAATCCCCATGATTTACAACAAGCCACCATTGTTGGCTTTCCTCTCAGAACTGGCTGAACCCAGTTCTGGTTTTCCTTGCCTAACCATGGTTAATCAGAAAAAAAAAAACCATAGCTCAGAGAGATAGAAGCCCCTGATTCAGTTACATGTAAAAAAATGGTGGAAAGAGCTACAAATCATCACAGCTGAGAGTTCGGAGGGAGAGATGTCAGGAAGACTCTGACCCTTTTTATCGACTTAAGGACAATTTGAGCTTTCTTGACGGCCTGTCGCTTCGCTTCAGACCCTGTCAAGCTCTCCTCACACGGGGCTTATTGGAAATAATCCCAGGTTTCTGCCTCGTGTGCCGCTGAGGGCTGAGAATAAAAATGGTCGAATGCTTTGCTTCCCCTTCTGAGAGGAAAGCGATACCCAAATGTGGCTTTTTCAGGCTCGATGCCTCGGTGTGCATGTTTTCCAATGAGGCACACCGAGACAGGAAGATCATAATACAATAATAAGATCATAATACAATAGCAGAGTTGGAAGGGACCTTGGAGGTCTTCTAGTCCAGCCCCCTGCCTAGGCAGGAAACCTTCTACCATTTCAGACAAATGGCTGTCCAACCTCTTCTTAAAGACTTCCAATGTTGGGGCATTCAATAATACAATAGCAGAGTTGGAAGGGACCTTGGAGGTCATCTAGTCCAACCCCCTACCTAGGCAGGAAACCCTATACAAACCCTACACAATAAAATATCGTTTTATTGCACTTCATCAGAATATTCAGATTCCTCCTTCAATATATATTGAATCTATTTTTAAACATATATTTCATGTATTTTTATACTTTATATCACTGGTTTTATTGCTGCCTGTCCTGGAAGGGAGAAGGGCGGTATAGAAATTTAATAAATTTAATTTAATTGAATAAATTAAAGAGGGAACCCCGATCTTCAGCTTGCATCCCCCCTTTTATAGTTAACCTAACAAAGAAATCTGAAAGTTGACCGGACCGGATAGTAGCATATACATGTTTATTAAAAGGAGGTCTGAAGGGGAATAAATTGTAAGGTTGTTTAGGGTGGAAACTGTTTGTTTGTTTATTTATTTATTTATTTTATTTTATTTTCGAATTTATACCCCGCCCTTCTCCTTGTTGGGACCCAGGGCGGTTTAGAGAAGCAACTTAGAACTGAGGAGAAATTTCCTGACAGTGAGAACAATTAACCAGTGGAACTCCTTGCCTCCAGAAGTTGTGAATGCTCCAACATTGGAAGTCTTTCAGAAGATGTTGGAGAGCCATTTGTCTGAAATGGCATAGGGCTTCCTGCCTAGTCAGGGGGTTGGACTAGATGACCTCCAAGGTCCCTTCCAACTCTGCTATTCTATTATTGTATTATTGAATGCCCCAACACTGCAAGTCTTTAAGAAGAGGTTGGATAGCCATTTGTCTGAAATGGTATAGGGTTTTCTGCCTAGGCAGGTGGTTGGACTAGATGACCTCCAAGGTCCCTTCCAACTCTGCTATTGTATTGTATTGTTTAGGGTTCACAAGAGACAAGCCAGACACTCCCCCCCCCCCCAATTTGTACTAACAAACATGTCTGATCTGGAGCTAGTCTCCCTCTTGTTTATCAGTTTTAGGAACGTTACAAGCTAATAATTCTTGAACATCGCTTTAAAAGAAAGGATATGAACCTGATTAAACTTCAAACTAACTATCTTGGTTAATGAATAACAAATGTTATTTGCCCCTCAAAAGTCTACATCGAGGAAGGAGGAGGACGGAGGAGGCAAGATGGATGCCGGGGGAGAGAAAATGGCGGGAAAATGGCCCCGCTGAGGGGGGGAAAGACGCACCAATAGTTTTTCACTCTTTGTCTTTATCTTTCTCAGTTGAGAGTCCAGAGGAGCTGGATGGGCAATACATTTAAATAAATAAACATTAGGGGCCTCAAGGCAGGATTAATTTGGTGGGGTTGGTGTGGGGACGAAGGGGAAGAAAGAAAAAGTGAGGAAGGACCCCTGTTTCCTCAGGCTCCAGGAGGAAGAAGCTGCTGAGGAGTAAAATGGCGGAAGAGGAGGAGGAAGAAAAGAAAGAGGAAGGAAGGAAGGAATGAAAAGAGAGGAGGGAGAGAGGGAGGAAGAAAGAAAGAAAGAAAGAAAGAAAGAGAGGGAAGGAGGGAGGAAGGGAGGAAAGGAAGGAGAAAGAAAGAAAGAAAGAAGGAAGGAAGAAAGGAAAAAGAAAGAAAGAAGGAAGGAAGGAAAAAGAAGGAAGGAAGGAAGGAAAAAGAAAGAAGGAAGGAAGGAAGGAAAAGAAAGAGAAGAGGGAGGGAGGGAGAAAGAAAGAAAGAAAAAAAGGGAGGGAAGGAGGGGGGAGGGAGGAAAGGAAGGAAAAAGAAAGAAAGAAAGAAAGAAGGAAGGAAGGAAGGAAAAAGAAAGAAAGAAGGAAGGAAGGAAAAAGAAGGAAGGAAGGAAGGAAGGAAGGAGGGAAGGAAGGAAAAAGAAAGAAGGCAGGCAGGCAGGCAGGCAGGAAGGAAGGAAGGAAAAAGAAGGAACGAAGGTATAGGGCTCGTGCCTGGGCAGGGGGTTGGACTAGAAGACCTCCAAGGTCCCTTCCAACTCTGCTGTTGTACTAAGAGGGGAAAGAAAGAGAAAGGAAGGGAATGGAAGGAAAAAGGAAGCAAGGGAAAGAGGAAGGAAGGAAAGGAGGGAGGGAGAAAAAAGAAAAAGTGAAAGAAAGGAACAAAGAAGGAAGGAAGATGGGAAAGAAAGGAAGGGAAAGGAAAGGAAAAAGGAAGGAAAGAAGGAAGGAAGGAAAAAGAGAGAGGGAGAAAGAAAGAAAAAAGGAAGAGAAAGAAAAAAGGGAAGGAGGAATGGAAGGAGAAAGAAAGAGAAAGAAGGACGGAAAAAAGGAGGAAGGAAGAGGGGAAAGAAAGAGAAAGGAAAGGGAAAAGGAAAGAAAGCAAAGAGAAGGAAAAAGAAAGAAAGGGAAGGAGGGAGGGAAGAAAAAAGGAAGAAAGTGAAAGAAGGAAGGAAAAAAGGATGGAAGAAGGGAAAGAAAAAAAGGAGAGGAAAGGAAAGGAAAAAGGAAGGGATAGAGAAGAGAAGAAAGGAAGAAAGGAAGAAAGAAAGGAAGAAAGGAAGGAAGGAAGGAAGGAAGGAAGGAAGGAAGGAAGGAAGGAAGGAAGGAAGGAAGGAAGAAAAACAGAAGTTGCCTCCAGAAGTTGTGAATGCCCCAACACTGGAAGTCTTTCAAAAGATGTTGGATAGCTATTTGCCTGAAACGGTATAGGGCTTCCTGCCTAGGCAGGGGGTTGGACTAGAAGACCTCCAAGGTCCCTTCCAACTCTGCTATTGTAAATTGTAACTTGAGTTAGCCCTGTGCATTTATGGGAGGCAGGCTGTAAAACCTACTCTTCCTTCTTGGTTCATTTTACTTATTTTCTTTATTTATTTTGGACTAAAAAAAGCTCTTTCTCTTTCTTTTTTCTTTTTCTCTTTCTTTCTCTTTTTATTTTCTGTCTCTTTGTCTTTCTTTTCCTTCCTCTTTATCTTTCCCTTCACTCTATCTCTTTTTCTCTCTTTTCTCTCCTTTTCTTTTTCTTTCTATTTCTCTCTCACACACACACTTTGTTCTCTTTCTTTCTCTTTCTTTTTCTCTCTCGTTTCTTTTTCTCTTTCTTTTCTTTTTCTCTTTCTCTCTCTGTCTCTCCCTCCCTCCCCCCTCTCTCTCCTGCTGCTTTTCATTCTCACCAACACCCTATAAAGGTTATTAAGGGAGAACCAGCCATTTTTCACGTGGATCTTTGCTGATGGTGTCCATTATTCTCCTCCTCGCCTTGTTATCCCATCTTCTTGCAGTTAAAATGCAAAGGACGTTGCGGGAAATTTGAAACAATGGCTGCATTCAAGCAATTACGCCCAGCCCTGCATACGGAATTAATCCACTTTCTGGATCTGTGCCATCCGTAGAACATGAAACTCACCCAACAGGATTGGTTTCTGCAACTCGTAAGATTTTAAAAAAAGGAAAAGATAGACGTTAACCAAGTTTGCACATCTTATAGCCTGCACAGCTGGGTGTTATATGAACAGAGCTATTTATAAAAACAAAACAAAACCAGATTCTCCTTGCAATTTTTATTTGCTAGTGAAATCTTACAACCAGCATTCTTCCAATGCTTCTCACTCCCAGCCACCAGCAATTCCTCTGGTTGGAAATCATGAGGAATTTACTTCCAAGAATAGGTCGGAAGTGCCTGGCTGAGAAAAAAAATGCTGTAAGATAATTTTTCAGTAATAATAATAATAATCTTTATTGTCATTGTAAAAATTACAATGAAATTGGTTTTAACTTCACTGGTGCAAAATTATAACAGAAACAAAAAAGAGAGAAAAGAAAAAAAGAAAAAAACTAGCATGTGCACGGAGTGATTGCGGTTGAATTTAAAAGTCTCACAGCCCAAGGATAGAAGCTATCTTTAAACCTGTTTGTTCGGCTGGCTATACTTTGATATCTTCTGCCTGATGGTAGAAGGGCAAAGAGATACCAACCAGGGTGTGAATCATCTTTGAGAATCTTCCTTGCTCTGCTAAAGCAGCGAGATCTGGCGATGTTATCCAGTGATGTCAGAGGGCAACCGATGGTTTCTTGTGCCGAATTGATCACTCTCTGTAGTGCCTTCCTCTCCGCAACTAAGCCCCAACCTCTGTGAGAATGACTGCATTTCAACCCTTGCCAGTCCTCAATTTACAACCATTTGGTTTAGTGGCTGTTTAAAGTTACAAGAGCACTGGGGAGGGGAACTGACTTATCACTGGTTTTCATACTTTTGCTGACTATTGCAGCATCCCTCAGGGTTAGGGGATGAAAATTGACTTAACAGCTGTGGCAAGCAAGGTCGTAAAATGGGGCAAAACACACTTAACAACTGTTTCGCTTAGCAATAGAAAATGTTAGGCTCAATTACAGTCGTAAATCGAGGACTATTTGCAATCCACATTTGGGGAGTCGGCTCAGAAAAACAACCCACGTGTATGGGTTGGCACCTGGGGGCAGGACAAGAAGCAATGGGTGGAAACTAATCAAGGAGAGAAGCAACTTAGAACTAAGGAGAAATTTCCTGACAGTCAGAACAATTAACCTCTGGAACAGCTGGCCTCCAGAAGTTGTGAATGCCCCAACCCTGGAAGTCTTTAAAAAGATGTTAGATAGCCATTTGTCTGAAATGGTATAAGGTTCCTGCCCACGCAGGGGGTTGGACTAGAA
Source organism: Rhabdophis nuchalis (assembly GCA_039707465.1). NCBI lineage: Eukaryota > Metazoa > Chordata > Lepidosauria > Squamata > Natricidae > Rhabdophis > Rhabdophis nuchalis. Next base: position 405,366,273 of record CM077643.1, read on the forward strand.
GACCTACAAGGTCCCTTCCAACTCTGCTATTGTATTGTATTGTATTGTATTAAAAAAATCTTCATTTTAAGATTTAACCTCGCAGGAATGCATCTACTTACAATACAATAGCAGGGTTGGAAGGGACTTTGGAGGTCTTCTAGTCCAACCCCCTGCGTGGGCAGGAACCTTATACCATTGCAGACAAATGGCTATCTAAAATCTTCTTAAAGACTTCCAGGGTTGGGGCATTCACAACTTCTGGAGGCAACTTCTGTTCCAGAGGTTAATTGTTCTAACTGTAAGGAAATTTCTCCTTAGTTCTAAGTTGCTTCTCTCCTTGATTAGTTTCCACCCATTGCTTCTTGTCCTGCCCCCAGGTGCCTTGGAGAATAGTTTGACTCCCTCTTCTTTGGGGCACCCTCTGAGATATCGGAACACTGCTATCATGTCTTAGTTATCATACTTAGATAACTTATATCCCAAATATCACTTTCCAAATTGTGTTTCTTTTTCCCTTTTAAACTACAAAATTAAAGGGGACCAAAACCCATGTCAAATGGACCAGAACCGAATCCAATACAACAGCAGAGTTGGAAGGGACCTTGGAGGTCATCTAGTCCAACCCCCTGCCTAGACAGGAAACCTTATACCGTTTCAGACAAATGGCTATCCAACCTCTCCTTAAAGACTTCCAGTGTTGGGGCATTCACAACTTCTGGGGGCAACTTCCACTGATTCATTGTTCTCACTGTCAGGAAATTCCTCCTCGGTTCCAAGTTGCTTCTCTCCTTGATTAGTTTCCACCCATTGCTTCTTGTCCTGCCCCCATGTGCCTTGGAGAATAGCTTGACTCCCTCTTCTTTGGGGCAACCCCTGAGATATTGGAAGGCTGCTATCATGTCTCCCCTGGTCCTTTTCATTAAACTAGACATACTCAGTTCCTGCAACCTATTGTCTGCCTTTCCTACTAGGGATGAATGGGGGGGAAAAAATCCATCCTGAAAAAGAATGGTTGGTAATTTAAAACTGGGTCATTTTCTTAATTAATGAGGCCTGAATTGTCTACAGTAAGTCGTAGCCAACTTCAAATCCATTGGGAAACCAATGGGTTTGGCTTCACATGTGAGAATTCAGTCCCCTTTGGATGCCGCCAACCTGTTTTACGAATGAATGGAAGTTTCCATGGTTTTAATCAGCGTGAAGTGACTCTTTTCTCCAGACAAAGCTGCTGAGCTTGGAAAGAAATAAGAAATGGGGACAATTTGCCCCGCTAAAATAATCTCATAAACCTTTTGGAGAGGAAGATTTAGAGACAAAAGTGGAATAAGGTTGCTATTTTCAGCATCTCTTGTTAGTATAAAATGTGGGATTCAGGGGTAGGATTCCATTTTTTTTTACTATAGGTTCTGTGGGCGCGGCTTGATGGGCGTGGCTTGGTGGGCGTGGCCAGGTTGCCATGTGACTGGTTGGACGTGGCCAATTTAACCGATTAACAGAGTTGGAAGGGACAATGCAGGTCATTCAGTCCAACCCCCTGCCCAAGCAGGAGACCCTACAGGTGCCTCTACCTAGGATCGAACTCACAACCTCCTGCTTGTGAGGAAAGAGCTCTGCCTCTAGGCCACAGCAGCTTCCCAAACAAACAAGCAGACCATTAAACAATGCAAAGCAGCCCTTTTTGCTATTCTTCTCTTTAATACTGCATGAAGTTTTTGCTCTAGGTTTTACTTTTTACTATGGGGGAGAGGTTGGCAATGCCAGGAGATTTCTGGGAATTTCTCCTCTGTGTTAGAGGCACAAGATGGTCTCCTGCTGGAGCAGGGGGTTGGACTAGATGGCCTCCGAGGTCCCTTCCAGCCCTGGATTGCTGTGCATCCTCTGAAGCTGGGTCTGGTGCCAGGGTTTGGGGTCCTTCCTTCCTCTCCTTTTTCTCTCCCTCTCTCCCTCTTTCTATCTGTCCATCCATCCATCCATATCTCATTCACTTTCCCTTCCCTCGTTCTCCCTTCCCTCCCTCCCTCCCTCCCTCCCTCTTTCTTTCTTTCTTTCTTTCTTTCTTTCTTTCTTTCTTTCTTTCTTTCTTTCTTTCTTTCTTTCTTTCTTTCTTTCTTTCTTTCTTTCTTTCTAATCCTTGCAAGCTACAGATAGTTCTCAATTTACAGTAGCTCATTTAATGACCGTGCAAACTTAAAACGGCCCTGAAAAAAAGTGACTCAGGACTGTTTTTCACACTTCCCGTTGCAGCATCCCAATAATCAGGAGATCAAATTTTGGACGCTGGTCAACTGACTCGTATTTATGACTGTTGCAGCATTCCGGGGTGACCTGATCCTCTTTTGCGACCTTCGGCCAAGCAAAATGGGGAAGCCAGATTCACATAGCAACCCTGATACCAACTTAACAACTGCAGTGGTTCACTTAACAACAGTGTCAAGAAAGGTCTTAAAAGGAGGCAAAATTCACTTAACAACTGTCTCGCTTAGCAACAGAAAGTTTGGGCTCAAATTGTGGTTGTTAAGTTGAGGACTACCTGTAATTTCTACCAGGGCTGTGTTATGCCAGTTGTTCACCGTTGCTCTGATTCTGGGAATTTGTTAATTAACAACCTTGAGCAATCAGGTCAGAGGTAAATAGCAACAGTACCTTAGCATCAAATACAGCTCACCTGTTTAAATAATGATTGAGCAGGTTTTCCACAAATTTTAAAATAAGAGAGGGGATGTAATTAAAATAAACATATAGAATATTCTATTCTGTAGAATAATATTCTATTCTATTCTATTCTAATTTCTATTCTATTCTATTTTATTATTGATATTTCTATCCTATCCTATCCTATCCTGTCCTTATTCTATTCTATTCTATTCTATTCTATTCTATTCTAATTGATATTTCTATCCTATCCTACCCTATCCTATTCTTATTCCTATTCTATTCTATTCTATATCCTATCCTATCATATCCTAATTCTATTCTATTCTATTCTATTCTAGTCTAGTCTAGTCTATTCCTATTGATATTTCTATCCTATCCTATCCTATCCTAATCTCTATTCTATTCTATTCTATTCTATTCTATCCTTTCCTACCCTACCCTACCTTACCCTATCCTATTCTTATTTCTATTCTCTTTTTTCTATTCTATTGTATTATTTTCTATTCTATTCTTATTGATATTTCTATCCTGTCCTGTCCTGTCCTATCCTATCCTATCCTATTCTTATTTCTATTCTCTTATTTCTATTCTACTGTATTATTTTCTATTCTATTCTTATTGATATTACTATAATAATAATAATAATAATAATAATAATAATAATAATAATAATAATAATAATAATAATAATAATAATTCTATTCTATTCTAATTGATATTTCTATCCTATCCTACCCTATCCTATTCTTATTCCTATTCTATTCTATTCTATATCCTATCCTATCATATCCTAATTCTATTCTATTCTATTCTATTCTAGTCTAGTCTATTCCTATTGATATTTCTATCCTATCCTATCCTATCCTAATCTCTATTCTATTCTATTCTATTCTATCCTTTCCTACCCTACCCTACCTTACCCTATCCTATTCTTATTTCTATTCTCTTTTTTCTATTCTATTGTATTATTTTCTATTCTATTCTTATTGATATTTCTATCCTGTCCTGTCCTGTCCTATCCTATCCTATCCTATTCTTATTTCTATTCTCTTATTTCTATTCTATTGTATTATTTTCTATTCTATTCTTATTGATATTACTATAATAATAATAATAATAATAATAATAATAATAATAATAATAATAATAATAATTCTATTCTATTCTAATTGATATTTCTATCCTATCCTACCCTACCCTATTCTTATTCCTATTCTATTCTATTCTATATCCTATCCTATCATATCCTAATTCTATTCTATTCTATTCTATTCTAATTTCTATTCTATTCTATTTTATTATTGATATTTCTATCCTATCCTATCCTATCCTGTCCTTATTCTATTCTATTCTATTCTATTCTAATTGATATTTCTATCCTATCCTACCCTATCCTATTCTTATTCCTATTCTATTCTATATCCTATCCTATCATATCCTAATTCTATTCTATTCTATTCTAGTCTAGTCTAGTCTATTCCTATTGATATTTCTATCCTATCCTATCCTATCCTAATCTCTATTCTATTCTATTCTATTCTATCCTTTCCTACCCTATCCTATTCTTATTTCTATTCTCTTTTTTCTATTCTATTGTATTATTTTCTATTCTATTCTTATTGATATTTCTATCCTGTCCTGTCCTGTCCTGTCCTATCCTATCCTATCCTATTCTTATTTCTATTCTCTTATTTCTATTCTATTGTATTATTTTCTATTCTATTCTTATTGATATTACTATAATAATAATAATAATAATAATAATAATAATAATAATAATAATAATAATAATAATAATAATAATAATAATAATAATAATAAGTTTAATTTATAGACCGCTTCCTCTCCCCTAGGGGACTCGGAGCGGTGCACATGGAAGTTAAAAATACAATAAATATACATAAATAATTAGATAAAAGGCAAATTAAACAATTATCCCTGCGCTAAAATCCCCCAATTAAATTACTAAAATCCCCTAAACCATAAAAGAGACTACCCTAGGCCGGCCAAGCAGAAAAGATGTGTTTTTAATTTTAGACGGAAGGAGTGGAGGTCCGTGGTTGTTCTAATGTCGGGGGGAAGGTCATTCCAGAGGGCTGGGCCCGCCACAGAGAAGGCCCTTCCCCTGGGCGTCGCCCGCTGACAAAGTCTAGTGGACGGCACCCGGAGAAGTCCCTCTCTGTGGGAGCGAATCGGCCGTGAGGATGTATGGGGCAGGATCCGATCCCGCAGATAGCTAGGTCCCGAGCCATCCTATCCTATCCTGTCCTATCCTGTCCTGTCCTGTCCTATCCTATCCCTATCCTATTTTTATTTCTATTCTCTTATTTCTATTCTATTGTATTATTTTCTATTCTATTCTTATTGATATTCGTATCCTATCCTATCCTATCCTACCCTATCCTTATTTCTATTCTTATTTCTATTCTATTGTATTATTTTCTATTCTATTCTTATTGATATTCCTATCCTATCCTATCCTATCCTTATTTCTATTCTCTTCTTATTTCTATTCTATTGTATTATTTTCTATTCTATTCTTATTAATATTTCTATCCTATCCTCTATCACATGTAATGAATTGGCAGGTTCAACTTATTTTGGCTCCCATCGCTCATTGTTCAGTTTACATACAATTAATTTCCGGGTTGTAAAAAAAAAATCAAAAAAATCTAAGGTTTACATCTTGTTATGTCTTGAATGGTGTGGGAGCATTGCAAGCGCTAAGCAAGATTTTTCAATCCTGTAAGACTTAAAATCTTTTAGAACTTGAAATGCTTTACATTCCCGAAAGAAAGCCACAGCAATCTACAGGTATTTCTCGAGTTACAATCAAAAATTGCACCCAAAATTTCTGGTCTTAAGTGTGTTTCGCCCCATTTTACAACCTTTCTTGCCATAGCTGTTAAGTGAATCACAGCAGCAGTTAAGTTAGTAACACGACATTTGGGCCCCCTTTAGCGACCTTTCTTCCCACCGCTGTTAAGTGAATCACTACAGTGTTTCAGTTAGTAACATGGTTGCTAAGCGAATCTGGCTCCCCATTTGCTTGTTGGATGGTCGCAAAAGAGAATCACACGGTCCCAGGACACGGTCACCGTCACAAACATGAGTCAGTTGCCAAAGGATGAAATTTTGATCACGTGGAACGGTCATAAGTATGAAAAACAGTCATCATTCGCTTTTTTCAATGCCTTTGTCACTTTGAACAGTCACTAAACAGAGGGATAGAATCAAGATCACGTGAAGTGTTAATACCACTTTATAATGTCTTGGTAAGGCCACACTTGGAATACTGCATGCAGTTTTGGTCACCACGATGTAGAAAAGATGTGGAGACTCTGGAAAGAGTGCAGAGAAGAGCAACCAAGATGATTAGGGAACTGGAGGCTAAAACATATGAAGAACGGTTGGAGGAACTGGGTATGTCTAGTTGAATGAAAAGAAGGACCAGGGGAGACAGGATAGCAGTGTTCCAATATCTCAGAGGGTGCCACAAAGAAGAGGAAGTCAAACTATTCTCCAAGGCACCTGGGGGCAGGACAAGAATTAACCTCTGGAACAATTAACAGGACAACAATTAACCAGTGGAACAGAAGTTGCCTCCAGAAGTTGTGAATGCCCCAACCCTGGAAGTCTTTAAAAAGATGTTAGATAGCCATTTGTCTGAAATGGTATAAGGTTGCTGCCCACGCAGGGGGTTGGACTAGAAGACTTACAAGGTCCCTTCCAACTCTGCTATTGTATTGTATTAAGAAGCAATGGGTGGAAACTAATCAAGGACAGAAGCAACTTAGAACTAAGGAGAAATTTCCTGACAGTTAGAACAATTAACCTCTGGAACAGCTTGCCTCCAGAAGTTGTGAAGGCCCCAACACTGCAAGTCTTTAAGAAGATGTTGGATAGTTATTTGTCTGAAATGGTATAAGGTTCCTGCCCATACAGGGGGTTGGACTAGAAGACCTACAAGGTCCCTTCCAACTCTGCTCTTGTATTATTATTATTGTATTAAATGAACTGTTGTAAGTTGAGGACTATCTCAACTGTAAAATTGTAAAATTTGTCCAAAGCCCCCACCATATAGCGATATCTGAAGCGGTCAAGCTCAACTGAAGGGATTTTTAAACTTTGATAAAGTAGATTCCTAGGGAGCGACAATTCCTGAGCTCAGCTTTTTCAGGTTATGCCTTCAATGCCACGGAGAGTAGGTTAATTTTTTTAAAAAATCATCCCTCCCTACTGCAGAAAGCAACATTTTCAAATATTCACTCTTCTACGGCCACTGAAAAATATGCAAGTTATTTGCGTGACCTCCGGGCAATTCGAGCAAAACAAAGGAAGGATTGTTTTCCCCGGCTCCTTTTTGCTGACTTGTGTGTTTCTCTTGTCCTCTGTGCTAGAGGGCATAGAAAGCAACAGTCACACACACACACACACACACAAACCTTTCTTATTAGTGGCACATTCTCATTATTACTGCTGGCAACCTATTTTTCTAGACCTCTGGACCCAATCAGCTCTCTTGTGGATTGGACAAAGTCAAATTGCAAAGTGAGAGAAAGCTGTTTCTTGCTCATTTTTATTATTATCAGAGGTGGTAGATAGATGAGAGAGAGAGATAGGATAGAAGATAGGAAGACATAAAGACAGAGATGGATAGATATATAAGTAATAGATGGAGAGATAGATAGATAGGTAGGTAGGTAGGTAGGTAGATGATAGATAGATAGAAGGAAAGACAGAAAGAAAGACAGAAAGAAAGAAAGAAAGAAAGATAGATAGATAGATAGATAGATAGATAGGTAGATAGATAGATAGATAAAGACAGATGATAGATAAATGAGGGGGGAGAGATAATGATAGATAAATAAGAGAGGGGGAAGATAGATAGATAGATAGATAGATAGATAGATAGATAGATAGATAGATAGATAGATAGATAGATAAAGACAGATGATAGATAAATGAGGGGGAGAGAGAGATAATGATAGATAAATAAGAGAGGGGGAAGATAGCTAGCTAGATAGCTAGATAGCTAGATAGCTAGATAGCTAGCTAGCTAGCTAGCTAGCTAGCTAGATAGATAGATAGATAGATAGATAGATAGATAGATAGATAGATAGATAGATAGATAGATAGATAGATAGATAGATAGATAGATAGATAAAGATAGATGGATAGCTAGCTAGCTAGAAAATAGAAAGATAATGATAGATAGATGAGAGAGGGGGAAGATAGATAGACAGACAGACAGACAGATAGATAGATGGGAGAAATAGATAAAGATAGATGGATAGCTAACTAGCTAGAAGATAGAAAGATAATGATAGATGAGAGAGGGGGAAGATAGATAGATAGATAGATAGATAGATAGATAGATAGATAGATAGATAGATAGATAGATAGATAGATAGATAGATAGATAGATAGATAAAGATAGATGGATAGCTAGCTAGCTAGAAAATAGAAAGATAATGATAGATAGATGAGAGAGGGGGAAGATAGATAGACAGACAGATAGATAGATGGGAGAAATAGATAAAGATAGATGGATAGCTAACTAGCTAGAAGATAGAAAGATAATGATAGATGAGAGAGGGGGAAGATAGATAGATAGATAGATAGATAGATAGATAGATAGATAGATAGATAGATAGATAGATAGATAGATAGATAGATGCATAAATACATACATTATAGATGATAAATAAATAGATCGAAAAGGCAGAGTTGATAGATAGAGGCTGTCCCCAAGTCATGACCACAATTGGAAGGAGGAAGTCTGTTGTTAAGCAAGCTGCTTGTTAAGTGACTCCTGCCTCATTATATGACATTTTTTGCCATGGTTGTTAAGTAAACGATTGCAGTCTTAAAAAACGAACCCCGGGGTCATTAAGTGAATCCAGCTTGCAAGGCGATGCTGCAAACATAAAATACATTGGTAACACAGGCACCTAGCAATCATATTTTGATCCCCTGATCGCGAGGTTTCTGCAAAAACTGCGTTGAGTCTCTTAACAACCATGGCCAAAAAAAATATATATGGATCATTAAGTCAAACGCGATTCACTTAACAACTTCCTTGTTTAGCCATCCTGGTCGCAATTTGAAGACTGCTTCTATTTTTTTTTTTTAAACCCTGCAGCCTTATCAATCTCCCCCGATATTATTTACACTGGTGAAATTGAAAATAACATTATTTGCACTGGTCAGTTTGAAAATAAAATGATTTGCACCAGTCAATATGAAAATAAAATGATTTGCACTGGTCAATTTGGAAATAACATTATTTGCATCGGTCAATTTGAAAATAAAATGATTTGCCCCAGTCAATTTGAAAATAAAATGATTTGCCCCAGTCAATTTGAAAATAACATTATTTGCACTGGTCAATTTGAAAATAACATTATTTGCCCCAGTCAATTTGAAAATAAAATGATTTGCCCCAGTCAATTTGAAAATAACATTATTTGCACTGGTCAATTTGAAAATAACATTATTTGCACTGGTCAATTTGAAAATAACATTATTTGCATTGGTCAATTTGAAAATAATATTATATGCACTGGTCAATTTGAAAATAACATTATTTGCATCGGTCAATTTGAAAATAAAATGATTTGCACTGGTCAATTTGAAAATAACATTATTTGCACCGGTCAATTTGAAAATAATATTATTTGCACCGGTCAATTTGAAAATAAAATGATTTGCCCCAGTCAATTTGAAAATAAAATGATTTGCACCACTCAATTTGAAAATAATATTATTTGCACTGGTCAATTTGAAAATAAAATGATTTGCACCACTCAATTTGAAAATAATATTATTTGCACTGGTAAATTTGAAAATAATATTATTTGCACTGGTCAGTTTGAAAATAACATTATTTGCACTGGTCAATTTGAAAATAACATTATTTGCACTGGTCAATTTGAAAATAACATTATTTGCATTGGTCAATTTGAAAATAACATTATTTGCACCGGTCAATTTGAAAGTAAAATGATTTGCACCAGTCAATTTGAAAATAAAATCGGGTGGATTGTCTTAGAGTGTAAAGGCAGGGGAAAAAACGCACAAACACACCTCCTGTTGCTTCTCCAAGTTTGTTTCAAGATGTAACTTTCCAAATATAGCCAGAGGGAGGGGCGTCAAAACTCTAAAACCGAAAAGACTTGCAGGAAAGAAAAAAAAGAGAAGTTTAGTGCTTCAACTTCCCCAGCCCATCCAGGCAGGCCAAAGTCCTCGAAGCCGTTCAAACTTTTATTTTCTCCGAATAATTTTCTGCCCCGGGGGTTTTGTGAGTTTGGTGGCAGCCGACCAGCAGAATGAAACCTGGCCAAATTCTGCCAGAGGCCCCCGTCCGAAAAATAGCCATCTTTGGCGGGACTCACGGGAACGAGCTGTCGGGAGTGTTCTTGGTCAAATCCTGGCAAGAATACGGTGCTGAGATCGAAAGACCGGGGTTGCAGGTGCGGCCTTTCCTGGCTAACCCATCAGCGGTGGAAAAATGCTGCCGCTATATAGACTGTGACCTGAACCGGGTGTTTGATTCCGAAAATCTTGGGTAAGCTTAAACCGTGATGGGTTGTGTGAATGCAGGCGTGCGCAATGATGCTAGAACATTGGTCTGAGTTTAGATAGCTTGTGTGTGTGTGGGGGGGGGTGTATCTTTATTCATGCCAGATTTATGGGATAGATATATAGCCATTTGTCTGAAATAGTATATAGGGCTTCCTGCCTAGGCAGGGAGTTGGACTAGATGACCTCCAAGGTCCCTTCCAACTCTGCTATTGTATTTTTGTATTCATGCCAGATACAATAATACAATAGCAGAGTTGGAAGGGACCTTGTAGGTCTTCTAGTCCAATCCCCTGCGTGGGCAGGAACCTTATACCGTTTCAGACAAATGGCTATCTAACATCTTCTTAAAGACTTCCAGGGTTGGGGCATTCACAACTTCTGGAGGCAACTTCTGTTCCAGAGGTTAATTATTCTCACTGTCAGGAAATTTCTCCTTAGTTCTAAGTTGCTTCTCTCTTTGATTAGTTTCCACCCATTGCTTCTTGTCCTGCTCTCAGGTGCCTTGGAGAATAGTTTGGCTCCCTCTTCTTTGTGGCACCCTCTGAGATATCGGAACACTGCTATCATGTCTCCCCTGGTCCTTCTCTTCATCAAACTAGACATACCCAGCTCCTGCAACCGTTCTTCATATGTTTTAGTCTCCAGTCCCCTAATCATCTTGGTTGCTCTTCTCTGCACTCTTTCCAGAGTCTCCACGTCTTTTCTACATCGTGGCAACCAAAACTGTATGCAGTATTCCAAGTGTGGCCTTCCCAAGGCACTATACAGATGTATGGGATAGATATATAGCCATTTGTCTATAGGGCTTCCTGCCTAGGCAGGGAGTTGGACTAGATGACCTCCAAGGTGCCTTCCAACTCTGCTGTTGTATTTTTTGTATATTATTTATGTACCTGGTGGCTCAGGGGCTCAGACACTGAGCTTGTCGATCACAAAGGTCGGCGGTTCGAATCCCTAGCGCCTTGTAACGAAGGGAGCTCCGGTGACTTGTCCCAGCTTCTGCCAACCTAGCAGTTGGAAAGCAGGTAAAAAATGCAAGTAGAAAAATAGGAGCCACCTTTGGTGGGAAGGGAACAGGGTTCCGTGCGCCTTCAGGCGTTGAGTCCTGCCGGCCATATGACCCCGGAGACGTCTTCGGACAGCGCTGGCTCTTCGGCTTCGAAACGGAGATGAGCAGCGCCCCCTAGAATCAGGAACGACTAGCACATATGTGTGCGAGGGGAACCTTTGCCTTTACCTATTATTTATGCATTGAAAACATTTATGTAGGTGGTCCTCGGCTTACAACCACGACAGAGGCCAACATGCAGCTGGTGAGTGAGTTTTGCCCCATTTTGCAACCCTTTCCTGCCAGCGTTGTTAAGTGAATCGCTATCGCACCCTGGGGGAAATCAGGAGATTCAGGCAGTTCACATGAGCACAGACCGTCCTCGAGTTGCGAGACAATTGAGCCCAACATTTATGTCGCTGCGTGAAACATTTGCTTGGCCCATTTTATATGTACATAATTTGGTATGTATTGATTGATCTTGTCATTTTTCATGTCAGTGTATATTGGAGATGGTGGTGACCCTTTGAGAGCTGCAGGCAGCGAAACTTCATTTTGATGTCACATTCAAAGTCACGATAGAGCTATTCTATTCTATTTTACGACTTTTCTGGCCAGCGTTGTTAAGTGAAGTTGTTAAGGGACTGGAGACTAAGACATATGAAGAACGGTTGCAGGAACTGGGGATGTCTAGTTGAATGAAAAGAAGGACCAGGGGAGACATGATAGAAGTCTTCCAATATCTCAGGGGTTGCCCCAAAGAAGAGGGAGTCAAGCTATTCTCCAAAGCACCTGAGGGCAGGACAAGAAGCAATGGGTGGAAACTAATCCAGGAGAGAAGCAACTTAGAACTGAGGAGGAATTTCCTGACAGTTAGAACAATTAATCGGTGGAACTCCTTGTCTCCAGAAGTTGTGAATGCCCCAAAACTGCAAGTCTTTAAGATGTTGGATAGCCATTTGTGTGAAATGGTATAGGGCTTCCTGCCTAGGCAGGGGGTTGGACTAGAAGACCTCCAAGGTCCCTTCCAACTCTGCTATTGTATTGGGTTGAGAGAAGACGAGAATAGAAGAGAAGGGAGAAGAGAAGGGAAGAGAACAATTAACCTCTGGAACAGCTTGCCTCCAGAAGTTGTGAATGCCCCAACCCTGGAAGTCTTTAAGAAGATGTTAGATAGCCATTTGTCTGAAATGGTATAGGGCTTCCTGCCTGGGGGGGGGGGGGGGGGGGGGTTGGACTAGAAGACCTACAAGGTCCCTTCCAACTCTGCTATTGTATTATATTGTATTATATCCCTGGGTCTCTTCAGATCAAGCATTTATTTTAAAAAGCTTCGTTTTGTTAAGCTGTCTAGAACAATAACAAAAGCAGTCTTTAAAAAATAGCTCTAATAATTTGAACGTTCTATAGGCATTTAGAGATTGACTTACCTCCTTGCAGCAAACAGCCTGTTTCAGTTTAGCCTGATTAGAAGAAGAGAGGGGAAAAGCTGCCTCTGCCTCCCAGCAATTTGCCTTCTTGCAGCGAACAGCCAGTTTCACTTTCAGTTTCAGCATGGGCCTCCCGATCATCAGCTGTTTCAGGCTGCCGGATTGCTATAGCCCTATGGTAGCCTCCGCAAGCCCCATTTTCCCCACTTGCTGCAAGGAGGTGAATTGCAAAAGGGTGGGGGCCGGTGGGTGGGCGGGGCTCCATTCAATACAATACAATACAATACAATACAATAGCAGAGTTTGAAGGTACCTTGGAGTTCTTCTAGTCCAACCCCCTGCCTAGGCAGGAAGCCCTATACCTCTTCAGACAAATGGCTCTCTAACATCTTCTTAAAGACTTGCAGTCCTCTTCTCTTCTCTTCCCTTTCCTTCTTTCTTCTCTTCTCTCTTCTCCTCTCTTCTCTTCCCTTCCCTTCTCTTCTCTTCTCTTCCCTTCCCTTCTTTCTTCTCTTCTCTCTTCTCCTCTCTTCTCTTCCCTTCCCTTCCCTTCTCTTCTCTTCTCCTCTCTTCTCTTCTCTTCCCTTTCCTTCTTTCTTCTCTTCTCTCTTCTCTTCCCTTCCCTTCTCTTCTCTTCTCCTCTCTTCTCTTCTCTTCCCTTTCCTTCTTTCTTCTCTTCTCTCTTCTCCTCTCTTCTCTTCCCTTCTCTTCTCCCTTCTCTCCTATTCTCTATTCTCATCTTCTCTCAACCCAATACGATAGCAGAGTTGGAAGGGACCTTGGAGGTCATTGAGTCCAACCCCCTGCCTAGGCAGGAAGCCCTATACCGATTCAGACAAATGGCTATCCAACCTCTTCTTAAAGACTTCCACTGTTGGGGCATTCACAACTTCTGGAGGCAAGTAGTTCCACTGGTTAATTGTTCTCACTGTCAGGAAATTCCTCCTCAGTTCTAAGTTGCTTCTCTCCTTGATTAGTTTCCACCCATTGCTTCTTGTTCTGCCCTCAGATGCTTTGGAGAATAGCTTGACTCCCTCTTTTTTGGGGCAACCCCTGAGATATTGGAACACTGCTATCATGTCTCCCCTGGTCCTTCTTTGCATCAAACTAGACCTACCCAGTTCCTGCAACCGTTCTTCATATGTTTGAGCCAGTGGTGGGTTTCAATTTTTTTTAGAACCTACTCTGTAGGTGTGGCCTATTTTGTGGGCGTGGCTTGGCAGTCATGTGACAGGGTGGGAGTGGCCACCTTTTAAAATGTGATGAAACTCGTTTAACAACGCTCTTGCTTAGCAACCAAAATTTTGGACTCAATTGTGATGATAAATTCTTTCCTTCCTTCCTTCCTTCCTTCCTTCCTTCCTTCCTTCCTTCCTTCCTTCCTTCCTTCCTTCCTCCCTTCCTTCCTCCCTTCCTTTCCTTTCCTTCCCGTTGGGTCACTGTCAGCGGCGGGCCAGATTTACTTCCAGGTACGCCGGTGGAACCTCCTCTCACCGGTTCTCTAAATTTCACCAACTGGCTCTCGCGAGTAGGTGCAAGCCTGCAGAAACCCACCAGTGGTTTGAGCCTCTAGTCCCCTCGTCCTCTTGGTTGTTCTTCTCTGTGCTCTTTCCAGAGTCTCCACGTCTTTTCTACATCGTGGCGACCAAAACTGGATGCAGGATTCCAAATGTGGCCTTCCCAAGGCCTTGTAAAGTGCTATTAACACTAAGCGTGATTCAGTGCATAAGACGCAGCCGAATTTTCACCCTCTTTTAGGGAGGGGGGAAAGGTGCGTCTTATACTCCGAAAAATACGGTACGCCTTTAAAAGTTCACTGGCTCTGCGATCTTTTATGCCATGGTTTGCACGCGCCAAAGGATCAGTAAAATTGGGGAATTCAAAGGATAACTTCTTTAAGCCCATCTTCGGCCTCACCGATGTCGCCGGCGCAGAGGAGCGGGTGGGAACAGCAATTTGAAGCTTCCATATTGAAGCTGGCCTAACTTACCGTCCCTAGCCTATAGTTTTTAGTAGATAAATTATTTAATTGGGTTTTATAGGTATAGTTTTTCAAGGGGTATATTTTAGCACAGGGTGTTAGTATTTAATATAGTTTTAATTATTTATTATTGTTATATGTATATTATTTATTTTATTTTTATTTTTCAAATTTATACCCCGCCCTTCTCCTTGTTAGGACCCAGGGCGGCGCACAGGCATTATTAAAAACCATAACAAAAAGACAAGATACATTATTACAATACAATACAATACAATACAATACAATACAATACAATACAATACAATACAATACAATACAATACAATACAATACAATACAATACAATACAATACAATACAATAGCAGAGTTGGAAGGGACCTTGTAGGTCTTCTAGTCCACCCCCTGCGTGGCCAGGAACCTTATACCATTTCAGACAAATTAAAAACATATTAAATTAAGTCCCGTGCTAAAAACCCATTTAAACCCCCGAGAATTAAAATGTATAGATAAAAGTCAGAAATGGGGGGGCTATGCTAGGTCGGCTTGTTGGAATAAATACGTCTTAAGACGCTGGCGGAAGAGGCGGAGGTCCGAGGTAGTGCGTAGGTCGGGGGGGGCAGGTCGTTCCAGAGGGCCGGGCCCGCCGCAGAGAAGGCCCTTCCCCTGGGTGTCGCCAACCGGCATTGCCCGGCCGACGGTACCCGGAGAAGACCCTCTCTGTGGGAGCGGATCGGACGAAGGGATGTATGTATATGTGGGATGTATGTATGTGTATATGTTTTTTAAATTTCCTGTGCACCGCCCCGAATCCCTCCGGGGAGAGGGGGCGGTTAATAAGTCTAATTAAACTAAACTAAACTAAACTAAAGTCATAATCCTCGGTGGGGGGGGGGGAGGGCGGAGCGAAAATCCTGTTTTTACAGCTTTTGAAAATGCTTTTTCTTGGCTCGCAGCCGTTTTGCTCAATACCAAGACCGGGTCAGCCAATGCCACGCCGCTAACAATCATTTGGGCACAGCAGTCAGGCCAAGAGGCATGTTAGAGTCAGACAACGTTTTTGTGGGGGGGGGGGGGGGGAGAAAAAAGGATAAGTTTGCAAAAACTGTTTGTTAGGTGCATTTGATCGCCCTCTGGAAGTGCTAAAATAGATCTCGTATCCAAAGCAATCCGTTTCACTCATTCAATACAATGCAATACAATAGCAGAGGTGAACAGGCAGAACAAGAAGCAATGGGTGGAAACTAATCGAGGAGAGAAGCAACTTGGAACTGAGGAAGAATTTCCTGACAGTGAGAACAATTAGTCAGTGGAACTCCTTGCCTCCAGAAGTTGTGAATGCCCCAACACTGGAAGTCTTTCAGAAGATGTTGGAGAGCCATTTGTCTGAAACGGTATAGGGCTTCCTGCCTAGGCAGGGGGTTGGACTAGATGACCTCCAAGGTCCCTTCCAACTCTGCTATTGTATTATTGTATCTGGCATGAATACAAAAATACAATAGCAGAGTTGGAAGGGACCTTGGAGGTCATCTAGTCCAACTCCCTGCCTAGGCAGGAAGCCCTATATACTATTTCAGATAAATGGCTATATATCTATCCCATAAATCTGGCATGAATAAAGGGGGTTGGACTAGATGACCTCCAAGGTCCCTTCCAACTCTGCTATTGTATTGTGTTGAGAGAAGATGAGAATAGAGAATAGAAGAGAAGGGAGAAGAGAAGGATGGGAAGTAACGGACTTAGGCTCAACCCGACCAAGACCGAGTGGCTGTGGTTTCCGGCTGCCCGATTCAACCAGCTCTCTCCAACGCTGGCCATAGGGGGCGAACATCTTGCCCCTGTGGATGGGGTGCGCAATTTGGGTGTCCTCCTGGATACCCGGCTGTCTATGGAAGAGCAAGTGACAGCCGTGGCCAGGAGGGCGTTCTACCAGGTTCGCCTGGTTCGCCAATTGCGCCCCCTATTGGATCGGGACGCCCTTCGCACAGTCACTCATGCCCTCGTGACATCCCGACTGGACTACTGTAACTCTCTCTACATGGGGCTCCCCTTGAGGTGCACCCGGAGGCTTCAGTTAGTTCAGAATGCAGCCGCGCGAGCAATTATGGGGACCACCAGGTTCACCCACGTTACACCGCTCTTGCGCGAGCTGCACTGGCTACCTGTCGTCTTCCGGGTGCGCTTCAAGGTGTTAGTTATCATCTTCAAAGCGCTCCATGGCTCGGGACCTAGCTATCTGCGAGATCGGATCCTGCCCCACACATCCTCACGACCGATTCGCTCCCACAGAGAGGGACTTCTCCGGGTGCCGTCCACTAGACTTTGTCAGCGGGCGACGCCCAGGGGAAGGGCTCTCTCTGTGGCGGGCCCGGCCCTCTGGAACGACCTTCCCCCTGATATTAGAACGACCACTGACCTCCGCTCCTTCCGTGTAAAATTGAAGACCTATTTCTTTCGACTGGCCGGCCTTGAATAGTTCTCTCTGTCTATTGATTCCAAATATTTTAATGGGTTCTTAATCTTAATTATTTTTAGCACGGGTAACACTGTTTAATTCTATTTTAAAGTATGTATTTTGTATTGATTGTATATTGTTTTTAGCTTCTCCTGTGCACCGCCCCGGGTCCCTGTGGGGAGAGGGTGCGGTTAATAAATTTGAATTTGAATTTTGAATTTGAATTTGAAGAAGAGAAGAGAAGAGAGGAGAAGAGAGAAGGGAGGAAAGAAGGAAAGGGAAGAGAATAGAGAATAGAGAATAGAGGAGAGGAGAGGAGAGGAGAAGAGAAGAGAAGAGGACTGCAAGTCTTTCAGAAGAGGTTGGATAGCCTTTTGTCTGAAATGGTGTAGGGCTTCCTGCCTAGGCAGGGGGTTGGACTAGAAGACCTCCAATGTCCCTTCCAACTCTGCTATTGTATTGTGTTGAGAGAAGATGAGAATAGAGAATAGAAGAGAAGGGAGAAGAGAAGAGAAGAGAGGAGAGGAGAAGAGGGAAGAGAGGAAAGAAGGAAAGGGAAGAGAATAGAGAATAGAGGAGAAGAGAAAAGAGAAGAGAAGAGGACTGCAAGTCTTCAAGAAGATGTTGGATAGCCATTTGTCTGAAACGGTATAGGGCTTCCTGCCTAGGCAGGGGGTTGGACTAGAAGACCTCGAAGGTCCCTTCCAACTCTGCTATTGTATTGTGTTGAGAGAAGATGAAAATAGAGAATAGAAGAGAAGGGAGAAGAGAAGAGAGGAGAAGAGAGAAGAGAGGAAAGAAGAAAGGGAAGAGAATAGAGAATAGAGAATAGAGGAGAAGAGAAGAGAGGAGAGGAGAGGAGAAGAGAAGAGAAGAGAAGAGAAGAGGACTGCAAATCTTTCAGAAGAGGTTGGAGAGCCTTTTGTCTGAAATGGTGTAGGGCTTCCTGCCTAGGCAGGGGGTTGGACTAGAAGACCTCCAAGGTCCCTTCCAACTCTGCTATTGTATTGTGTTGAGAGAAGATGAGAATAGAGAATAGAAGAGAAGGCAGAAGAGAAGAGAAGAGAAGAGAGGAGAATAGGGAAGAGAGGAAAGAAGGAAAGGGAAGAGAATAGAGAATAGAGGAGAAGAGAAAAGAGAAGAGAAGAGAAGAGAAGAGAAGAGAAGAGGACTGCAAGTCTTCAAGAAGATGTTGGAGAGCCTTTTGTCTGAAACGGTATAGGGCTTCCTGCCTAGGCAGGGGGTTGGACTAGAAGACCTCCAAGGTCCCTTCCAACTCTGCTATTGTAACCCTATACCAATACAGTAGAGTATTTGTAGTTTAGGGTTGGAATGAGGGGGTGCTTGGTACTCTCTGAGCTTGCCTGTTTTCTTGGGGGGAAATTGTCAAATGGGGGCAAACCTCCCTTAACGAATTTCTCACTTAGCCACATAAATTTCATTGTAAGTTTTACAATGACAATAAAGATGATGATGATGATGATGATGATGATGATGATGATGATGATGATGATGATGATGATGGTGATGATGATGATGATGATTATTATTATTATTCCTGGGCACAATTGCAGTCGTAACTACTCAAGTCACGATATCTCCCAGATTGGCAGCCTTCCCAGCTGACGTCCAACAAAGCGAAGTCAATGGGGTAATCCGGATTCACTTCGTGAACATGTGATTCAGTGAACAACTGCAAGCGATCCACTTAAGGACAGTGGTAAAAAAAAAAAAAGGAAGGTGGTCATATCAGACGTTATACAATATACAATAGCAGAGTTGGAAGGGACTTTGGAGGTTCTTCTAGTCCAACCCCCCCCCCCCCCACCTAGGCAGGAAGCTCTTCTCTTTTCTCTTCTCTGCTCTTCTCTCTTCTCTCCTCTTCTCTTTTCTCTCTCTCTCTCTTCTCTTCTCTCTTCTCTTCTCTTCCCTTTCCTTCTTTCTTCTCTTCGCTCTTCTCCTTTCTTGTCTTCCCTTCTCTTCTCCCTTCTCTTCTACGTATTCTCTATTCTCATCTTCTCTCAACCCAATACAATAGCAGAGTTGGAAGGGACCTTGGAGGTCATTGAGTCCAACCCCCTGCCTAGGCAGGAAGCCCTATACCTCTTCAGACAAATGGCTATCCAACATCTTCTTTAAGACTTCCAGGGTTGGGGCATTCTGGAGGCAAGGAGTTCCACTGATTAATTGTTCTAATTGTCAGGAACTTTCTCTTCCATTCTAAGTTGCTTCTCTCCTTGATTAGTTTCCACCCATTGCTTCTTGTTCTGCCCTCAGGTGCCTTGGAGAATAGCTTGACTCCCTCTTCTTTGGGGCAACCCCTGAGAGATTGGAAGACTGCTATCCTGTCTCCCCTGGTCCTTCTTTTCATTAAACTAGACATACCCAGCTCCTGCAACCGTTCTTCATATGTTTTAGCCTCCAGTCCCCTAATCATCTTGGTTGCTCTTCTCTGCACTCTTTCCAGAGTCTCCACGTCTTTTCTACATCCTGGCGACCAAAACTGGATGCAAATATTCCAAGTGTGGCCTTCCCAAGGCATTACAAAAGTGGTATTAACCCTTCATGTGATCTTGATTCTCTCCCTCTGTTGATGCAGCCTAGAACTGGGTTGGCTTTTTTGGCAGCTGCTGCACACGGCTGGCTCAGGCGTGATTCACTTAACAGCTGCTTTGTTTGGGGAGGGAAATTCAGGACTGGAAGACCTGCACGATCCCTTCCAACTGCACTGAAAGGCGTTGGCAGATGCCACTCTCCCAATAAAAATCGTTTTTCTAGACCTTCGTTTGGAAGAGAAGTTAGTGGAATTTCCTTTCTTCCTCCCCCCCTCCCCCTTAACAGCTGCTCAGTGGGATTTCTTGCTCGTGACACATAGTGATGTTTTTTTCGTAAGTTCCTCCCCAACCAGAAGGAATGTAGCCTGTTGTAACCCAAGAAACTTTGAAATCAATTCGTTTTGCCAAATGCGTTTTGCCTCGCTATGGCTGCTCGGTTTTTCTCTGCCCCATTTCAACTTCCAGCAGCTGCTTTTCATTTCAAAATGCACATCAAAAGGAGAGAGAGAGAGAGAGAGAGAGAAGAGAGAGAGAGAGGAGGAGAGAAGAGAGAGAGAGAAAAGAGAAGAGGAGAGAGAGAGAGAGAGAGGAGAAGAGAGAGGTAGAAGAGAAGAGAACAGAGGAGAAGAGAAGAGAGAGAGAGGAGAGAGAGAAGAGAGAGAAGAGAAGAGAGAGAGGAGAGGAGAGAGAGGAGAGAAGAGAAGAGAAAGAGGAGAGAAGAGAGAGAGAGAAGAGAAGAGCTGAGAAGAAAGAGGAGAGAGAGAAAAGAGGAGAGAAGAGAGAGAGAAAAGAGAAAAGGAGAGAGAGAGAGGAGAAGAGAGGTAGAAGAGAAGAGAACGGAGAAGAGAGAGAGAGGAGAGAGAGAAAGAGGAGAGAGAGAGAAGAGAAGAGAGAGAGAAGAGAGAGAGGAGAGGAGAGAGAGAGGAGAGAAGAGAAGAGAAGAAAAAGAGGAGAGGAGAGGGAGAAGAGAAGAGAGAGAAGAGAGAAAAGAAAAGAGAAGAGAGAGAGGAGAGAAGAGAGAGAGAGAAGAGAGAGAGAAAAGAGGAGAGAAGAGAGAGGAGAGAGAGAGGAGAGAAGAGCAGGGAAGAGAAAAGAGAAGAGAAAACAGAAGGGAAGAGAAGAGAGAAGAGGAGAGAGAGAGAGAGACAGAGAGAGAAGAAATTTTCTCCATATCTTTGCAAATTATAACTGGAGAAAAACAATTTACGATGTAACAAAAGAAAGAGGAAGCTGCTTGGCCTAGAGGTGGAGCTCTTGCCTCACAAGCAGGAGGTTTGATCCTAGGTAGAGGCACATGTAGAGTCTCCTGCTTCGGTAGGGGGTTGGACTAGATGACCTGCAAGGTCCCTTCCAACTCTGTTAATCTGTTAAAAGGGGAAGGGCTTCCCCTTTTAACCCCCAAACCTGTTCCTTATCAGCAATTTAGCAAAAAGTGTCATCTTATCTTAATGAATGTTAAGGAATGAAATCTGGAAATGTTGTTTCTAAAATCAATTTCATCTCATTTCAATTTCGTTTTATCCAATAACCAAATGACAACATTCAAGCACGTTGATTTAATTTAAGTGGGTTACAACTTACATAGGATACCAGCCAGAGGGTTAAGGGTGTCAAAATAAAGATACAGTGATCCCTCGTTTTTCGCGGTTAATGGGGACCGGAACCTTCCGCGAAAACTGAAAAACCACGAAGTAGGATTCGCACCGGAAACTTGAGTTGGTGGACATCGTTTAAAGCAAGCACTAGGGGGCGCTTGCCTCCTACCGATGCATTTTTTTTCTATTCTGTATTTTTGAAAAACCCGCGAAGCACTGAAGCCGCGAAACATGAAGCCGCGAAAAACGAGGGATCACTGTAACATGTTTTTTTCCCTTTCCAATGTTTGGGAATTATAACTTTCCTAATTGTTAATCCTTCCAAATGCTCTGCAATGTGCAAAGCGCAAAATCATAGAGCACTGATTCTCAACTTGGCTGCTTGAAGACTTGGCTAAGTGATATCTCCTTGGCTTGTTCTGCTCCACAGCAAGGACCTCGCGGACAACGTCCCCTATGAGGTCAGGCGGGCCCAAGAAATCAACGGCCTCTTTGGTCCGAAGGGCCAGCCTGGCGCTTACGATCTGATCTTCGATCTTCACAACACGACCGCTAACATGGGTGGGACCCTCATCCTGGAAAGCTCCAGCGATTGCTTTGCCATTCAGATGTGCCATTATATACAGGTATTCTTTTTTAAATGGGGGTGTCGACTCCCCCCGTTGTCATGGGAGACAGGGAGGGCGGGAAGTGCATTCCAGGCATACTGTCGGCTGGAGTCGGATCTCAAATTACTGCAGCCGGCTTGGGAGGGGTGCATCTCATAGGGGAATGTGATGCATGACACAGACTGAGGGGAGGGAACAGGGGTACAGTGCAGAAGAAAAAGAAGATGTTGGATAGCCGTTTGTCTGAAACGGTATAGGGCTTCCTGCCTAGGCAGGGAGTTGGACTAGATGACCTCCAAGGTCCCTTCCAACTCTGCTATTGTATTATTGTATTAAAATCAAACGAAGCACAGGCTTAACTGCGAACAGATCTTGCCTAATGAAGCTCCTGATAAATCACTGGTTTTTGTATTAAAACATTGGCTCGAATATTATGAATTAATTAGGACATCTTTAGGAAATTTGACAGGAGCAATATACAGGTAGTCCTCAACTTACGACCAACAATGGAGCGCAAAATTCATGTTGTTCGGTGAAAAATTTGTGAAGTGAGTTTTGCCCCATTTTACAACTTTTCTCTCCATATTTGTTAGGTGAATCATCATCTTTTTTTTTTTACAACCCCGTAATCCCTGGAGTCTGAGCAACTAAATGGAGCTAGCAGAGTGTTTTAATGGCCCGATGCCCTTCCCATCCCCAGTACGGAGTTTTGTTTCAGCAGATACATTCTCATTGTGCCCAGAGAGAGAAATATTTGCTTCTACCTAGGATGGAACTCCCAGCCTCCGGATTGTGAGGCGAGACCTCCCCCTGTAGGCCACCACACCTCTCCTTGTTCGATGAATCACTGCTTCAATTAACAACATGGTTGTTAAGTGAATCTGGCTTCCTCGTTGACTTTGCGGGTCAGAAGTTCTCAAAACGAGAATCACATCATCCTGGGGCCATTGCGACAGTCGTAAATGTGAGTCAGTTGTCAAGCATTTGAATGTAAATCAGGTAACCGCAAGGATGCTGCAACGGTCATAAGTGTGAAAAACAGCCACAAGTCACTTTTTTCAGTGCTGTTGTAACTTTGAACGGACACTAAATGAACTGTTGTAAGTTGACGACTAAATGTATTTGCACTATGAATGGGTGAGCTCAATATTTGATATATAAATGTATGAATAAACAATTACAGGTAGTCCTCAACTTCAACCACAACTGAACCTCAGATTTCCATTGCTAAGCGAGACAGTTGTTAAGTGAGCTTTGCCACCTTTTATGACCTTTCTTAACCTCATTGTTAAGTAAATCATTGCAATTGTTCCGTTAGTAACCGGTTGTTAAGTGACTCTGGCTTCCCCTTTGTTTGTCAGAAGGTCGCAAAAGTGGATCAACTTGACGTCACTCACCAGGAGATGTCCTGGATTGGATAAAATGTGGTGAAGCTCACTTAACAACGCTCTTGCTTAGCAACCCAAAATTTGGGCTCAATTGTAGTCATACATCAAGGACTACCTCTGCCTCCCTGTGCATGGCAGCCTTGTCCTAGTAAACTCCTCTGCCTTTCTGGCAATTTCCCTCTCTGTTAGAGGCACCAAAATAATCCGGGCGATATAAGGTTCTCCTGCTTTAGCAGGGGGCTAAAGACCTCCAAGGCCCCTTGCAAATTCTATTCTATTCTAACTTGTACGAGGACGGCTTTTTAATTCCGACAAATAGGACCTTGGTGGAAAACGCACAAGGCTGGCGTGTCCTGTGTGTTAGATCACAAGAGCGAAGCCCCCGGCAATTAACTTTGCAGCGTGCCGAAAATTAATGAAGCCGGTTGTAGTGTTAATTCATCAACCGGAGAAAATTACAGCTTGCTAGTGTTGTCTATTTTAAACGACCAGTTGAACGTTGCAAACGAGTTGAGCAAAAGTCAGACAGCCCATTATTTTCGTGTGTGTGTGTGTGTGTGTGTGTGTGTAAAATCTTCAAAATGGTGGGTGCATCATTACAACCCACCTCTCCAGCTCCTACGTTTTGCACGCGGTTAAATACATTTATCTAAATGTATTCATTTAAATCCATTTGTAAATAAATACATTGATTTATGTGTTAAATTTATTTTGTAAGCCGGATTCTGTCTGGCTTACAAAAGGATTGCAGGTGTGATATCACACATGCAGGTAGTCCTCGATTTACAACGGTTCGTTTAGCGACCATTCCAAGTCACAAATAGCACTGGGAAAAGTGAATTGGGGCCATTTTTCGCACTCACAATCCCTACAGAATCCCCATGGACAGAGAGGTTCGGAATTCTGATGCTTGCTCATATGCTGTCCCATAGGTATGACGATGGCAGCTTCCTGGGGTCACGTGATCCCCTTTTGCGACCTCCTGCGAGGTCACTCTTCCCTTGAGGTGCACTCAAAAGCTACAGTTAGTCCAGAATGCAGCCGCGCGGGTGATTACGGGAGCCCCGAGATGCTCCCACATAACACCGATCCTGAGCGAGCTGCACTGGCTTCCTGTGGTCTTTCGGGTGTGCTTCAAGGTTTTGACAACCATCTTTAAAGCGCTCCATGCTCAGGGCCTAGTTATATGCGAGACCGTCTCCTGCCCCATACATCCCTTCGGCCGATCCGCTCCCACAGAGTTGGCCTTCTCAGGGTGCCATCAGCCGGGCAATGCCGTCTGGTGACACCCAGGGGAAGAGCCTTCTCTGTGGCGGGCCCTGCCCTTTGGAACGACCTACCCCCTGAATTACGTATCATCACGGACCTCCGCCTCTTCCGCCAGTGTCTAAAGACACATCTTTTTCAACAAGCCGGCCTAGCCTAACCCTCCCGTTGTTGACCATTTAGATAGTTTTAAATTGGGGATTTTAATTTGATTTTAGCATAGGATTACAATTTAATTTAATTTATTTTTAAATTCTATTTATTGTATTGTTTTTTGTATATTTTTTAAATTCCTGTGCACCGCCCTGGGTCCTCTGTGGAGAAGGGCGGGATAAAAATAAGATCAAATAAAAAAGTCAGGATCAGGGACCTTGGAGGTCATCTAGTCCAGCCTTCTACTCAAGAAGGAGACCCTGTACAACTTCAGACAAATGGCTGTCCAGTCTCTTCTTCTTAAAAACCTCCAGTGTTGGAGCACCCACAACTTCCAGTGGCAAGCTGTTCCACTGGATAATTGTCCTCACTGTTGGATTAATTAATTTTCTCCTTAATTCCAGGTTGCTCCTCTCCTTAGTTAGTTTCCATCCATGGTTTAACAGAACAGGACAGAATAACAGAGCTGGAAGGGACCTGGGAGGTCTTCTAGTCCAACCTCCTGCTTAGGCAGGAAACCCTACACCATGGGGAAGTCAGATTCACTTAACAACTAGTGTTGCTAGCTTAACAACTGCAGCGATTCACCGAACAACCGGGTCAGTCAATGTCAAAAAATGAGACAAAATTCGCTTAACAAGAATCTCACTTAGCAACCGAAAAATTGGTTGTACAATTGTAGTCGTACGTCGAGGACTGGCTGTATAACGAGAACATTAAACCGATGTTTCCTACAATAGAATGCGGTGTCGCCAGACAGATGTCCGGTCTTACTTCTAGAACACCCCAACTTGAAATACGCAACGACTCGATCTGTAGCAAAACACCCAATAGGTAAATATGATTGTTATCATTATTATTATTAATCCTGTTCCATTTTTAGCAAAATTGGGTTTCTAGACATGTTTCCATAATTCAGTGATCAGGTAGTCCTTGACTTTCAACCATTCGGTTAACGACTGTTCGAAGTTACAGTGGCACTAAAAGGGGTGGGTGGGTGTTAGGATAATTATCCTGATGTTAGGTTGACAATATATATATATATATAAGCCAGGATTAATAAAAGGTATATGTAACTTTAAGGACGATGTGGAATCTGATTGGCTGTGCTTCCCAGCTCAATCATAAAAGGCAGCTGGAAACACAGTTCATTCAAGGAGAATGAGTGTTTGATAGAGAAGGGTGGAACCAAGGTTACTGGAAAACTGAAAGATGGTTTATATGTGTTAACTGATAATCATGTAGCAAATGCTGTATGCTCAAACGTAAGACCACACGATGAATGTGTTCATCTGCTGCATAGATGTATGGGGCATATTAGTTTTAAAATGTTGCAACAGACTGTAAAATTAGTTAATGGGTTGAGACTGAAACCATGTAACAAGTATTTGAATTGTTTATATACATTAGACTACCGATTAACGATTGGTATATTCCTTTGTCGAATAATGGATGGCCGCCTGATCAAAATTCGGGTGCTTGCATGAATGACAAGCCAAGCGCGTAAGCCAGATTCGCTTAGCGACCACACGATTCACCTAGCAAGTGCAGAGATTTGCTTAATGACCATGGCCGAAAAGATCGTAAGGTGGTCAAAAACTCACTTAGCACTCGTCTTTGCTTTGGAAGAGGAATGTTGGAGTCCATTGTTGAGGACTACCTGCCAATTTCATAAATAATAAATAAATATTTATATTTATAATGTCAAAATATACCGTACTTAGATTTATATATACAGTATTTATATATTACTTCACTATGTATTAAAAATTACATATATTTTATTTATTATATGTCCTGTCCGTGTGTTTATAAAGTATTAATATATTGATATATAATGAATAAAATATACATAATTTAAACGCATAGTTTAAATAATATATAATATTAATTGAAATAATATATCATTGCAATGTATAATGATATATTAATAAACTATTAATGTATTATTATATTAAGCACACACACAAACATATATATATATGTATACTTGTGTCACAGCATCCTGTTAAGCCCCAATTAAGGGAGGAGACATACTGTTTCCTTTTCTGCCTTTTGGCTCATCACCAGAGACCATCTAGACAGAAAGCTATTAGTTCCGTTGTGTACTTTTTAAAAAGACTTCCAGGGTTGTGAATGCCCCAACCCTGGAAGTCTTTAAAAAGATGTTAGACAGCCATTTGTCTGAAATGGTATAAGATTCCTGCCCATGCAGGGGGTTGGACTAGAAGACCTACAAGGTCCCTTCCAACTCTGCTATTGTATTGTATTGTAATATATATTTTTATAAAAAACCTAACATATATATATATATATATATATATATATATATATATGTATACATATATATATATATATATATATATGTATACATTACATTAATTTATATTGTTATGTTATGTTATGTTATGTTATGTTATTCTATTCTATTCTATTCTAATATTCTATTCTATTCTATTATCTATTCTTATATTATATTATATTATATTATATTATATTATATTATATTATATTATATTATATTATATTATATTATATTATATTAATTATATTATATTATATTATATTATATTATATTATATTATATTATATTATATTATATTATATTATATTAATTATATTATATTAATTATATTATATTATATTATATTATATTATTATATTATATTATATTATATTATATTAATTATATTATATTATATTATATTATATTATATTATATTATATTATATTATATTATATTATATTATATTATATTATATTATATTATATTATATTATTATATTATTATATTATTATATTATTATATTATTATATTATATTTATTATATTATATTATATTATATTATACAGTGGTACCTTAGTTCACGAACTTAATTCGTGAACTGACTCTGGTCGCGAACCAAATTGGTCGCGAACGGAGGCACAGTTTCCCATAGGGTTTAATGTAAATCCGGTTAATCCGTTCTGATCTTTTTTTTTTGGGTTTTAATTCTTGAACTGACTATGGTCGCGAACCGAATTGGTCGTGACCCGAGGCACAGTTTCCCATAGGGTTTAATGTAAATCCGGTTAATCCATTCTGATCTTTCTTTTGGTTTTAATTCTTGAACTGACTCTGGTCGCGAACCAAATTGGTTGTGACCCGAGGCAGAGTTCGTGAACCGAGGTGGAGTTCGTGAACCGAAGCGGAGTTCGTGAACCGGACCATATTTTTATGAACTTTTCTGTTCGTGAACCGAGTTGTTCGTGAACAGAGGCGTTCGTGAACCGAGGTACCACTATATTATATTATATTATATTATATTATATTATATTATATTATATTATATTAATTATATTATATTATATTATATTATATTATATTATATTATATTATATTAATTATATTATATTATATTATATTATATTATATTATATTATATTATATTATATTATATTATATTATATTATATTATATTATATTATATTATATTATATTATTATATTATATTATATTATATTATATTATAATATTATTATATTATATTATATTATATTATATTATATTATATTATATTATATTATATTATATTATATTATATTATATTATATTATATTATATTATATTATATTATATTATATTATATTATATTATATTATATTATATTATATTATATTATTACATTATTCTATTCTATTCTATTCTCATCCTATTCTACTCTACTCTACTCTACTATATACTATATACTATACTATACTATACTATTACTATAGTACTGACTAAAATGACGATGATGAACACGATGATATTAATACATAATAAATTATTAAAAATAAATCATCAACAGATAAAGAAAACCCCAGACACCCAACAACTCCATCAAGGGACCGTGCCCTTCTCAGGCGTCCCCAAGGGAGGAGAAGTGACGGTTTCTTGCTTTCTTCTCCAGGTGTTGAGGTGGGCCCTCAGCCTCACGGCGTCCTGAGGGCCGACATTTTGGCAAAAATGAGGACGATCATCCGGCACGGCCTGGATTTCGTGACCAAATTCAATGCAGGTACAGCGTTCTAAGGTAGTCCTCGCCATTTACCGTCACGCCTTCTGCGGGTGGAGAGGACGTTCATAAACACCGCCCAACCTTTTTTTTCTAGAAAGTTCTCAGCGTCTTCCCTGTTTTGGGGTCCCTTGTGTTGTTGGCTTTTAGAAAGAAATAACATTGGGTATAGTCAAGAAAAGTTAGAACCGGGATGGTGAACCTATGGCACGTGTGCTCAAAGTGGCACGCGGAGCCATATCACCTGGCATGCGCGGTATCGCCCAATCCTCTTCGGAGTTTCTGACGCGCATGCGCACGCAACCATCACCGGTGGGCGGTGGGCTCTTACTGGTTCGGACTGGTTCGGCCAAGCCGTTAGTAACTTGGCAGCCTGGGTCGCTGGACCTGGCAGCGACCTAGGCATGCCACGCCCCTGAACCAGTTCTCCCGGTAGCGCCAAAGGCACCGTCTTTTGCTTTTTGCACATGCGCAGAGCAATTTTATTTATTTTGAAGCATAAAAACAGATAAAACATAGTTTCAATTTTGCGTAGCATGTCGTTTGGTCCCGAATGTATGTGCATCAATCTTTACAGTTGCAAATATAATTGCTAATTGTCCATCAAACGTAGCCAAGTATATTGAGCTTTTATAAGTTAAATTAAAATTAGTGTTCCTTCATTTCAAACCACCACATTTTCTTAAATACTTAATTAGCCGTTTAATAACAATTAATCTTTATAAAATCACTCATCTTTTTCTGTTATTATTTAAAGAATAAAGAAGAAATGTTTTCCCTGAATTCATGTTATACAACATGGCTTTCAATTTTCATTAGAGAAAACAATAGTTATATATCACTTAGTGATATATACTATATATCACTATGTATATATACTACCACTTTATATACTTTATACCACTATTTATATATACTACCACTTTATAAGGCCTTGGTAAGGCCACACTTGGAATACTGCATTCAGTTTTGGTCACCATGGTGTAGAAAAGATGGGGAGACTCTAGAAAGAGTGCAGAGAAGAGCAAGAAAGAGGATTAAGGGGATAGAGGCTAAAACATATGAAGAATGGTTGCAGGAACTGGGTAGGTCTAGTTTAATGAAAAGAAGGACCAGGGGAGACATGATATCCGTCTTGCAATATCTCAGGGGTTGCCCCAAAGGCATAGGGTTTCCTGCCTAGGCAGGGGGTTGGACTAGATGACCTCCAATGTCCCTTCCAACTCTGCTATTGTATTGTATTATAGTCAAACTCCAAATAGTATTTTCCGTATATAAAACCAAAAAGTTACCAAGTATTACAATTCCTATATATCTCAATCATTCTTTCCATCATGATTGAGGGGAGGACCAGGGGAGACATGATAGCAGTCTTCCAATATCTCAGGGGTTGCCCCAAAGAAGAGGGAGTCAAGCTATTCTCCAAGGCACCTGAGGGCAGAACAAGAAGCAATGGGTGGAAACTAATCAAGGAGAGAAACAACTTAGAACTGAGGAGAAACTTCCTGACAGTGAGAACAATTAACCAGTGGAACTCCTTGCCTCCAGAAGTTGTGAATGCCCCAACACTGGGAGTTTTGAGGAGGATGTTGGAGAGCCATTTGTCTGAAATGGTATAGGGCTTCCTGCCTAGGCAGGGAGTTGGACTAGATGACCTCCAAGGTCCCTTCCAACTCTGCTATTGTATTGTACTATTGTATTGTATCATTTAATGTACAAAATGTCTTTCTAAGTTAGCATAGTCTCTACTTACCTAGCAATTTTAGTTGTACTGCGCATGATCAAGCGTGCGCATGGGGCTCATCCTGTGCAAACCGACAACAGTCTCTATATAAGTGCGACATGAACATTTCACCCTTCAGCATCCCAATGGTAAGGAAGGTGGTTTCATTGAGAAGTTTCCAACCCTCAGATCTCATCGCAACTTGAGGATTTAGTTTGCTTTAACAACTGATCCATCGTAGTGGCTGAAAACATTCTCAGCAATGGCATCTCTAAAACAAGGACCACTGTTTGGCATGAACCAGTGGTGGGTGACAAAATTTTTTAGAACCTCTTCTGTAGGTGTGGCCTGCTTTGTGGGAGTGGTTTGCTGGCCATGTGACCAGATGGGAGTGGCTTGCCAGCCATGTAACCGAGTGGGAGTGGCTTGGCAGTCATGTGACTGGATGGGCATGGCCAACTTGTAAAATGTGGTGAAACTCACTTAACAACGTTCTTGCTTAGCAACCAAAATGTTGGCTCAGGAACTCTGGCATTTGAAGCACGCGAGTCTTCAAGCTGTCAAGTTACCAGACCCTTGCACCCCTCACCCTTTACAAAAAAAAAAAAACCAGGGGTGTTCAAACTTGACAGCTTGAAGACTTGTGGACTTCAACTGCCAGAATTCCTCCTCTCGCTCTTCCTCTGGATGATGGGCGGATGGGCGGGGAGAGGGAGCTGGGACCGGTTCTCAATGGCCCTGGAGATTTGGGGAACCTCTTCGATGGAAGAGGCTAGAACTGGCAGGGACCCACCCCTGGCACCAACCCTTGAAGATGTGCACCGTTTTCTTTGTAGGACAAGAATTCCTACCATGCACCATTGAGATTTATAAATTATTGGAGAAAGTGGATTATCCCCGGAACCCCAAAAATGAGATTACGGCTGTCATTCATCCCAATTTACAGGTAAGAGCAGGTGTGATTATTCTTCTCTTTTCAACAGCTGAAGTGGGAAATCGAAGGGGTGTTGTAAAGGTAGTCCTCGACTTACGACCACAAGGGAGACCAAAATTTCTGCAGCCGGGTGAGACAGTTGTCAAGTTTTCCCCCCTTTTACGATGGTTTTTGTCACATTGGTTTAATGAATCGCTGCAGTTGTTAAGTTAGTAAGACGGACGTTAAGTGAATCTGGCTTCCCGATCGATTTTGCTTGTCGGAAGGTCGCAAAAGGGGGGGGTCACGTGACCCCGTCACGCTGCAACCGTCACAAGTACATGCCAGCTGCCAAGCCTCTGAATTTTGATCACGTGATCATGGTGCAATGGTCGTTAAGTGTGAAAAGGGGTCGTAAGAACTCACTGTTTTTTCAGTGCCGTCGTAACTTTGAACAGTCGAGGACTACCTGGAGAGAAATTTGCACGGAGTTTGCTCGGAGTGTGGTTTACCCTAGTGTTGTCGGGTATTCTGACCCCCACTGCCTGGAAAGGGTAGAAAATAGGGGGGGGGGGAGGTTGCGGAGGCTGAAAATGGGGCGCGCAGAGGCGGCAATAGGCAATGACAATCCCTGCTGCCTGAAACAGCTGATCGTTCGGAGGCTGATCCAACGACAATCAGCTGCTTGTGCTAATCAGGCTGTGCTGAAGCTGAAACTGGCTGTTTGCTGTTTGCTGTAAGGAAGTACATTGCTGGGAGGCAGAGGCAGATTTTTCCTCTTCTTTACCTTCCCAAAAGCTAGGTGTGTCTTATACTTCGGAGCGTCTTATACCCCGAAAAATACGGCGCTTTAGGCTGTGCTGAAGCTGAAACTGGCTGCTTGCTGTTTGCTGCAAGGAAGCACATTGCTGGGAGGCAGAGGCAGATTTTTCCTCTTCTTTACCTTCCCAAAAGCTAGGTGTGTCTTATACTTCGGAGCGATTTATACCCTGAAAAATACGGCGCTTTAGGCTTCCTTTAAACAGCCTTATCCAAATGGTCGGCGCCTTTATTTTGCAAGATTATCTTGTTCCTCTCCCGTAGGATCGAGACTGGCAGCCGCTAAATCCGGGGGATCCCATGTTTCTGACTCTGGAAGGAAAGACCGTTGCGTACGACGGAGAAGGGACGGTCTACCCAACCTTTGTGAACGAGGCCGCCTATTACGAGAAGCAGCAAGCCTTCGTAACGACGGCGAAAGAAACATTGAGCGCAAAAGGGCTCCGAGTCGCTTAAACACCCAGATTGTGTTTTAAACTTCCTCTAAAGTGCCTGCAAATGCTTCTCGTCCAAGGTGGCCGAAAGACATCGTAGCTCCCACACCAGGACTTCAATTTATCATTGTAAGACAGGGGTCGGCAACCTTAAACACTCAAAGAGCCACAAAGGTCCTAACCGGAAGCCCTCTGTTTAATTCTGGAGCCGGCCGGAAGTCCGGTTCGTCCACAACATAGAGTCTCCTCCTAGCCAGGAGCTCTTTTTCCCTTGCTGATGGGAAGTCTAGTTTCTCCCCACCATAGAGTCTCCTAGCCCAGCGTCCTTTTTCCCTTGCTGACAGGAAGTCCAGTTTCCCTTCACCATAGAGTCTCCTAGCCCCGCATCCTTTTTCCCTTGCTGACAGGAAGTCCAGTTTCCCTTCATCATAGAGTCTTCTAGCCCAGCATTCTTTTTCCCTTGCTGATGGGAAATTCGCTTTCCCCCCACCATAGAGTCTCCTAGCGCAGCATCCTTTTCCCCCTGCTGACGGGAAGTCCGCTTCCCCCAACCATAGAGTCTCCTAGCGCAGTGTCCTTTTTCCCCTGCTGATGGGAAATTCACTTTCCCCCACCATAGAGTCTCCTAGCGCAGCATCCTTTTCCCCATGCTGACGGGAAGTCCGCTTCCTCCCACCATAGAGTCTCCTAGCGCAGCGTCCCTTTTCCCCTACTGATGGGAAGTCCAGTACTCCCACCCCCACCACCATAGTAATAATAATATAATAATATTTAATTTTGTATACCGCGTCCTCTCCCCAAGGGGACTCGGAGCGGTGCACAGGGAAATTAAAACATATAAAAATATATACAAACAATAAATACAATAAATAAAAGCAGATTAAATTGATCGTCCCTGCGCTAAAAACCCCATTAAAACTAAATTCCCTAAACACCCCAGAGGTAGAGACTAACCAAGGCCGGCCAGACAGAAAAAGTGTGTTTTCAGTTTTCGACGGAAGGAGCGGAGGTCCGTAGTTGTTCTAATGTCGGGGGGAAGGTCGTTCCAGAGGGCTGGGCCCACCACAGAGAAGGCCCTTCCCCTGGGCATCGCCCGCTGACACAGTCTAGTGGACGGCACCCGGAGAAGTCCCTCTCTGTGGGAGCGGATCGGCCGTGAGGATGTATGGGGCAGGATCCGATCCCGCAGATAGCTAGGTCCCGAGCCATAGAGTCTTCTACTAGCGCGGCCTCCTTTTTCCTCTACCTGTCCTAACCTAATTGTGGAGCCGACGACAGGGAGCCGCAGCAGAGGGATGAATGAGCCACATGCAGCTCCAGAGCCACATAGGTTGCCAACTCCTGCTCTAAAAAATAGAGAGCACTTACTCAGAAAACAATGCACCCGGTCAACCGTTATAAAGTTTTTTTTATGCACTTTACAAGTTGCTGTTTTTAATGATACTTTTTCCGGGCTGGTTTCGTGGCTGCCGATAATCCTTGACTTACGACCACAATTCAGCCCCAAACTTCCGTTGCCGAGCCCCACAGTTGTTAAACAGGTTTTGCCCCCATTATACGACTTTTCTTGTTAAGAGTTATTTACATTGCTCCTCCTTCTGGCTGTCATAGAATTGAACACCGGGGAGACAGACTTTGTTTATAAAAGAATTGACTTTATTTCTCTTATTTGCAATAAATATATAGATATAGGTAGATATTATTTTTTTTTAAACACAGTTCCCAGGTCTTGATGAATGCCTGGATAAAGTCATCAGGTTTGGAAAAATGAGGAATGCCATAAAGCAGGGGTCTCCAACCTTTGCAACTTTAAGTCGGAAGGACTTCAGCTCCCAGAATTATAAAAGCCCAGTCTAGCGCAATACCAACGAAGAAGAAAAATAACAAAGCTGGCTGGAGAATTCTGGGAGCTGAAGTCCTTCAGACTTAAAGTTGCAAAGGTTGGAGACCCCTGCCATAAAGGGTCTCTCGCTTTTCCGCAGGGAGATTTGGGGTGGTTTTTTTTGGCCAAATATCACATCTGGCTGTAAAGTGCAGATCCAAAAGCAGCAATTTTGTTCTCTCTGGCAACGCTCACAAAACATCACTTACAAAAAAAAACCCAAGACATACTTAAATAAATACTGCACATACTTAGAATTCAAGAATTTTCTTTGCAGGTGCATAAATCTCTTTATTTCTCTCTTTTTTTCTCTATATCTTTCTCTTTCTCTCTTTTCTTTCATGCTTTTTCTTTTTCTCTTTTCTGTTCTTTTTCTCTTTTTCTTTCTCTTTTTCTCTGTCTCTTTCTCTCTTTCCTTCTTCTCCCTTTTTCTCTTTTCTTTCACTCTTCCTCTCTTTCCTTTCTTTCTCTCTTTCTCTCTAGCTCACACACATAGTACTCTTCCTGTTTCTCTCTTTCACTCACTTCTTTCTTTCTTTCTTTTTTCTTTTTCTCTTTCTTTCTTTTTCTCTTTTTCTCTTTCTCTCTTTTCCCTCTCTCTTTTTTTTTCTCTCTCTCTCTCTCACACACAGTACACTCTTTCTGTTTCTCTCTCTTTCACTCTCACTTTCTCTTTCTCTCTTTCTTTTTTTCTTTCTTTCTCTTTTTCTCTTTCTCTTTTCCCTTTCTCTTTTTTTTTTCTTTCTTTCTCTCTCCCTCTCAAACACACAATGCACTCTTTCTTTTTCTCTATCAGTTCTCTTCCTGTTTCTTTCTCTCTCTATTATCTTTCTTTCTCTTTTTCTTTCTCTCTTTCTCTGTCTCTTTATCTCTTCTCCCTTTCTCTTTTCTTTCTCTCTCTTTTCTTTCTTTCTTTTTTCTTTCTTTGTCTCTCTCTCCCAAACACACAATGCACTTTCTTTTTCTCTTTCTTTCGGTTTCTCTTCCTGTTTCTCTCTCT
Organism: Rhabdophis nuchalis; assembly: GCA_039707465.1. NCBI lineage: Eukaryota > Metazoa > Chordata > Lepidosauria > Squamata > Natricidae > Rhabdophis > Rhabdophis nuchalis. The sequence goes on from CM077643.1 coordinate 405,401,784, forward strand.
CTCACACTCTTTCTCTTTTTCTCTTTCTCTCTTCTCCATTTCTCTCTCTCTCTTTTCTTTCACTCTTCTTCTTTTTTCTTTCTCTCTCTCTCTCTCACACAATGCACTCTTTCTTTTTCTCTTTCTTTCGGTTTCTCTTCCTATTTCTCTCTCTTTTCTCATTCTTTCTCTTTTTCTCTTTCTCAATCTTCTCCCACCCCCTCCCTCTCTCTCTCGCACACACTCACACTCACACACAAGTGTACAAAAATGCCCCAAATACATGTCACCTCCCCAAATTTACCATGTGAAAAAAGTGATTGTTTCTTCTCAAGGTAAAGGCAAGCTCCTGGAGCACGCTTATCCAGGAAGTGTCCTTAGCAGTCACGGTGCAGAAAAACCTCTGCCATTCCCCCACCTCCAGATGTTTCTCTTCAAAGGCTTCTCCTTCTGTCCATCTGAGGACAAGCCCAGGATCAATCTGGGTTTGTTTCCAAAATCGGCTTGAGGTTCCCCTCCTCCGGGCAAAGCACGGTCCCCGTTGACCCAGGAGCGAGAGAGAGAGGGGCTCGCGGCTCATCTTGACCCCCCCTCGCTTGCTCTCTAGCCTGCCAGAGCAAAGAGGAGAGGAGGTCTCAATCCCAAAATCCCCCACCCACCCACCCAAAACGTGCTCAGTGCTGCCGATTTTGTACTGTGGTTTCTCTCGAAATCTGAAATGTATTTCCTTCCCTTGTTGGCCAAAGTCAACGGATTCCCATGAAGTTGAGGCAATCAAGGTTTGGGGACCCCTTGTTCTCCCCTGCTTGCCGCTCTCGGTCAACGCTCGTGTGCGATGGAGTGGGGGTGACCCCCTCTTCGCCGGAATGCTAGTCTGGCCGAGCTCAGGAACCGGGGTGTCATCCTGCCCGACGCTTCTCTGAAGGCTTCGCGGTCTCAAATTTCCCCGCGCCGGTGGAGAGCTTAAACCGTGGTCTCGGGCAAGTCGTAGATTTCTTCGTAGGCGTTGAGAGTGGTCTTGCTGTTGCTCCTTGAGGTGTCTTGCATTCTGCTGCACTCTGGAATGAGAAGAGGGGAAAAACAGGGTCTCCGTTCATTTAAGAGGCCCATCGCTCCGTTCGCCTTGGGACAAAGGATGGAATTGGGCTATACTTAGGAGGAAGCCAGGTAGGGGAGTCCTTCTCTCCCTCGGGGGCTTTACGATGGGTGGGCTTCAACTCCCAGAATTCCCCAGACATCCATGTATTCCTAATGTACATTTGGATAGATAGATGACAGACAGACAGAACGATGGAGGGATGATTGAGGGATGATAGAGAGAGAGAGATAAATAGATAAATGATACATAAATAGATAATAGGTGATAGATATAAAGAGATTGACATACAAAGACATAGAGAAGAAGAAGAGATAAGAGATAGAGAGCTAGATAGAGTAGGTAAGTATGTAGGTAGGTAGATATAAATAGATAAATGATACATAGATAGATGATAGATAGATATGGTAGGTCAGCCTGACCTCAATACCAGGAAAGATTCTGGAAAAGATAATTAAACAACAAATAAGTGAACACCTAGAAGCAAACAAAGTAATAGCCAAAAGCCAACATGGGTTTGTCAAAAACAGATCATGCCAGACTAATCTAATTGCATTATTTGACAAAGTGACAAAATCAGTGGACCAGAGGAATGCTGTCGATATAATTTACTTGGACTTCAGTAAGGCTTTGACAAAGTAGACCATAATCTACTATTAGATAAAGCAGAAAAATGTGGGTTAGACAGCACCACCACCAAATGGATTCGCAACTGGCTGACCAACCACACTCAACGTGTAGTCCTCAATGGAACTGCATCTACATGGAAGGAAGTATGCAGTGGAGTCCCCCAAGGCTCTGTTTTAGGCCCAGGACTCTTCAACATCTTCATCCATGATTTGGATGAGGGGATAAATGGGGAACTCATCAAATTTGCAGACGACACCAAGCTGGCAGGAATAGCCAACACTCCAGAAGATAGGCTTCAGATACAGAAGGATCTTGACAAACTTGAACATTGGGCACTATCTAATAAAATGAAATTCAATTGTGAAAAAAGTAAGGTTCTACATTTAGGCAAGAAAAACAAAATGCACAGGTACAGTATAGGTGGTACGTTGCTCAATAATAGCAACTGTGAGAGGGATCTTGGAATCCTAGTGGACAACCATTGAAATATGAGCCTGCAGTGTGCAGCAGCTGCCAAAAAAGCCAACACAGTTCTAGGCTGCATAAACAGAGGGATAGAATCTAGATCACGTGAAGTGTTAATGCCACTGTATAGTGCCTTGGTAAGGCCACACTTGGAATACTGCATACAGTTTTGGTCGCCACGATGTAGAAAAGACGTGGAGACTCTGGAAAGAGTGCAGAGAAGAGCAACCAAGATGATTAGGGGACTGGAGGCTAAAACATATGAAGAACGGTTGCAGGAGCTGGTTATGTCTAGTTTGATGAAGAGAAGGACCAGGGGAGACATGATAGCAGTGTTCCGATATCTCAGAGGGTGCCCCAAAGAAGAGGGAGTCAAACTATTCTCCAAGACACCTGGGGGCAGGACAAGAAGCAATGGGTGGAAACTAATCAAGGAGAGAGGCAACTTAGAACTAAGGAGAAATTTCCTGACAGTGAGAACAATTAACCTCTGGAACAGCTTGCCTCCAGAAGTTGTGAATGCCCCAACCCTGGAAGTCTTTAAGAAGATGTTGGATAGCCATTTGTCTGAAATGGTATAAGGTTCCTGCCCATGCAGGGGGTTGGACTAGAAGACCTACAAGGTCCCAACTCTGCTATTGTATTGTATTGTATGTATGTAGATATAAATAGGTAGGTAGGTAGGAAGGCAGGTAGGTAGATAAATAGATATAAAGAGATTGACATATACAAAGACAGAAGGAGAAAGAGATAAGAGAGAGGAGAGATACATGATTAGATGGATGGATGGATGGATGGATATGTGGATGGAGAGAAAGATATATGGTAGGTTGGTAGGTAGGTAGGTAGGTAGGTAGGTAGGTAGGTAGATAGATAGATAGAGATTGACATATACAAAGACGTAGAGAAGGAGAGATAAGAGGAGATACATGATTAGATAGATAGACAGACAGACAGACAGACAGACAGACAGATAGATGTAAGTTGATTACCTGTATTTATTTCTATTACCAGGAATTGATTATTAAATGGTAACCGACAGATGCACCTCTACTACCAGGAAACATTTGTAGGGAAAAAAATATCTAGGTTTTTGTTGTTAAAACTATGTTACTCCTTGGGTAGCAGCTGGTATGCAGTTACCTGTAGTTCCTGGATCCTCGTTGATGAAGGCCACGTGGGTTTTCCACTCCGTCCATTTGACTTCATTGATTCTAGGTAGAGAGCGCATCCATTAATTTTATTTGCATAAAACAACATTGCACGCAAAAGAGGCAACCCAGAAGCCAAAAAGAAGCCAAGAGGCGAAAAACAGCTTCTTGCCAAGCAATTAACATCCAGTGTGGAACCCAGTGGTGGGTTTCTGCAGGCTCGCACCTACTCGCGAGAGCCGGTTGGTGAAATTTAGAGAACCAATGAGAGGGGGTTCCACCGGCGTACCTGGAAGTAAATCTGGCCCGCCGCTGCCAGTGACCCAACGGGAAGGAAAGGAAATGAAAGGAAGGAAGAAAGGAAAGGAAAGGAAAGAAAGAAAGAAAGAAAGAAAGAAAGAAAGAAAGAAAGAAAGAAAGAAAGAAAGAAAGAAAGAAAGAAAGAAAGAAAGAAAGAATTTATCATCACAATTGAGTCCAAAATTTTGGTTGCTAAGTAAGAGCGCTGTTAAATGAGTTTCACCACATTTTAAAAGGTGGCCACTCCCACCTTGACACATGACTGCCAAGCCACACCCACAAATAGCAGAGTAGGTTCTAAAAAATTTGAAACCCACCACTGGTGTAACCCCAGGATGAATCCAAGGCCAGCAATGGAGAAGTAAACAATACTCCAATCAAGGACCGGCCAGTTCAGATAAGGAATCAAGCGATAGCCTTTTCCAGGGAAACACCAAACACTGACAATGCAAGACAGCAAACCCCACGGCCTTCTAGCACTGATGAAGTTGCCTAGCTGGGTCATGAAACATCTGCAAGAAAACCACCAAGCTCAGAGAGCACTAAGGAAACCCATAGTCCTCCTCCTCCTCCTTTTTCTTTTTCCTCCTACACACACACACACACGCACACGCACACACACCCTTCTAGTACTGATGGTGTTCCCTAGTTGGGTCATGAAATGCCTGCAAGAAAAGCGCCAAGCACCACACAATCCTCTTCTTCTTCTTCTTCTTCTTCTTCTTCTTCTTCTTCTTCTTCTTCTTCTTCTTCTTCTTCTTCTTCTTCTTCTTCTCCTCTTCTTCTTCTCCTTCTTCTTCTTCTTCTTCTTCTTCTTCTTCTTCTTCTTCTTCTTCTTCTTCTTCTCCTCTTCTTCTTCTCCTTCTTCTTCTTCTCCTCTTCTTCTTCTTCTCCTCTTCTTCTTCTTCTTCTCTTCTCCTTCTCCTTTTCCTTCTTCTCTTCTTCTCCTCCTCCTCCTCCTCTTCTTCTCCTTCTCCTTCTCCTCTTCTTCTTCTTCTCCTCTTCTTCTTCTCCTCTTCTCCTTCTTCTCCTTCTCCTCTTCTCCTTCACCTCTTCTTCTTCTCCTTCTTCATCTTCTTCTCTCCTCCTCCTCCTCTTCTTCTTCTTCTTCTCCTTCCCCCCCTCCTCCTCCTCCTCCTCTTCTTCCTCCTCCTGTCCACAATTCCCCTCCCTTCTACTACTGAAGATGTTACCTAACTGGGTCATGAAAAGTCCGCAAGAAAACCACCAAGCTCAGAGAACACCAAGCACTCCACAGTCTTCCTCCTCCTCCTCCTCCTCCTCTTCCTCCTGTGCACAATCCCCACTCCCTTCAGACACTGATGATGTTCCCTAGCTGGGTCATGAAACGTCTGCAAGAAATCCACCCAGCTCAGAGAGCACCAAGGACCCCCACAGTCCAACTCTTAGGTACAAATCTTCCTTTCTATGAGCAATTCATCCGTATGTTTCATCCTCGCTGTTACAGCAATACAGAAAAGTTTTCCCTATCGCAGAATCCATGGATTAATCTGCAATTCCATTTTCCTCCTTCCGCCCCCGCAGAGCAAAATCCCTCCCGTCCGGCCCCCACCACGTACCTTAAACACAACCTCGTGTCGTTGTCGGCTACTTTGCACCACTCCCCGAGTTCGAATTTCCTCCTCAGGAACTTGGGGAGGAGTTTTTCGATCTCCACAATCGTCCTGGCTCTCTGGAGGCAAGAGGGATAACCAAGAAGGGAAACTTCAAAAGAGATTCCCGAATGTTAGAATAGAAGAGAATAGAAGAGAATAGCAATTAATAGAATAGAATAGAATAGCAATTAATAGAATAGAATAGAATAGAATAGAATAGAATAGAATAGAATAGAATAGCAAAGTTGGAAGGGACCTTGGAGGTCTTCTAGTCCAACTCCCTGCCTAGGCAGGAAGCCCTAGACCGTTTCAGACAAATGGCTCTCCAACATCTCCTTAAAGACTTACAGTGTTGGGGCCTTCACAACTTCTGGAGGCAACTTCTGTTCCACTGGTTAATTGTCCTCACTGTCAGGAAATTTCTCCTTAGTTCTAAGTTGCTTCTCTCCTTGATTAGTTTCCACCCATTGTTTCTTGTCCTGGCCCCAGGTGCCTTGGAGAATAGCTTGACTTCCTCTTCTTTGTGGCACCCTCTGAGATATCGGAAGGCTGCTATCATGTCTCCCCTGGTCCTTCTTTTCATTAAACTGGACATACCCAGCTCCTGCAACCGTTCTTCATATGTTTTAGTCTCCAGTCCCCTAATCCTCTTGGTTGCTCTTCTCTGCACTCTTTCCAGAGTCTCCACGTCTTTTCTACATCGTGGCGACCAAAACTGGATGCAAATATTCCAAGTGTGGCCTTCCTAAGGCCTTATAAAGTGGTATTAACCCTTCAGGTGATCTTGATTCTCTCCCTCTGTTGATGCAGCCTAGAACTGGGTTGGCTTTTTGGGCAGCTGCTGCCCACGGCTGGCTCCTATTTCAATGCTTGTCCACTAGGACTCCAAGACTCCTCTCACAGACACACAGACACACACACACACACGAACACACTCCAACCTGCAGCCTCCAGATGTGCTCGCTCTCCTTGGAAATGTCTTCCACCGTTTCTCCCATCAAGGCGATCAGCATGTTGAGGAGCAAGACGAAGGTCAGGATGACGAAGGAGATGAGCAGGAGGAGGAAGAGGATGGGGTACTTGGCGTTTTTCGGGACGTCCAGCTCACCCAGGCCCAAGGTCAGCATGAACAGGTCAATCTCAATGCTCCCCAAGACGCTGTACTCGTTGCATTTGCTCTCTTCGGGACACGAATCCACCAAGGCGGCAAGAGCTAGGAAGGAGGAGAAGGTTAAAAAGTGACGGTGAAAGTTCCCCTCGCACATCTGTGCCAGTCGTTCCTGACTCTAGGGGGCGCTGCTGAGCTCCGTTTCGAAGCCGAAGAGCCAGCGCTGTCCGAAGACGTTCTCCGTGGTCATGTGGCCAGCATGACTCAACGCCCGAAGGCGGCTCCTGTTTTTCTACTTGCATTTTTTAACCTGCTTTCGAACAGCTAGGTTGGCAGAAGCTGGCATAAGGAACCGGAGCTCCCTCCGTTACGCGGCACTGGGGATTCGAACTGCCGAACGGCCAACATTTATGATCGACAAGCTCAGCGTCTTAGCCACTGAGCCATGGCGTCCCTATAGGAGGAGACTTTTTGGGGTACGTGTTTTGACTTTTTTAGAAGAGAATATTTGTACGTAGCTCAGGGATGGACCTTGGGGTCCTTGGTGCTCTCTGAGCTGAGCTGTCTCTATTGCAGATGTTTCATGACCCACGTAGGGAACATCATCAGTGGTAGAGGGGAAAGGGGTTTGCAGAGAGGAGGAGGAGGAGGAGGAGGAGGAGGAGGAGGAGGAGGAGGAGAAGGAGGAGGAAGAGGAGGAGGAGGAGGAGGAGAAAGAGGACTGTGGGGTCCTTGGTGCTCTCTGAGCTGAGCTGTCTTTCTTGCAGATGTTTCATGACCCAGCTACGTAACATCATCAGTGGTAGAGAGGAAAGGGGTTTGCAGAGAGGAGGAGGAGGAGGAGGAGGAAGAGGAGGAGAAAGAGGACTGTGGGGTCCTTGGTGCTCTCTGAACTGGGTGGTTTTCTTGCAGACGTTTTATGACCCAGCTAGATAACATCCTCAGTGGCAGAGGGGAGTTGGGTTTGTAATGAGCATGGGGTTGGGGATAGGCCAAATAGAAAGAAAACATCTTTTAATAAAGGGCGACATAATTAAAAGCTAGAAGAAGAGATCGAAATGAGAGAAAGGGGGGGAATATCAATGCATTCCCTTTTGTACAATAAAATGAGAACAATAGGAAGAGAAAACACCCAATAATTGAAGGATGGCAGACTGCAACTTAATATAAACAAGAATTACTATCAGAAATAGATAAGTTGGTATGCTCAATCATGGGAAAGGTGGTACATATAGTACGATAAAAGAACAAAAGGATACCAAAGCAAACAACCAACAACATAAATGTGAAATAAATACAAGGAACAAGTGAGGCGATAGTGAACTTAAGACAACTGTAGAGATACATATACAGACAGTTATATTAAAATGTATATAACAATGGATAGAACAGACTGGGACATACAAAAACTTTTGAATTGGGGGAATAGCTATATCCCCGGTATGTCCACCCCCTTTTTCTCACTTTCCTATCTTCCCACTCTTCTTTTCCCCCTTTCTGCCCTAAAAATGTACGTTGTATATTTGTTAAATGTTATATTTTATATTTATACCAATAAAGACTATTAAAAAAAAAAAAGAAATAGATAAGTTGGCGGGATGTAATAGCTGTGATTCATTTTGTTAGTTTTATCTGTATTAGCATGCATGGCACCCAGGTGCCACGCTGTTCAACCATTGATATGTTTGTAAACAAAGTAAAAACTTCAAATAATACATTTTAAAAGTGCCAGGGCTTAGATGGCATGGTTGGCAGTTCTGTTCTTTGAACACACACACACACACACATACACACACACACACACACACACCAGTCCACAGATACCCCTGCTGCCAGGCCTGCACCCATCTTTTCTTCGGGGTCTTTGGCCTGCCACACTTTCAATTACAGTGATCCCTCGTTTTTCGCGGTTAATGGGGACCGGAACCTTCCGCGAAAACTGAAAAACCGCGAAGTAGGATTCGCAATACACTATACCGGAAACTTGAGTTGGTGGACATCGTTTAAAGCAAGCACTAGGGGGCGCTTGCCTCCTACCAATGCATTTTTTTTCTATTCTGTATTTTTGAAAAACCCGTGACGCACTGAAGCCGCGAAACATGAAGCCGCGAAAAACGAGGGATCACTGTATTCTACTATGCCTTTTTCTATTGTGGGGAAATGGAGGATTGTATGGAGTTAGATGATAGGTAGCCATAACAACATTCTTCCTAGAAAGCCAAGGCCTGCAGCCATCTTTTCTTGTGGATCTTTGGCCTGCCATACTTTCTATTATTCTTCTACTATGCCTTTTCTATGGTGGGAAAATGGGAGGAGGGATTGAACGGAGTTAGATGATAGGTAGCCATAACAACATTCTTCCTAGAAAGCCAAGGCCTGCAGCCATCTTTTCTTGTGGATCTTTGGCCTGCCACACTTTCAATTATTCTACTATGCCTTTTTCTATTGTGGGAAAATGGGAGGAGGGATTGAACGGAGTTAGATGATAGGTAGCCATAACAACATTCTTCCTAGAAAGCCAAGGCCTGCAGCCATCTTTTCTTTTGGATCTTTGGCCTGCCACACTTTCAATTATTCTGCTATGCCTTTTCTATTGTGGGAAAATGGAGGATTGTATGGAGTTAGATGATAGGTAGCCATAACAACATTCTTTCTAGAAAGCCAAGGCCTGCAGCCATCTTTTCTTGTGGATCTTTGACCTGCCACACTTTCTATTATTCTGCTATGCCTTTTTCTATTGTGGGAAAATGGGTGGGAGGGATTGTATGGAGTTAGATGATAGGTAGCCATAACAACATTCTTCCTAGAAAGCCAAGGCCTGCAGCCATCTTTTCCTGTGGATCTTTGGCCTGCCACACTTTCAATTATTCTGCTATGCCTTTTTCTATTGTGGGAAAATGGGTGGGAGGGATTGTACGGAGTTAGATGATAGGTACCCATAACAACATTCTTTCTAGAAAGCCAAGGCCTGCAGCCATCTTTTCTTGTGGATCTTTGGCCTGCCACACTTTGAATTATTCTGCTATGCCTTTTCTATTGTGGGAAAATGGAGGGTTGTATGGAGTTAGATGATAGGTAGCCATAACAACATTCTTTCTAGAAAGTTAAGGTCATCCTTTGTCTCTGTGTCTCTGCACCTTACTGGAACTGGATGGGTGGAAGCTGCTAGTGTGGCAGTGGGAGATGGGACCCTGGGATGGGCTTGTGGGTGTGGAGGGACAAGATCTTGAGCTTTCAACTGGGTGGGGAAAACCGGGAAGCTTTCAGATTCGGGTTTTCCCAGATGTGCCAACATGGCTCTCTTCATCAATTGGAACATTGAGCAATTCTTTGCCTTGGACTCTGATTTCATTTTGGATGCTATGTGGAACCCTGACATTAACCGGAACATCTGACAACAACCCTGACATCTGCAAATAAAGCATCAAATTCTTTTTACCTACGCCGAATCCAAATAAAAACACCAGATAGACGGCAATAAACTTGATCACATCGTGCAAAATGACCTACAAGGCAAAAGAAAAAAAAGCATTAAGGGTGAATTTAAGCACAGGAAAAGAAATGGCACTGCTCGAATAGAATACAATAGCAGAGTTGGAAGGGACCGTGGAGGTCTTCTAGTCCAACCCCCTGCCTAGGCAGGAAGCCCTATACCATTTCAGACAAATGGTTGTCCAACATCTTAAAACCTTCCAGTGTTGGGGCATTCACAACTTCTGGAGGCAAGTAGTTCCACTGATTAATTGTTCTAACTGTCAGGAAATTTATCCTTAATTCTAAGTTGCTTCTCTCAACTTAGAAGAGGGAGTCAAGCTATTCTCCAAGGCACCTGAGGGCAGAACAAGAAGCAATGGGTGGAAACTAATCAAGGAGAGAAGCAACTTAGAACTGAGGAGAAAGTTCCTGACAGTGAGAACAATGAATCGGTGGAACAGAAGTTGCCTCCAGAAGTTGTGAATGCTCCAACACTGGAAGTCTTTAAGAAGATGTTGGACAACCATTTGTCTGAAACGGTATAGGGTTTCCTGCCTAAGCAGGGGGTTGGACTAGATAACCTCCAAGGTCCCTTCCAACTCTGCTATTGTATTGCATTGTATTCTTGGAAGGCCCAACAGGGCTTGCAAGGGCTGCCTCACCTGTTGAATCATGACGCTGTAGATGCCCATGGATTGCAACCCACGGGTGAAGTACAGCATGTTGGCCCAGCCTAAGGACATGGCCAGGACGAGGCAGGGCAGGTGGCCTTTGTAGGAGAAAAGATAGAGGAAGACAGAGACGATCACCAGCACCGCCTGGATGAAACTGGGAAGGACCACAAAAAACATTATGTTTTAATTTTTTTATTCTCCCTTTTGATTACATGGCTGTAAACATTTGACACGGTCTTGTTTCAAGCGGGTGGTGTTTATATGAGATGGTTAAAGATGATTAGCTCCTATCATTTAGGGAATAGCCAGGGAAAGAAAAGGAAAAAAAAATTCTATCCGTACCCATTACAGTTTAGGGTGTCAATACTACAAGCATAAAATTATTTGGGGTTGTTGTTTTTTTAAAATCCAAAGTTAAATATAATGTTAAGGGGGAAAAAGCACTGCAGCTCACACCAAAGTACTGATTGTAAAGTAGTTTTGATCTTAATTACCGGTACAATATGAACATCTTCCTTGTATTATGGATTGTTAGCTAGATATAAAATCAGATAGATTGATAGAATGATAGGTAGGTAGGTAGGTAGGTAGGTAGGTAGGTAGGTAGGTAGGTAGGTAGGTAGGCAGGCAGGCAGGCAGGCAGGCAGGCAGGCAGGCAGGCAGGCAGATATGGATGGATGGATGGATGGATGGATGGATGGATGGATGGATGGATGAATGAATGGATGGAAGGTAGGAAGGAAGGATAGAGAAAGAGGAAGATGGAGATAGAAAGATAGAATGACAGAACAATAGAGAGAGCTAGAGATAAAGATAGATAGATAGATAGATAGATAGATAGATAGATAGATAGATAGATAGATAGATAGATAGATAGAACGAGAGACAGACAGACAGAGACAGACAGATAGATAGATATGGAAGGAAGGAAGAGGACGCGGTATAGAAAAATAAAATCTATTCTATTCTATTCTATTCTATTCTAAGTATAGAGAAAGGAAGGAGATAGAATGATAGAATGATAGATAGAATGATAGAAATAGATAGATAGATAGATAGATAGATAGAGAGAGAGAGAGAGAGAGAGAGAGATAGATAGATAGATAGATATGATAGATAGATAGATAGATAGATAGATAGATAGATAGATAGATAGATAGATAGATAGATAGATAGATAGAACCATAGATAGATGATAGATAGATAGACAGAGAGAGAGATGGATGGATGGATGGATGGATGGATGGAGAGGGAGGAGACAGAAAGAGAGAGAAAGAGACAGAGAGAGAGATGAGAGAGAGAGATGATAGATGATATTGAAATTTAACAATTATTTAGGCAGAAGGAATGTTTCCCCAGAATGCAAGTCTATGTTAAAAAGTGTTTTTCCCCCTCAATCTCGGCTAGTTTAAGATGGGCGAACTACAACTCCCAGAATTGCCCAGTCTGCATGGCTGCGTGGGGAATTCTGGGATTTGAAGTCCACCCATCTTAAACTGCCCCGAGATTGGGGGGAAAAAACTCGTTTAAAAGGAAAATTTAGGTAATCTTGCAAACCTCAATTGTTTTGGGGAGTTGGAGGCAAAGGAAACATCCCCAAGGGAGCATGCCTACAGGTAGCCCTTGACTTATGACCATAATAGGAGCCTGAACATTACTGTCACAAATCGCAAGGCTAGCAAAGCGAGGTCACTGTTGGGGCTTCCCTTGAGGTGCACCCGGAGACTCCAGCTAGTACAGAATGCGGCCGCGCGGGGGATCTTGGGGGCCTCTAGACGCTCCCATGTGACACCTCTCCTGCGCGAGCTGCACTGGCTGCCTGTGGCTTTCCGGGTGCGCTTCAAGGTCTTAGTAACAACCTTCAAAGCGCTCCATGGCAAGGGACCTGAATATTTGCAAGACCGTCTCCTACCGCATACCTCCCACCAACCAGTCCGCTCACACAGAGAGGGTCTCCTCTGGGTCCCGTCGGCTAGCCAATGTCGGCTGGCGACTCCTAGGGGGAGAGCCTTCTCTGTGGCAGCTCCGGCCCTCTGGAATCACCTTCCCCCCCGACCTGCGCACAACCACGGACCTGCGCCTCTTCCGCCGGGCCCTAAAAACTCATCTATTTCGTGCGGCCGGCCTGGCGTAGTTTTTTAAATTTGTTGTATCAATTGGGTTTTATTAGGGAGTTTTTAGAGCAGGTTTTTGTTTAATCTGTTTTTATTATATTTATTGTACCTGATGTTTTATGTTTTATAATTGCCTGTTCACCGCCCTGAGTCCCGCAAGGGAGATAGGGCGGTATATAAATTTAAATAAACGTAAACGTATTTTATTTATTTTATTTTATTTTATTAAATTTATACCCCGCCCTTCTCCTAAAAAAGGACCCAGGGCGGCGCATATAACGAGAGGTCTGGGACATGATAGTTCGGTTAAATAAACTTCTTTATTCAACAACAGAGAACTCCAACTCTAAACACCAGTAAAATGTGAAGCCCAATTCGCAGTCGACAGCTCCTTTAAATACCCCGCCGTCAACCGCAACTGTCCAATCAACAATAAGCATTCCTCCCGCTAAAACGACAACCAAATCAACATCTTAATAGTCAACAGTCGTCATGTCACTTACAAGGCAAAATGGAACCAGGCGTCCGAGAGAATTGTCTGTAGGTCGGAAGGCCGTAGCAAGAAAATGGCTACGCTCTGCAGGCGGAAATACACACAGGATACAACAGGTTTAGTTAAGGCATGTTAAACACATGCTAGCCCGTTCTAAAGGTAGTCCTCGACTGACGACAAAATGAGACCGGCAAGCGGGCATCGCACGCCTCCCGGAGGCTACCATACGAGGACAAATTATGCCGAGGAAAGATTGTCGGAGGTGGGTGGGAGATACTTCCGGTGTAATCTAGCGGATCCCCTGCATGGATTGCCCCTATGTGACTATGTAGGACAGATGGGGAGGAAGCTAACCAACAGATCACAGGAACTCATTGGTAGCCTCACACTGCACTGGACAAGTACATACATTCAATTTCTCAGCTGTATTAAGATTGTGGGACGAGCAGGTACAAAAACAGCCGGGGGAAGTGATTGAAGCCTGGGAAATGGGCCCTTCGTCAGTCAATCAAACAGGGATGCTGATTTAGCACCATACTATCAAATACTTAGAAGAAGGACGTCAAACTCAATTTCATTGAGGGCCGTCAGGGGGGCCAGGCAGCAGGGGCCGACTGGGTGGGGGTGGCCAACTGGGTGGGCATGGCCAGCTCGACGCCATTCAGTGGGCATGGCTACTGGGTGGGTGTGGCCAACTGGGTGGGCATGGCCAGCTCGACGCCACTCAGTGGGCACGGCTACTTGGTGGGTGTGGCCAACTGGGTGGGCGTGGCCAGCTCAATGCCATTCAGTGGGCACGGCTACTGGGTGGGTGTGGCCAACTAGGTGGGCATGGCCAGCTCGATGCCACTCAGTGGGCATAGCTACTGAGTGGGTGTGGCCAACTGGGTGGGCGTGGCCAGCTCAATGCCACTCAGTGGGCATGGCTACTGGATGGGTGTGGCCAACTGGGTGGGCGTGGCCAGCTCGATGCCATTCATTGCGCATGACTACTGGTGGGTGTGGCCAACTAGGTGGGCATGGCCAGCTCGACGCCACTCAGTGGGCATGGCTACTGGGTGGGTGTGGCCAGCTCGACGCCACTCCTCAAGCTGCTGGCATGTTTCCTCTTTGCTCTGGGTAGACCGGGCAAAAGAGACACGGGTTGGCCCCTTACATTTTCCAGGATGGCCTTGTGTTTGACACCCTGACTTAGAAGGTGAGAGCTGAGAGCTGGGAAGCACAAGCAAACAGTGATTTTAATAGCTTTTAACCATAATTTTAGCACAGACCCCTAAATTTAATCCAGTTTTATATTGCTATTGGATGTGTTGTCTTTTTATTCTTTCTGCGCACCGCCCTGAGTCCCACTGGGGAGATAGGGTGGTATACAAATACGATTAATAAATAAATAAATAAATAAATAAATAAATAATAAATAAACAAACCAAGGACTTAAAAAGACAGCAATCAACACACCTCACAATATGATCAATACAATACAATAGCAGAGTTGGAATGGACCTTGTAGGTCTTCTAGTCCAACCCCCTGCGTGGGCAGGAACCTTATACCATTTCAGACAAATGGCTGTCTAACATCTTCTTAAAGACTTCCAGGGTTGGGGCATTCACAACTTCTGGAGGCAACTTCTGTTCCAGAGGTTAATTGTTCTGACTGTCAGGAAATTTCTCCTTAGTTCTAAGTTGCTTCTCTCCTTGATTAGTTTCCACCCATTGCTTCTTGCCCTGCCCCCAGGTGCCTTGGAGAATAGTTTGACTCCCTCTTCTTTGTGGCACCCTCTGAGATATCGGAAGACTGCTATCATGTCTCCCCTGGTCCTTCTCTTCATCAAACTAGACATACCCAGTTCCTGCAACCGTTCTTCATGTGTTTTAGTCTCCAGTCCCCTAATCATCTTGGTTGCTCTTCTCTGCACTCTTTCCAGAGTCTCCACGTCTTTTCTACATTGTGGCAACCAAAACTGTATGCAGTATTCCAAGTGTGGCCTTACCAAGGCACCATACAGTGGCATTAACACTTCACGTGATCTAGATTCTCTCCCTCTGTTTATGCAGCCTAGAACTGTGTTGGGTTTTTTGGCAGTTGCTGCACATTGCTGGCTCATATTTCAATGGTTGTCCACTAGGACTCCAAGATCCCTCTCACAGTTGCTACTATTGAGCAAGGTACCACCTATACTGTACTTGTGCATTTGATTTTTCTTGCCTATATGTAGGACCTTACTTTTTTCACAATTGAATTTCATTTTATTAGACAGTGCCCAATGTTCAAGTTGGTCAAGATCCTTCTGTATCTGAAGCCTATCTTCTGGAGGGTTGGCTATTCCTGCCAGCTTGGTGTCGTCTGCAAATTTGATGAATTCCCCATTTATCCCCTCATCCAAATCATTGATGAAGATGTTGAAGAGTCCTGGGCCTAAAACAGAGCCTTGGGGGACTTCGAGGATGGGCTCCAGTCCCAGTCCGAAAGCTCAGAAGAGGAAACCGCGCGTCCCAGTGACCGACCCAGATTTCACTTTATATTCGTATATCCGCTTCCATTCGTGAGGAATATTCCGATTAAACGCTTACCTCTTTAATAGCGATAAACACGGCTCCCAAAATAACCATGGCTTGTCCCGCCAACTGCAACCAGTTTAGGTCTCCGATCAGTGCCAGAGGGTATGGTGGAGGCTAGAGGCGGGGGGGAAAAGAAATCAGGGGGGAAAAAATAAGAATAGGGGTAGTTCTCACTTTGCCGCCGTTCATTTCGGAACCGTTCAAAGTTACGACAATGCTGAAAATAGTAGCTTATGATCGATCCTTGCAGTGGAGGAACCTGCATTCGGTTACCACCCTGTGATTCACTTAACAATGGCAGGAATCCACTCAGCGACCATGCCAGACAAGAGATCGTAAAAGCTGGCGCAACTCACTCAACAGCCACCTCGCTTAGCCGCGGGAATTCTGTTCCCAATTGTGGCCGTAAGTTCGAGAATTACCTCTAGAAGGGAGTTTATGAAAGATCCATTAGAAAAGGATCCATTCTATCTTCTTCTTCTCCTCCTCCTCCTCCTCTTCCTCCTCCTTTCTCCCTCTCCTCCCCCATCATTCTCCTCCTCCTCCTCTTCCTCAACTTTTTCTTCTTCCTCCTCCTCCGCCATCTCCTCCCTCTCCCATCATTCTTCTCCTCCTCCTCCTCTTCTTCTTCCCCTTCCACCTTCTCCTCCACCACCTCCTCCTCTTCTCCTCCTCCTCCTCTTCCTCAACTTTTTCTTCCTCCTCCTCCTCCTCCTCCATCTCCTCCCCCTCCCATCATTCTCCTCCTCCTCCTCTTCCTCCTCCTCTTCCTCCTCCTCTTCTTCTTCCCCTTCCACCTTCTCCTCCACCACCTCCTCCTCTTCTCCTCCTCTTCCTCAACTTTTTCTTCCTCCTCCTCCTCCTCCTCCATCTCCTCCCCCTCCCATCATTCTCCTCCATCTCCTCCCCCTCCCATCATTCTCCTCCTCCCCCTCCTCCTCCTCCTCTTTCTCCTCTTCTTCTTCCCCTTCCACCTTCTCCTCCACCACCTCTTCTTCTCCTCCTCCTCTTCCTCAACTTTTTCTTCTTCCTCCTCCTCCTCCTCCATCTCCTCCCCCTCCCATCATTCTCCTCCATCTCCTCCCCCTCCCATCATTCTCCTCCTCCTCCTCCCCCTCCTCCTCCTCCTCCTCCTCCTCCTCCTATCTTCTATTTTCTTCTTCTATATATATATAACAATGGCTGGGTGTGTGGGTGTGTATTTTCCAGCATAACTCTGGAATGCCCCGAGCAATTTCAACCAAACTTGGGACACCGATGACTTAACGTCTGGAGAAAAATACTGTGGAGCTATGTTGGCTGTGGAACTCTGGGAGTTAAAGTCAACCAGTCTTAAAAGAGCCAACTTTGCAGACCCCTGGTGTAAGACATCCCTAAAACCGCTCAGGAGGTGTTTGCTTAAGATACAGCCTGTTGTGCCTTAAAACGGCTTCTACTTTATGGCTGTAAAATTTAATTCTATGGTGCAGCGCAGTGGAGTTGCCATGGCAACGGCTTCACGGTCCTCCACAAGGGGGCTCTCTCTGGTAAGCGGGGGAGAAACTCCAACCTTAGAAATTACGTTTATTGGCTACTCCAGAATAGAAAGGGGGTGGGGGAGATCTCGCGCCGCCCTCCCTACCTGCTTCGTGTGAGGCCTATAGTAGGAGATCAACGTCAAAATGAGGTTGTAGATGAAGTACAGGCAGCAGGAGAGGAAGAAGACGTGCCGGGCAAATCGTTTCCACTTCATGCGGAGTAAGGAATGAAGCGGTTCCAGGGCCAGCATTTCGTGACGATTCTGCTTTGGTAGGCGAATAAAAACGGATTGAAAGGAAAGGGAGAGCATTAATCCCGGCAAAATTATAGGTTTATTAAACTAGGCCGCGAACTTGAATGGCTCAATCAATCCATCCACACAGCTAGTCCTCAGTTTACAACAGTTCGTTTAATGACCGTTCAAAGGTTACAACGGCCCTGGGAAAGGCGACTTAGGACCACGTTCCACACTTACGACCGTCACAGTGTCTCTGTCCTCACGTGATTTACATTCGGATGCTTGGCCACTGACTCACATTTGTGACCGTTGTGGCGTCCCGGGGTTATGTGATCCCCTTTTGCGACCTTCTGACAGGTAAAGTCAAGGGGGGGAAACCAGATTCGCTTAACAACAACGTTACAAACTTCACAAATGCTATGCTTCGCTTAACAACCGGGTGCCGAGAAGTCGTAAAATGGGGCAAATCACGCTGCAAATCACACTGCAGTGTGATTCCCTCAACAACCACAGCGAGGAAGGCTGCGAAAGGGGGCCAAAACGCACTTCACGATTCTTGTTTAACAACCGTGATAGCAATTTAACGATGGCAGCAATTCACTAAAGAAATTGAATTTGTTTAGTTGAAAAATACTAGTTGAAGCTATAATCCAGAAAAGGTTGGACTGGGCAGAGATGGATAGATTGACATTGAAAATAAAAGATAAAGGAGACGCAAAATATTATTTAATGTGGAATAGGTTTTATCAATGGTTAGAGATAAGAGGTAGAAATTGGATGAAGGAACATTATTGTTATGTTTAAGTAAAATATGAACACTGTTTATAGTTATATTATATGAAATTCAATGGTGAAAAGAGTCAGGTTCTACATTTAGGCAACAAAAACGAAATGCACAGGTACAGTATAGGTGGGACCTTGCTCAATAGTAGCAACTGTGAGAGGGATCTTGGAGTCCTAGTGGACAACCATTGAAATAGGAGCCAGCCGTGGGCAGCAGCTGCCCAAAAAGCCAACCCAGTTCTAGGCTGCATCAACAGAGGGAGAGAATCAAGATCACCTGAAGGGTTAATACCACTTTTAATATATATATATATTAAAAAAGCTCACATTTTTAATAGGGGTTTGCCTGAAATTCAATCTTTAATATCTCCCTGAAATGAAAAAATGTACCAAGAAGGAGCATGAGAAAGTTTGAAAAGTGCTGTAAGTATCCATTTCAATCCTTATAACCCCTATAAGAGAGAGGGGTGGGGTGGAGAGAGAGAGAGAGAGAGAAAGAATGTGTGTATGCACATCTCTGTGTGTGTGTATGTGTGTGTGTGTGTGAGAGAGAGAGAGAGAGCGGGGTGGGGAGGGAGGGAGAAAAATTGAGAGAGAAAAGAAAAGGAGGGAGGAAGAAAAGACAAAGAGAAATAGAAAGAAAGAGGAGAGAAAGAGAGAGGAGGGGAAAGAAAGAGAGAGAGAGAGAAAGAGAGAGAGAAAGAAAGAAAGAAAGAGAGAGAGAGAGAAAGAGAGAGAGAAAGAGAGAGAGAGAAAGAAAGAAAGAGAGAGAAAGCGAGAGAGAAAGAAAGAAAGAGAAAGAGAGAGAGAGAAAGAAAGAAAGAGAGATAGAGAGAAAGAAAGAAAGAGAGAGAGAGAGAAAGAGAGAGAGAGAGAAAGAAAGAAAGAAAGAGAAAGAGAGAGAGAGAGAAAGAGAGAGAGAGAGAAAGAAAGAAAGAAAGAGAAAGAGAGAGAGAGAGAAAGAGAAAGAGAGAGAGAGAGAAAGAAAGAGAGAGAGAGAGAAAGAGAGAGAGAGAAAGAAAGGAGAGAAAGAAAGAAAGAGAGAGAGAGAAAGAGAGAGAAAGAAAGAAAGAAAGAAACCTTGAAAAATGGAAGCACAGTTCCTTTGAGAACGCTCTGACCAAGAACTTACCCCAATATTTGTATTATAGACAATGATATCCAGTAACGAGTTTTCTGAAGTGGTGTCCAATTCTGTGAGGTCATATAGTGAGGACTGGACGGGGCCGTAAGCCCAGTCGGTGAACTTCCTGGAAAGGCTGCGGATGGGTTTCTCTTTGATTTCTCTGCTGAGAATGTACTTCAGAATCTGAAACGATCCAAGTCAGGAAGAGAATTGAATTGAATGAATTGAATGTTTATTTGTATACCGCTCCCTCTCCCCGAAGGGACTCGGGGCGGTGCACAGGGAATATAAAGCATAAAAACATACAACAATATAAATATCTAAAATGAGATTAAATTACAATAACCCTGCACTAAAACCTAAAAAATCTAAAACCCTAAACCCCCTAAAAACCCAATTAAAAACTTAAATGTACAGACTGGAGGTGTGAAAGATAGATTAGGCCAGGCCGGCCTGTTGGAAGAAATACGTTTTGAGCTTTCGGCGGAAGGAGCGGAAGTCCGGAGTTGTTCTGAGGTCGGGGGGTAAGTCGTTCCATAGGATAGGGCCTGCGACAGAGAAGGCCCTTCCCCTGGGCGTCACCCGCTGGCATTGCCTAGTGGACGGCACCCGGAAAGTCCCTCTCTGTGCGAGCGAATTGGCCGAAGGGATGTATGGGGCAGGATGTGATCCCGCAGATAGCTAGGTCCCGAGCCATGGAGCGCTTTAAAGATGGTAATCAGCACCTTGAAGCGCACCCGAAAGACCACAGGCAGCCAATGCAGCTCGCGCAGGAATGGTGTTACGTGGGAGTGCCTGGGGGCTCCCAGAGTTGCCCGCGCGGCCGCATTTTGAACTAGCTGTAGTCTTCGGATGCACCTCAAGGGAAGCCCCATGTAGAGAGCATTGCAGTAGTCTAGACGGGATGTCACGAGGGCATGAGTGACCGTGCGGAGGGCAACCCGGTCCAATAGGGGACGCAACTGGCGTACCAGGCGAACCTGGTAAAACGCCCCCCTGGCCACGGCCGTCACTTGATCTTCCATGGACAGCCGGGTATCCAGGAGGACGCCCAAGTTGCGTGCCCCATCCACAGGGGCTAGATGTTCCCCCCCTATGGCCAGTGATGGAGAAAACTGGTTGTACCGGGATGCCGGAAGCCACAGCCACTTGGTCTTGGACGGGTTGAGTCTGAGTCTGTTTCTTCCCATCCAGACCCGTACGACTTCCAGACACCGGGACATCACTTCGACGACATCGTTGGGGTGGTTCGGGGTAGATATATACAGCTGCGTATCGTCAGTGTAGAGATGGTACTCTACCCCGAAACCACGGATGATCTCGCCCAGCGGCTTCATATATGTGTTGAACAGGAGTGGCGAGAGGACCGACCCCTGAGGTACCCCACAAGTGAGGGGTCTCGAGGTCGACCTCTGCCCTCCTGCCAACACAAATTGCGATCGACCGGAGAGGTAGGAGGAGAACCACCGTAAAACGGTGCCTTCCACCCCCAACCCCTCCAGTCGATGCAATAGGATACTATGGTCGATGGTATCAAAAGCTGCCGAGAGGTCTAATAGGATCAAAAGCCGCCGAGAGGTCCCATCTCTGGCCCTCCAGAGATCATCAACCAACACGACCAATGCCGTCTCAGTGATGTGTCCGGGCCAAAAGCCAGACTGGCGCAGGTCCAGATAATCAACTTCTTCCAGGTGGCGGGGAAACTGTTGTGCCACCACACTCTCTACAACCTTCGCCAGAAAGTGAAGGTTGGAGACCGGACGGTAGTACACCAGCAATGCTGGGTCCAGGGAAGGCTTCTTGAGGAGAGGTCTCACCACCGCCTCTTTCAAGACGGTAAGCAAGATCCCCTCACTCAAAGAGGCATTCACAACTTCCTGGAACCAGCCTCGTGTGACCTCCCAGGATGCCAGTACAAGCCAGGAGGGACACGGGTCCAATAAACATGTGGTGGCTCTCAGTCGCCCACGTAACCTGTCCATATCTTTGGAAGTAACAGAGTCAAACTCCTCCCAGAATGTTGTCTCAAGACGTGCCTCGGACCTTCCCTCCAGACCACTTTCGGTGGAGGCCAACTCGCTTCGAATCTGAGCGATTTTATCCTGCAGATATTCCCCAAATTCCTCTGCTCTGCCCTGTAGAGGGGCTTCCCGCGGCCTCTGTTGAAGGAGGAAGCGGGTCACCCCAAACAGGGCAGCAGGGCAGTTATCTGTGGATGCGATAAGGGTGGCACAATAAGACCGTTTGGCCACTCTTATCGCCACAAGATAAGTCCTCAAATGGGCTCTCACCAGTGTTCGGTCGGATTCAGAGCGTGTGGATCTCCATCTCCTCTCTAGGTATCTCTTGTGGCGTTTCATCCCCCCCAGCTCCTCAGTGAACCAAGGAGCCCGGGAGGCTTGACGCCGCAAGAGAGGCCGCAAGGGCGCGACCCGATCCAGGGCCCCAGCGGCCGCAGTACTCCATGCCGCCACCAGGTACTCAGTCGGGGCGTGGGTCAGGGTCACAGGCAGTGGCCCAAGCTCCATCTGGAACCTCTCAGGGTCCATCAGGCGCTTGGGACGGAACCATCTAGGGATCTCTGGTTCCGCCTCCCCGCGGTGGGGTGTAGTGGTTGGAAAGTTGAGCCGGAGAAGTGAGTGATCTGACCATGACAGGGGTACGATGGCTAAGTCCCCTACTCCCAGATCACTCTTCCACTGACCAGAGACAAAAATAAAATCCAGCGTGTGTCCCCCCTTGTGTGTGGGACCCTGAATTACCTGGGTCAGGTCCATGGCCATCATGGAGGCCATGAACTCCCGAGCTGCCTCGGATGATTCGCCAACCGATGGCAGATTGAAATCCCCCATGACCACCAGTCTGGGGGTCTCAACCGCCACCGTAGCGAACAAGTTAAGAGTCCAGACTGCGTAAAGACAAGGAAGAGAAGGTCTCAAAGGTCCCCTCAAAGACCACCATCCTGTTCCTTAGAAGAGGTGAATAGTGCTGAAAGTTGATCCTTGCACCTGTTTCAATTTTGCAACCTCAAACTTTAAGCCATGCGGACTTCCACTCCCAGAATCCCCCAGCCAGCATGCTTTAAGAGGGGATGACTTCCACTCCCAGAATCCCCCAGCCAGCATCAATCAATCAATCAATCAATTTAATACTTATAAACCGCTCCCTCTCCCCATGGGGACTCGGGGCGGTGCACAGGTAGAATAAAAACAATAAAAAACATACAAACATCAATAAATATACAAACAATTTAAAAGCCAAATTAAACTCAGCCTGTGCTAAAATCCCATTTAACTAACTAAACTAAAATTTACCCAGTAAAACCCCTAGACAGGGGGACTATCCCAAGCCGGCCAGACGGAAAAAGTAAGTTTTTAATTTAAGGCGGAAGGAGCGGAGGTCCGTGGTCGTCCTAATATCGGGGGGAAGGTCGTTCCAGAGGGCCGGGCCCGCCACAGAGAGAGCCCTTCCCCTGGGTGTCGCCCGCTGACACAGTCTAGTGGACGGCACCCGGAGAAGTCCCTCTCTGTGGGAGCGAATCGGCCGTGAGGATGTATGAGGCAGAATCCGATCCCGCAGATAGCTAGGTCCCGAGCATGCTTCAAGAGGGGTGGGCTTCCACTCCCAGAATTCCCCAGCCAGCGTGCTTTAAGAGGAGAGGACTTCCACTCCCAGAATTCCCCAGCCAGCGTGCTTTAAGAGGCGAGGGCTTCCACTCCCAGAATCCCCCAGCCAGCAATGCTTTAAGTGGGGAGGGCTTCCACTCCCAGAATCCCCCAGCCAGCAGGCTTTAAGAGGGGTGGGCTTCCACTCCCAGAATCCCCCAGCCAGCGTGCTTTAAGAGGAGAGGACTTCCACTCCTAGAATCCCCCAGCCAGCTTGCTTTAAGAGGGGTGGGCTTCCACTCCCAGAATCCCCCAGCCAGCATGCTTTAAGAGGGGTGGGCTTCCACTCCCAGAATCCCCCAGCCAGCATGCTTTAAGAGGGGTGGGCTTCCACTCCCAGAATCCCCCAGCCAGCATGCTTTAAGAGGGGTGGGCTTCCACTCCCAGAATCCCCCAGCCAGTACGCTTTAAGAGGGGAGGGCTTCCACTCCCAGAATCCCCCAGCCAGAACGCTTTAAGAGGGGAGGGCTTCCACTCCCAGAATCCCCCAGCCAGTATGCTTTAAGAGGGGAGGGCTTCCACTCCCAGAATCCCCCATCCAGCAGGCTTTAAGAGGGGAGTGCTTCCACTCCCAGAATCCCCCAGCTAGCATGCTTTAAGACAGGTAGACTTGAACTCCTGGAATTGCCCAGCTAGCCTTGTACGCAGACAAATAGTCAAAATTCAGTGCAGAATTCCAAGATCCAGATCAGAGTTGTCAGCCAGTCCCAGAGTCAGAATTTCACAAGCAGAATTCTTACTGCCTGGGGAATTCTGGGAGTTGAAGTCCATATAGCTTAGCTGCCACTATCTTGTGAACCGGTTGCCAAGTGCCCAAATTTTGATCACGCAACCATGGGGATTCTGCGACCATTGTAAATGTGAGGACTGGTCTTGAGTCACTTTTTTTCACTGATGTTGTAACCTCAAAAAATTACTAAACAAATGGTTGTAAGTCGAGGACTATTTGTACGTACAGGTAGTCCTTGTGTTACAACCACAGTGGAGCCCAAAATTTACGTTGCTAAGTGAAACATTTGTTAAGGGAATTTTGCCACATTTGACGACTTTTCTGGCCACAGTTATTAAGTGAATTGTAGTATTTGTTAAGTTATCAACCCAGTTGTTAAGTGAATCTGGATTCCCCCTTGTCTTTGCTTGCCAGATGGTCGCAAAAGGGAATCATGTGGTCCTGGGATACTACAACCATCATAAATGTGAGTCGGTTCTCAAGGAATTTTGATCACGTGATCATGGGGGGTGCTGCAGTGGTCATAAGTGTGAAAATTTGTCATAAGTTGCTAAGTGAATCACCACAGTTGATCAGTTAGTCACATGGTCGTTAAGCGAATCTGGCTTCCCTGTTGAGTTTGCTTATCAAAAGGGCGCAAAAGGGGAATCACATGACCCCAGGACACGGCAACTGTCATAAGTACATGCCAGTTGCCAAGTATCTGAATTTTGATTTTCGTGACCACGGGGATGCTGCAAAGATCGTAACTGTGAAAAGCGGTCCTCCGCCACTAAATGAGTGAATGGTCACTAAACGAATGGTTGTAAATCGAGGATTACCCGTAGGTAGGCCTACCTCAGGGGTGAAATATATTTTGATATTTTGATGTTTTTATTGCTGTTTTTATTGATGCCTGTTCACCGCCCTGAGTCTCGAAAGGGAAAAGGGCGGTATACAAATTTAAAATAAAGTAAAGTAAAAGTAAAAGAAATCCAGAAGCTTCTGACCGGTTCTGGAGAACCGGTAGCGGAAATTTTGAGTAGTTTGGACAACCGGTAAATACCACCTCTGGCTGGCCTCGCCCCCATCTATTCTCTCCCTCCCGAGTCCCAGCTGATCAGGAGGGAATGGGGATTTTGCAGTATCCTTCCCTTGCCACGCCCACCAAGCCCTGCCACACCAAGCCACGCCCACCAAGCCACACCCACCAGGTTCTGATCGGTCTGGAGAACCGGTAGCGGAAATTTGGAGTAGTTCGGAGAACCGGTAAATACCACCTCTGGCTGGCCTCGCCCCCATGTATTCTCTGCCTCCCGAGTCCCAGCTGATCGGGAGGGAATGGGGAGTATGCGGAATCCTTCCCCTGCCACGCCCACCAAGCCACGCCATGCCCACCAAGCTACGCCCACAGAACCGTTAGTTTAAAAAAAATTGAATTTCACTACCGGCCTACCTCTAACTTCCCGGTTTTGGCTGCCAGCTGCAGAGGCGTTAAGCCATCTTTATTCTTCATCATCTCCAAGTCGCGGCTTCTGCTTTTCAAGAGGATGGCGTCGTACATCCGCCGGACAAAGTCGTTTTGAGTCTTAAAGTCTTCCGCCACAGTCACCAAGGCGTGGAGGATGTTGTTCCCGCGCGCATCCTGAGACATGATGTCCGTCTTGCTGTTCTCCATCAGGAGCTGGACGATATCCGGCTGGTTGGTGCAGGCGGCTAAGGCCAGGGGGGTCTCGCCTGCAGAGGGAGCCAAGGGGCGGGGTTTGAGAGTCAGCGTTCCCCCCATGGACGGTCTTTATTAGCTGAGGGGGTCTCTAAAGCCCTGCTAATGCCTGGGAGGGGGGTGGTGGTGGTATTTTTTATTTTTTAGAGTTTTCGTTTTTTGGTTCGCCTCCATGAAAGCCCAGGAAAGTTTCAGCAAGGAACTTCAAAGATCTCACAAGGGTTGAAAGAAGATAAAGATAGGTAGATAGGTAGGTAGGTAGGTAGGTAGGTAGGTAGGTAGGTAGGTAGGTAGGTAGGTAGATAGATAGATAGATAGATAGATAGATAGATAGATAGATAGATAGATAGATAGATAGATAGATAGATAGATAGATAGATAGATAGATAGATAGATAGATAGATAGATAGATAGATAGATAGGCAGATAGGCAGATAGGCAGATAAATAGATAGGCAGATAGGCAGATAGGCAGATAGATAGGCAGATAGGCAGATAGATAGACAGATAGACAGATAGACAGATAGACAGATAGACAGACAGACAGACAGACAGACAGACAGACAGATAGGCAGAGGCAGATAGGCAGATAGGCAGATAGGCAAATAGGCAGATAGACAGATAGACAGATAGATAGGCAGGCAGGCAGGCAGATAGATAGATAGGCAGATAGGCAGGCAGACAGACAGGCAGACAGATATGATAGGGAGAAAAGGGAGATAGAGAGGGAGATAGAGATTGGTCGATGGATAGTATAGTATAGTATAGTATAGTATAGTATAGTATAGTATAGTATAGTATAGTATAGTATAGTATAGTATAGTATAGTATAGTATACTATAGGATAGGATAGGATAGGATAGATAGGGAGATAGAAAGGAAGATAGAAATGGGTCGATGGATAGGATAGGATAGGATAGACAGACAGAGATAGGGAAATAGGGAGGGAGACAGAGAGGGAGACAGAGATGGGTTGATGGATAGGGTAGGGTAGGGTAGATAGGGAGGGAGGGAGGGAGGAGATAGGTAAAGATGGATAGGTATATAGATAAAAATACAGAGAAAGAACACGAGAGATAGAAATAGACAGACAGACAAATAGGAGATAGGTAAGGATGGATATATAGTCAGAGAGACAGAAGGACAGAGAGACAGAGATAATGATGGGTGGATGGATTTCTAGACAGGAGATAAATAAGATAGAAAGGGAATAGAAGAAAGAACGAGAGAGAGAGAGAGAGAAGAAAGGAAGGAAGGAAAGAAAGAAAAAGAATGAGAGAGAGAGAGAGAAGGAAAGAAAGAAAAAGAAAAGAGGGAGAGAGAGAAAAAGCAACGGATACAGAAAGAGAAAGATAAATAGATCGATAAATAGACAATCAGCCAGAATTTGGAATGCAACAAACACTGCCAGATCACAGCCTGACAGCAATTTGAAAAACGATGTGGTCATTTGCCTTAAGAAAAACTTGGGCAGCTTCTGCATGGTATCCGAATACACAAGTATTTTTCGGCCGAGCAGGGAATAAAATAATTATGGAGCCAACAATCAGACATTTATTCCACGAGACGGAAGAGCTAAGATTGATCAGCGATTGCTAAAGTAATATTTTCTTTGTCGTGTTTCATTTGTACAGCCACACCTTGATAAATAACATAAACGGTCGTGGTTAAATCTTGATTTATTATTTAAGATGTTATTATCATGCATTTGTCCAGGGGATTGTGGTTCCATCACAGCAAAGGGAATACAACCAATTGGAATTCAGGACAATTCCCGTCCCAGGAAACAAATCTTAATATTAAAGGAAAATCGGGCGGTTAAGAAACGCGAAATATAAAGAAACAAATTAAAAAAAAACCATCATGATTATATAGGTATCCTTTTTTGTTTTACTTCTTTTTTTAAAAAAGAAAGAAGGAAGATCTATGTTAGAATTAAATATGTATATTGAAAAGGAATTATAAACACCATCAACGTAAAATGGAGTTTGCTCAGAAGCTGAAACACACCAAGTAAATGAGATGAAGAGTGTGGAAGAGGGGAGAGAGGGAAGGGAAGAAGAGAGGGATAGGAGAGAGGAGGAGGGGAAGAGGAGGAAAGAAAGGAGGAGTGGAAAAGGGAGAGAGGAGAAGGGGAGAGGAAGGGGAAGTAGAGAAGAGAAGGACGACAGAGGGGAGAAAGGAGGTAGGGAGGAGGAGGAGAGAAAGAAGGAGTGGAAAGAGGAGAGAGGAGAAGGGGAAGTAGAGAAGAGGGATGATAGAAGAAAGGAGGTAGGGAGGAGGAGAGAAGGAGGCAAGAAAGCGATGGATAGGGAGGGAAGGTGGGAAGGAGGGAGGGAGGAAGGAAGGAGAGAAGGGAAAAGAAGGGAGGGAGGAGAGAAGGGGAGGGAAGGAGGGAGGAAAGGAGGGAGATGAGAGGAGGGAGAGAGGGGCTAGGAGACAGGGTAGAGGGAGAAGAGGAGGAGAGAAAGGAGGAAAGGGGAGAGAGGAGAAGGAAGGGAAAGTAGAGAAGAGACGGATGACAGAGGGAAGAAAGGAGGTAGGGAACAGGAGCGAGGGAGAAGAGGCAAGAAAGCGATGGATTGGGAGGGAAGGTGGGAGGGAGGGAGGGAGGGAGGAAGGAGAGAAGGGAAAAGAAGGGAGGGAGGAGAGAAGGGGAGAAAAGAAGGGAGGGAAGGAGGGAGATGAGAGGAGGGAGAGAGGGGCTAGGAGACAGGGCAGAGGGAGAAGAGGAGGAGAGAAAGGAGGGATGATAGAGAGAAGAAAGGAGGTAGGGAACTGGAGCGAGGGAGAAGAGGCAAGAAAGCGATGGATAGGGAGGGTGGGAGGGAGGGAGGGAGGAAGAGAAGGGAAAAAGGGAGGAAGGAGAGAAGAGAAAAAGGAAGGAGGAGAGAAGGGAAAAGAAGGGAGGGAGATGAGAGGAGGAAGAGGGGTTAGGAGAGAAGAGGAGGGGAAGAGGAGGAGAGAAAGCAGGGCGTGGAAAGGGGAGAGAGGAGAAAGAGAGAGGAAGGGGAAGTAGAGAAGAGAAGGATGACAGAGGGAAGAAAGGAGGTAGGGAACTGGAGCGAGGGAGAAGAGGCAAGAAAGCGATGGATAGGGAGGGTGGGAGGGAGGGAGGGAGGAAGAGAAGAGAAAAAGGGAGGAAGGAGAGAAGAGAAAAAGGAAGGAGGAGAGAAGGGAAAAGAAGGGAGGGAGATGAGAGGAGGAAGAGGGGTTAGGAGAGAAGAGGAGGGGAAGAGGAGGAGAGAAAGCAGGGCGTGGAAAGGGGAGAGAGGAGAAAGAGAGAGGAAGGGGAAGTAGAGAAGAAGGATGACAGAGGGAAGAAAGGAGGTAGGGAAGAGGAGGAGAGAGGGAGAAGAAAGTGATAGATAAGGTACAAATAGGGTGATTGGAGAGCCGAAGAACCAATAATCATTTTATCATTTTTTATTTTTCAAATGTATTTATCTGAAAAATAAAATAAAATAAATTTAAAAAATTATTTATTTTTTATTTTTCAAATTTTGGGGCATTGACGGTCAGATGACGTAAACATTTAATAATACAACATGATGCTGGCTATGCAATAGAATGCATGTGATTATATGCTGTGAAAATGGAAAAATAAAAAAAACTTAATATGCAAAAAAAAAAAAAACAACGCATCACGACTATTCAGCACTTTTAAAATCACACAATGCAGTTAGGACCCCCCCCAAAAAGGTCGTAAAATTGGGTCAGTCACAAGCTGACTTGCTTTACGACTATCACAGCTTAGGATAATTGCTAGGCTAAATTATGATGTTGAGGTCAAGGATGTAACTTTTGGTCATTGCTGTCCCGGATGTTGCCATATTATTATATTATTTCTTTTATTTGTTTGTATCCCGCCTTCGTTAATTTTACAAATTAACTCAAGGCGGCAAAGATATCCAACACACCTCCCTCCTCTTGTTTTCCCTATAACAACAATCCTGTGAGGTGGATTGGGCTGAGAGAAAGGGACTGATTCACCGTCACCCAGAGGACTTTTATGCCTAAAGCAGGACTAGAACTCACCGTCTCCTGGCGATTGGTCCAACGTCACCCAGCCGGCTTTCATGGCTAAGGTGGGACTACAATTCACTGTCTCCTGGTAATTGGTCCGAAGTCAGCCAGTTGGCTTTCAGGCCAAAAGCAGGACTAGAACTCACTGTCTCCTGGGGATTGGCCCAAAATCGCCCAACCAACTTTCATAGCTAAGGTGGAAGTACAATTCACTGTCTCCTGGTAATTGGTCCAAACTCAGCCAGACAACTTCCAGGCCTAAAGCAGGACTAGAACTCACTGTCTCCTGGGGATTGGTCCAACGTCACCCAGCCGGCTTTCATGGCTAAGGTGGGACTACAATTCACTGTCTCCTGGTAATTGGTCCAAAGTCAGCCAGTCAGCCTCCTGGCCTAAAGCAGGACTAGAACTCACTGTCTCCTGGGGATTGGTCCAACGTCACCCAGCCGGCTTTCATGGCTAAGGTGGGACTAGAACTCACCATCTCCTGGTAATTGGTCCAAAGTCAGCCAGTTGGCTTTCAGGCCTAAAGCAGGACTAGAACTCACTATCTCCTGGGGATTGGCCCAAAATCTCCCAACCAACTTTCATAGCTAAGGTGGAACTACAATTCACTGTCTCCTGGTAATTGGTCCAAACTCAGCCAGACAACTTCCAGGCCTAAAGCAGGACTGGAACTCACTGTCTCCTGGGGATTGGTCCAAAGTCAGCCAGACAACTTCCAGGCCTAAAGCAGGACTAGAACTCACTGTCTCCTGGGGATTGGTCCAAAGTCAGCCAGACAACTTCCAGGCCTAAAGCAGGACTAGAACTCACTGTCTCCTGGGGATTGTCCCAAAATCGCCCATCCAGCTTTCAAAGCTAAGGTGAGACTATAATTCACCGTCTCCTTGTGATTGACCCAAAGTCACCCAGGTGGCTTGCAGACCTAAAGCAGGACTAGAACTCACTGTCTCCTGATGATTGACCCAAAGTCGCCCAACCGTCTTTCATGGGATTAGAACTCACTGTCTCCTGCTTTCTAGCCTGATGCCTTAACCCCTACACCCATGGTGGCGAATCTATGGCCTACATGTGCTACAGGTTGCATGTGGAGCCATTTGTTAGGGCACGCGAGGTGTTGCCCTGTCAGGTCCAATGCGCAGGCGCACGCTGGCCAGCTGACTACGGCCCTCTTTTGAGGCCATTTTTTGCCCTCCGCAGGCTTCCTTGAAGCCTCTGGAGCGCGAAAAACCGGCCCTAGGAGCAAACCGGAAGTTCGGGAACAGACTTCCGGTTTGCTTGTAGGGCTGTTTTTCGTCTTCAGGAGGCTTCCCTGAAGGCTCCGGAGAGCAGAAATCGGCCCTACGGACAAACCGGAAGTCACCATTCCTGAACCTCCAGATTCCTTGCAGGTCCATTTTTCGCCTTCAAGAGCCTTCAGGCGGCTTCCCTGAGGACTCCGGAGGGCAAAAAACAGACTTATGAGCACCTGGAAGTGACTTCCGGTTTGCTCATAGCGCCGTTTTTTGTCCTGTTGGAGTCTTAAGGAAGCCTCCTGAAGCCTTCCTCCGGAGGTCGAAAATCAGCCTCATGGACAAACTGGAAGTCACCATTCCCGAACCTCCAGATTCCTTGCAGGTCCATTTTTCGCCTTCAAGAGCCTTCAGGAGGCTTCCCTGAGGACTCCGGAGGGCAAAAAACAGACTTATGAGCACCTGGAAGTGACTTCCGGTTTGCTCATAGCGCTGTTTTTTTGCCCTTTGGAGCCTTAAGGAAGCCTCCTGAAGCCTTCCTCCGGAGGTCGAAAATCGGCTTTACGGACAAACCGGAAGTCACCATTCCTGAACCTCCAGATTCCTTGTAGATCCATTTTTCGCCTTCAAGAGCCTTCAGGCGGCTTCCCTGAGGACTCCGGAGGGCGAAAAACAGACTTATGAGCACCTGGAAGTGACTTCCGGTTTGCACATAGCGCCGTTTTTTGTCCTCTGGAGCCTTAAGGAAGCCTCCTGAAGCCTTCCTCCGGAGGTCGAAAATCGGCCTCATGGACAAACTGGAAGTCACCATTCCCGAACCTCCAGATTCCTTGCAGGTCCATTTTTCGCCTTCAAGAGCCTTCAGGAGGCTTCCCTGAAGACTCCGGAGGGCGAGAAACGGACCTATGAGCAAACCGGAAGTAACTTCCGATTTGCTCA
This sequence comes from Rhabdophis nuchalis, assembly GCA_039707465.1. NCBI lineage: Eukaryota > Metazoa > Chordata > Lepidosauria > Squamata > Natricidae > Rhabdophis > Rhabdophis nuchalis. The sequence goes on from CM077643.1 coordinate 405,433,404, forward strand.
TAGCGCCGTTTTTGCCCGCTGGAGCCTTAAGGAAGCCTGCTGAAGCCTTCCTCCGGTAGTCCAAAATCGGCTTTACAGACAAACTGGAAGTTACCATTTCCGAACCTCCAGATTCCTTGTAGGTCCATTTTTCGCCTTCAGGAGCCTTCAGGCGGCTTCCCTGAGGACTCCGGAGGGCGAGAAACGGACCTATGAGCAAACCGGAAGTAACTTCCGATTTGCTCATAGCGCCGTTTTTGCCCGCTGGAGCCTTAAGGAAGCCTCCTGAAGCCTTCCTCCGGTGGTCGAAAATCGGCTTTATAGACAAACTGGAAGTCACCATTCCTGAACCTCCAGATTCCTTGTAGGTCCATTTTTTGCCTTCAGGAGCCTTCAGGTGGCTTCCCTGAGGACTCCGGAGGGTGAGAAACGGACCTATGAGCACCTGGAAGTGACTTCTGGTTTGCTCATAGCACTGTTTTTTGCCCTCTGGAGCCTTAAGGAAGCCTCTTGAAGCCTTCCTCCGGAGGTCGAAAATCGGCCTCATGGACAAACCGGAAGTCACCATTCCCAATCTTCCGGGTTCCTCAACCCTGGCTTGACCTGTTGCACAGTCCCTTTCCGCCCTACCTCACCTTCTGCCAGACCCTTACCAAAATAGAAGCCTTCGTGTTTGCGTTTGGGGTTAAAGAAGACACCCTGAGCGTGGGCGTTGACGTCGGCGCCTCTCTCGATCAGGGTCTGAGTGATGTCGTACTGGCGTCTTTCGATGGCAATATTTAGAGCCGTCTGTCCTGGGATGGAGAAACAAAACCAGAATCATCCCCTTTGCATATTGAAAAAAGGGAAAAAAATAATGGTTCGGATCGATGTTTCTCAACCTTGGGCACGTTAAGAAGGATGGACTCCAAGTCCCAGAATCCCCCATCCAGCAGGCTTTAAGAGGGGAGGACTTCCACTCCCAGAATCCCCATCTAGCAGGCTTTAAGAGGGGTGGACTTCCACTCCCAGAATCCCCCATCCAGCAGGCTTTAAGAGGGGTGGACTTCCACTCCCAGAATCCCCCAGCCAGCATGCTTTAAGAGGAGAGGGCTACCACTCCCAGAATCCCCCAGCCAGCCTGCTTTAAGAGGGGAGGGCTTCCACTCCCAGAATCCCCCAGCCAGCATGGACCTTCTTTCAGTGCTGTTATAACTTTGAACGGTCCCTGAATGGACTGTTGTAAGTCGAGGACTTACGAGAATGAAAAGTACATGCTTCCATTTATCTTAAGAACATAGGAACCTAAGAACAGCCTTGCTGGAAGAGGCCACAGCCCATCCAGTCCAGCCTTCTGTCTCCCACAGTGGCTCCCCATTTGCTTCAGGGTCTTCCCAAGCAGATGTCTTCACCTGCTTAGGATTCCCTGCAAATGGCATTGAGAGACATCCTGCCTATCTCTCCAACCCGGAGGGTGTCCTTAGGCATCCATCATGATAGCCATGGATACCCTTGTTCTCCATGAACTCCTCTCATCCTTTCTTGAAGGTGTCAAGGCTGACAGCTGTCACCACTTCTTCTGGCAGGGAGTTCCATAGACCAGGGATCCTCTGGGTGGAAAAGTCCTTCCCCTTATTTGTTGGAGGTCTAGCTTCCAAAAGTTTCATGGAGGGCCCCCTAGTTCTAGTGTTGTGCGATAGGGAAAACCGTTTTTCCTTTTCTACTTTGTCCACACCGTGCATGATTTTATAGACTTCAATCAGGTCACCTCTCAGGCGCCGTCGTTCTAGAGTGAAGAGGTCCAGCCGTTGCAGCCTCAGATGGTAAGGAAGATGTTCCAGCCCCCTTAATCCTTCTGGTTGCCCTCCTCTGCCCCTTTTCCATTTCCATAATGTCCTTCTGAAGGTATGGTGACCAGAACTGTACACAATACTCCAGATGGGGCCTCACCATAGATTTATAAAGATATCTTCTGGGTGAATTTCTCACTCTTATTGAGGATTTTGTGTGAGTGCTAACCAGTACCTATAATATCATTTTATCTCCACTACTCAGTTGAAATACATATTGTGAGTCCTTGACTTATAATAGTTCATTTAGTGACCATTCAAGTTACAACGGCAGAGAAAAGGGGAGACTTACGACCATTTTTCACACTTATGACCGTTGCAGCTTTTTCCAGGTCACCTGATTTACCCTCAGACGCTGGAACAATTCACTCACATTTATGACGGTTGCAGTGTCCCGGGGTTACGTTATCCCTGTTTGCGACCTTCTGACAAGCAAAAATCAACGGGGATGCCAGATTCACTTAGCAACCAGGTTACTGATTCAAGAACCACGGGGATTCACTTAACAAATGTGGTGAGAAAAGTCGTAAAATGGGGCCAGACTCACTTAACAAATTTCTCACTTTCAAAATTCAACATGAATTTTGGCCTCAATTGTGGTCGTAAATTGAGGACCACCTGCAATTTCTCAAGTGACAATATGAATTTTGGCCTCAATTGTGGTCGTAAGTTGAGGACCACCTGCAATTTCTCAAGTGACAATATGAATTTTGGCCTCAATTGTGGTCGTAAGTTGAGGACCACCTGCAATTTCTCAAGTGACAATATGAATTTTGGCCTCAATTGTGGTCGTAAGTTGAGGACCACCTGCAATTTCTCAAGTGACAATATGAATTTTGGCCTCAATTGTGGTCGTAAGTTGAGGACCACCTGCAATTGCTCAAGTGACAATATGAATTTTGGCCTCAATTGTGGTCGTAAGTTGAGGACCACCTGCAATTGCTCAAGTGACAACATGAATTTTGGCCTCAATTGTGGTCGTAAGTTGACAACTACCTGCAATTTCTCAAGTGACAACATGAATTTTGGCCTCAATTGTGGTCGTAAGTTGAGGACCACCTGCAATTTCTCAAGTGACAATATGAATTTTGGCCTCAATTGTGGTCGTAAGTTGAGGACCACCTGCAATTTCTCCCTAGACCACATAAATTTGGGGCTTAGATGTAGTAATAAGTTGAGGACTACCAGCAGAGGTGGTATGCTGCCGGTTTGCCCCTGTTCAGGGAACCGGTAGTGGCGGTGGTGGGAGGCTCCGCCCACCCACCCTGACGTAACCATGCGCTCCCACTACCCAACCGGTCGTGATGAGAATAGAGTACCATTCAGGACTATCAGCGTTTCAATTCTGTGACATTTTTTGGCAAAATGTTCAACCCTAAATATGAGAATAGCTGGGAATTGTAGCTGGGAATTGTAACCAGGTTTACATCTCAGCCAAAATTAGGCAGGGCGTGTGTGTGTGTGTGTGTTTAAAAGCACAATGACTATATATGTATGCTTTTCCCCCCCCCTCTCTTTTTTAAAAAAGGAGGAAGATCTATGCTAAAATTAAATATGTATATTGAAAAGGAATTATAAACACCATCAACGTAAAATGGAGTTTGCTCAGAGGCTGAAATGCACCAAGTAAATGAGATGAAGAGTGTGGAAGTGGAAGAGAGAGGGAAGAAGAGAGGCATAGGAGAAAGGAGGAGGGGAAGAGGAGAGAAAGGAGGAGTGGAAAGGGGGGAGAGGAGAAGGAGAGAGGAAGGGGAAGTAGAGAATAGAAGGATGACAGAGGGAAGAAAGGAGGGAGGGAAGAGGGGGAGAGAAAGGAGGAGTGAAAAGGGGAGAGAGGAGAAGGAGAGAGGAAGGGGAAGTAGAGAATAGAAGGATGACAGAGGGAAGAAAGGAGGAAGGGAGGAGGAGCAGAGAGGAGGAGTGGAAAGGGGGGAGAGGAGAAGGAGAGAGGAAGGGGAAGTAGAGAATAGAAGGATGACAGAGGGAAGAAAGGAGGAAGGGAGGAGGAGGAGAGGGAGGAGGAGTGGAAAGGGGAGAGAGGAGAAGGAGAGAGGAAGGGGAAGTAGAAAAGAGAAGGATGACAGAGGGAAGAAAGGAGGTAGGGAAGAGGAGGAGAGAAAGGAGGAGTGGAAAGGGGAGAGAGGAGAAGGAGAGAGGAAGGGGAAGTAGAGAAGAGAAGGATGACAGAGGGAAGAAAGGAGGTAGGGAGGAGGAGGAGTGTGGGAGAAGAAAGTGATGGATAAATAGGGTGTATGGTGAGCAGAAGAGCCAATAATTGTGTTTTGGGAGTTGATGGCATGACGAATTGATGTAAACATTTAATAAAACAATGTTGGCTATGTAATAGTATACAGGGGGTTATGTGTTATGAAAATGGGAAAATAATATATATATATAATTGTTTTTCAACCCTGGTGCCTATACCTCTGTAGGCTTCCTCCGTGTAGGCGGCGTTGATGAGTTTTTCGAGGATTTGGTTTTCTTCGGCAAACGACAGCAGCATCTTCACAATTTCCTTGGTGTTCTGGTTGATGTTCAACAGAGCTTTCATGAGGCAGGTCTTCCCGGTGTCTGAAGAGGTCATTTTATTCATCAGATATTCTGCAAAAGAAGGGATTAAAATTATCCCGGATCTCCCTCCGTGTTTATACATATACAATAGCAGAGTTGGAAGGGACCTTGGAGGTCATCTACTCCAACCCCCTGCCTAGGCAGGAAACCCTATACCGTTTCAGACAAATGGCTCTCCAACCTTTTCTCAAACACTTCCAGTGTTGGAGCATTTACAACTTTTGGTGGCAAGGAGTTCCACTGGTTAATTGTTCTCTCTGTCAGGAAATTTCTCCTCAGTTCTAAGTTGCTTTTCTCCTTGATTAGTTTCCACCCATTGCTTCTTGTTCTGCCCTCAGGTGCCTTGGAGAATAGTTTGACTCCCTCTTCTTTGGGGCAACCCCTGAGATATCGGAAGACTGCTATCATGTCTCCCCTGGTCCTTCTTTTCATCAAACTAGACCTACCCAGTTCCTGCAACCGTTCCTCATATGTTGTTAATTAAGGGCTGATTGGGAACGCTACCGCCATGTAACGAGGAGGAAATTACCAATCCCTTTCTTGGGAGGCAAATGAGAAGGCATAATTGTACCAAAAGCTCGTTTAAAATAATAATAATAATAATAATAATGAAGTAATTGCAGGTATCCGGTCATTGCGGTGATGGGGAGATCTAAACGGTTGTTCATAGGGCGTGGTGCGCAAAAAAAATAAAATAATGTTTCTTATTGTGAATGGGCAAAGCTTGCCACTCTGGAGGGAAATATTCATGGAACTCCAGAACATTCTAGAGAAATGCCCAGAACATTCTGAAGGAAAGCCAGAGCATTCTAGAGGAAACCAGAACGTTCTAGAGAAAACCAGAACATTCTAGAGAAAACAGGAACATTCTGAAGAAATACTGGATTTTCTAGCAAAAAACCCAGAACAGAATGTTCAGGAAAATACCACAACTTTCCAGAGAAAACCAGTCCGTTCTAGAGAAAATCAAACCTTCCGTGGGAAAGCTGGAACTTTCTAGAGAAAAGCCAGAACATTCTGAGGGGAAGAAAGAACACTGAAGGAAATAACTTTCTAGAAGAAAAAAAAACCCAACAACATTCTGAAGGAAAGCCAGAGCATTCTAGGGGAAACCAGAACTTTCTAGAGAAAACCAGGACTTTCTAGAGAAAACAGGAACATTCTGAAGAAAGACTGGATTTTCTAGCAAAAAAACCAGAACAGAATGTTCAGGAAAATACCACAACTTTCCAGAGAAAACCAGTCTGTTCTAGAGAAAAATCAAACCTTCCGCGGGAAAGCTGGAACTTTCTAGAGAAAAGCCAGAACATTCTGAGGGGAAGACAGAACACTGAAGGAAATAACAACTTTCTAGAGAGAAAAAACTGGATTAAGAAAAATTCTGGATTAAGTCAGAACATTCTGGAGAAAACCAGGACTTTCTTGTAGCAAAACGGAACATTTTAGAGGACCAGACTTTCTAGAGAGAACCAGAACATCCCAGAGAATAGCAGAACATTACAGGGAACTCTGGAACATTCCGAGGAATTCTGGAACATTCCATATTTCTCTTAGAATGTGTCCATTCACCCCATCTTACACCACCAGAAACTATTTCTTGCTTTCAAAGAGTTACTTCATCAAACAATTGAATCCCCTCCCAAAAGATCTATGTCCTACCATGTCTCCAATCAGATAATATTTTATTATTTATTTGTTTGTTTGTTTGTTTATTTATTTATGTATGTCCCGTCTTTACTATATTTTACAAATACATCAAGGCGATTGACATAGCCATAACACATCTTCCTCTTCCTGTTCTCCTCACAACAATAACCCTGTGAGGTGGATTAGGCTGAGAGAGAGGGACTAGCTCAAAGTCACCCAGCCACCTTTTATACATAAGGCAGCACTAGAACTCCCAGTCTCCTAATGATTGGCCCAAAGTCATTCACTCGCTTTCATGGCTAAAGAAGCACTACAACTCCCCAGTCTCCTGGTGATTGGCCCAAAGTCACTCACTCTCTTTTATGGCTAAGGCAGGACTAGAACTCCCTGTCTCCTGGTGATTGGCCCAAAGTCACTCACTCGCTTTTATGGCTAAGGCAGGACTAGAACTCCCTGTCTCCTGGTGATTGGCCCAAAGTCACTCACTCGCTTTTATGGCTAAGGCAGGACTAGAACTCCCAGTCTCCTGGTGATTGGCCCAAAGTCACTCACTCGCTTTTATGGCTAAGGCAGGACTAGAACTCCCCGTCTCCTGGTGATTGGCCCAAAGTCACTCACTCGCTTTTATGGCTAAGGCAGGACTAGAACTCCCTGTCTCCTGGTGATTGGCCCAAAGTCACTCACTCGCTTTTATGGCTAAAGCAGGACTAGAACTCCCCGTCTCCTGGTGATTGGCCCAAAGTCACTCACTCGCTTTTATGGCTAGGCCAGGACTAGAACTCCCAGTCTCCTGGTGATTGGCCCAAAATCACCTACCTGCTTTCATGGCTAAGGCAGGACTAGAACTCCCCATCTCCTGGTGATTGGCCCCAAGTCACATAGCCAACCTTCCTACCTAAAGCAAAACTACAACTCACCGACTCCTGGTTCCTAGCCTGGTGCCTTAACCCCTGGACCACACTCGCCAAAAACAGGAGAGTTCTCCCAACATTCTCTGGACATTTCTGACAAGTATGCCCTTAAATGCAACCCTTGTAGCCCACCCACCCACCCCCAGAAGGGGGTGCCTTCTTCGTTTTTGGCATCCAAGCCCCTCTAAAATTATTCCGGCCATGGAATTCACCTTTCCCTCCCTTGAGGAGGTAGACCAAAGGGCACCAACCTTGGACGGTCAGATTTTGGCACCTGTGCGACCGGTCCTTCATTTCTGCCAGGACACTCTGAAGGTCATCCAAATTTCCTTCGGAAACCGCCCGGAAGAGATATTTTTTCAACTTCTTACGACGACAGTTGGGCTGAGCGTTTTGGGTGGAATTGGTGCTGCGGAACAAGGGGGGGAAAACGTGGGTGCTTTTTTTTGGGTGCGGACTAAAGAAGGGGCAAGCTTCCCCCTGGTTTGGGGAAGGCGAATGGGGGGGGGGGTGTTTGCACGAGGGGCTCATCAGACCGGCCAACCTAGTCAGGCTGTTGTGCAACCAATAATACAAATGTTCGGAAGGATCTCTGGGGGAATGCTATGAGCTTTGGAGGGGATCCGTTAAAACAGGGGTCCCCAACCCCCGATCCGCGGACCGGTGCCGGGCCGTGGCTTGGTAGGAACCGGGCCGCAGGACCGGAGAGGAGGAGGAGGGAGGAGGGGGCAGCCCCCTGAGACAGAAAGGAAAGAGAGAGAAAAGAGAAAGAGAGAAAGAAAAAGAGACAGAAAGAGAAAGAGGGAAAGAAAGAAAGAGAAATAGAGAGAAAGAAAGAGAGAGAGAAAGGGAAAGAAAAAGAAAGAAAGAGAAAGAGAGAGAGGGAGAAAGAAAGAGAAAGAAATAAAGAGAAAGAAAGAAAAAGAGGGAAAGAAAGAGAAAGACAGAGAAAGAAAGAAAAAGAAAGAAAGAAAGAAAAAGAAAGAAAGAAAGAACTTATGACTACAATTGAGCCCAAAAGTTTGGTTGTTAACCAAGACCATTGTTAAGTGAGTTTCACATTTTCCAAGTTGGCCACGCCCACCCAGTCACATGACTGCTGAGCCACTCAGCCGGTCCGCAAAACTTTCTTGAAAATGAAACCGGTCCCTGGTGCAAAAAAGGTTGGGGACCCCTGTGTTAAAACACACACAGGCTAAAAAATAATATAAATAACTTTTTATTATTATATAAATAATTAAAAAAATAAAGACAAATAACTGGACCCAGGTTTACAATACAATACAATACAATAGCAGAGTTGGAAGGGACCTTGGACGTCTTCTAGTCCAACCCCCTGCGTGGGCAGGAACCTTATACCATTTCAGACAAATGGCTATCTAACATCTTTTTAAAGACTTCCAGGGTTGGGGCATTCACAACTTCTGGAGGCAACTTCTGTTCCAGAGGTTAATTGTTCTAACTGTCAGGAAATTTCTCCTTAGTTCTAAGTTGCTTCTCTCCTTGATTAGTTTCCACCCATTGCTTCTTGTCCTGCCCCCTGGTGCCTTCGAGAATAGTTTGACTCCCTCTTCTTTGTGGCACCCTCTGAGAAGAGGGAGCCAAACTATTCTCCAAGGCACCTGAGGGTAGAACAAGAAGCAATGGGTGGAATAATAATAATAATAATAATAATAATTTAATTTTATATCCCGCTCTCTCTCCCCAAGGGGACTCGAGGTGGGGCACAGGCAATTAAAATACAAATAAGACCACAGACAAAATACAAAATACAAAATTAAAAATGGATTAAATTGATCCTGCGCTAAAACCCATAAACTAAACTAAAAATACCCCTAAAACCCCTAACCTAAAAAGAGACTACCCAAGGCCGGCCAGGCGAAAAAAGTGTGTCTTTAATTTTAAGCGGAAGGAGCGGAGGTCCGTGGTTGTCCTGATATCGGGGGGAAGGTCGTTCCAGAGGGCTGGGCCCGCCACATAGAAGGCCCTTCCCCTGGGCGTCGCCCGCTGACAAAGTCTAGTGGACGGCACCCGGAGAAGTCCCTCTCTGTGGGAGCGAATCGGCCGTGAGGATGTATGGGGCAGGATCCGATCCCGCAGGTAGCTAGGTCCCGAGCCATGGAGCGCTTTGAAGATGGTAATTAACACCTTGAAGCGCACCCGGAAGACGACAGGTAGCCAGTGCAGCTCGCGCAAGAGCGGTGTTACGTGGGCAAACCTAGAGGTGCCCATAATTGCTCGCGCGGCTGCGTTCTGGACCAACTGAAGCCTCCGGGTACACCTCAAGGGGAGCCCCATGTAGAGAGAGTTGCAATAATCCAGTCGGGATGTCACGAGAGCATGAGTGACTGTGCGAAGGGCGTCCCGATCCAATAGGGGGCGCAACTGGCGTACCAGGCGAACCTGGTAAAACGCCCTCCTGGCCACGGCTGTCACTTGATCTTCCATGGACAGCCGGGTATCCAGGAGGACACCCAAGTTGCACGCCCCATCCACAGGGGCAAGATGTTCGCCCCCTATGGCCAGCGATGGAGTCAGCTGGTTGAATCGGGCAGCCGGAAACCACAGCCACTCGGTCTTGGTCGGGTTGAGCCCGAGTCCGTTACTTCCCATCCAGATCCGCACGGCTTCCAGGCACTGGCACATCACTGCTACGGCATCGTTGGGGTGGTTTGGGGTAGATATATACAGCTGAGTATCATCAGCGTAGAGATGATACTCCACCCCAAAACCACGGATGATCTCGCCCAGCGGCTTCATGTATGTGTTGAACAGGAGAGGCGAGAGGACCGACCCCTGAGGCACCCCACATGTGAGGGGTCTCGGGGTCGACCTCTGCTCTCCTGCTAATCAAGGAGAGAAGCAACTTAGAACTAAGGAGAAATTTCCTCTAGATGCCCTTCCAATCAATTTTGGGAAACCTTGAGGTCAAGCAACATCAGGAGAAGGAGATTTTTTTTAAATTCAATTTATATCCCGCCCTTCTCTGAGAGGACCCCGGGCGGCGCACAGGAATTTAAAACAATATACAAAATAGTACCAAATATAATTTAAAAAACCTATTAAATGACAGAAACCTGCGCTAAAACCAGCAAGTCCAGCAGTTAATCTATAGTGGAGTTTTCCAATCATGGCAACTTCAACATGGATGGACTGAAACATCACTGGCTGGGGGATTCTGAGAGTGGAAGCCCTTTCCTCTTAAAGCAGGCTAACTGGTGAATTTTGGTGAAGCCCACTCATCTTCAGGTCACCAAGACTGACCTACAGGCTGACCTCTAGGCCCCCACCTCACAGACTCTCCCACCGCCACCAACCACCCCAACCATCCAAGCCTTCCCTTACCAACAACTCTCAGCATTTGGGGTATATTCCGTCATATCATCCTGGATCGATTGGGGAGAATCCATATCCTCGCAATTAGCGGAAGCACTATGTAGAAAAGAAATGAAAAAGAAATTTTCCTCTCCTTCATCATCCTCACTTAACGACCCCATAATCCCTTGCAAAGTGGAGTCTGAGCCCCTGAATGGAGCTAGCAGCGCGTTTAATGGCCGGGTGCCCTTCCTGTCACCGACACGGAGTTTTTTGTTCAACAGACTTATTCTCATTGGGCTCAGAGAGAGGAATATCTGCCTACGGAAAACTTATAATAAGGAGAATACATATTGAGTTATTCATATATTAAACGCAGCTAGAATTGTATTTGCACAATATTGAAAAAGTGGAGAGATTCCTACTGACGAGAAGGTGATTAGGAAAATATTAGAACGTGGAGAAATCAATGGACTAACATTAACAATGAAGAAGGAGAAAGAACTAACTGATTATTATACAATATGGGAAGGGTTTTACCAAATGGCAGGGTTCTCCAACCTTTGCAACTTTAAGTCTGAAGGACTTCAGCTCCCAGACTTCTCCAGCCAGCCAATCTGGGAGCTGAAGTCCTTCAGACTTAAAGTTGCAAAGGTTGGAGACCCCTGGGTTAGAGAACAAAAAAGGGAAATCTATCTAAATAAAAATGTAACAAGAGTTTGTTCAAAACCGGTAACCTCCAAATGTCCTGCACCGATCGCTTCCAAATTTGCACACAACGTTCCTTTCGAATACGGCACCAATGGTATATATATAGATTGTGTAGATGTCACACCTGTGCCAGGTACACGCCAGGGAAATGTAAAAAATTGTAAAAAAGGTAGGTAGATGGATACAGAGAGAGCAGTGGGCCACAGGTACTATGTCATCCTTTATGACATAAAATACTCTGTCCATAAGATTCAAGGAGAAATACAGTAGGTAGGTAGGCAGCTATAGGGATAGAGAGAGGGAGGGAGAAATGCAGTCGGTAGGTAGGTAGGTAGGTAGGTAGGTAGGTAGGGAAATACAGTAGGTAGGTAGGTAGGTAGAGGGATAGAGGGAGAAATACAGTAGGTAGGTAGGTAGGTAGGTAGGTAGGTAGGTAGGTAGGTAGGTAGGTAGGTAGAGGGATAGGGAGAAATACAGTAGGTAGGTAGATAGGTAGGTAGGTAGGTAGGTAGGAAGGTAGAGGGATAGAGGGAGAAATACAGTAGGTAGGTAGGTAGAGGAATAGAGGGAGAAATACAAAAGGTAGGTATGTAGGTAGGTAGGTAGAGGGATAGAGGGAGAAGTACAGTAGGTAGGTAGGTAGGAAGTTAGAGGGATAGAGGGAGAAATACAGTAGGTAGGTACGTAGAGGGATAGAGGGAGAAATACAGTAGGTAGGTAGGTAGGTAGGTAGGTAGGTAGGTAGGTAGAGGGATAGAGGGAGAAATACAGTAGGTAGGTAGGTAGAGGGAGAGAGGGAGAAATACAGTAGGTAGGTAGGTAGGTAGGTAGGTAGGTAGGTAGGTAGGTAGGTAGAGAAATACAGTAGGTAGGTAGTTAGGTCGGTAGGTAGGTAGGTCGGTCGGTAGGTAGGTAGAGGGATAGAGGGAGAAATACAGTAGGTAGGTAGGTAGGTAGAGGGATAGGGAGAAATACGGTAGGTAGGTAGGTAGGTAGGTAGGTAGAGGGATCGAGGGAAAAGTACAGTTGGTAGGTAGGTAGGAAGGTAGAGGGATAGAGGGAGAAATACAGTAGGTAGGTAGGTAGGTAGAGGGATAGAGGGAGAAGTACGGTAGGTAGGTAGAGGGATAGAGGGAGAAGTACGGTAGGTAGGTAGGTAGAGGGATAGAGGGAGAAATACGGTAGGTAGGTAGGTAGGTAGGTAGGTAGGTAGAGGGATAGAGGGAGAAATACAGTAGGTAGGTAGGTAGAGGGATAGAGGGAGAAATACAGTAGGTAGGTAGGTAGAGGGAGAGAGGGAGAAATACAGTAGGTAGGTAGGTAGAGGGAGAGAGGGAGAAATACAGTAGGTAGGTAGGTAGGTAGGTAGGTAGGTAGGTAGGTAGGTAGGTAGGTAGGTAGAGAAATACAGTAGGTAGGTAGTTAGGTCGGTAGGTAGGTAGCTCGGTCGGTCGGTCGGTAGGTAGAGGGATAGAGGGAGAAATACAGTAGGTAGGTAGGTAGGTAGGTAGAGGGATAGAGGGAGAAGTACAGTAGGTAGGTAGGTAAGTAGGTAGGTAGGTAGAGGGATAGAGGGAGAAATACAGTAGGTAGGTAAGTAGGTAGGTAGAGGGATAGAGGGAGAAGTACAGTAGGTAGGTAGGTAGAGGGATAGAGGGAGAAATACAGTAGGTAGGTAGGTAGGTAGGTAGGTAGGTAGGTAGAGGGATAGAGGGAGAAATACAGTAGGTAGGTAAGTAGGTAGGTAGAGGGATAGAGGGAGAAGTACAGTAGGTAGGTAGGTAGGTAGGTAAGTAAGTAGAGAAATACAGTAGGTAGGTAGTTAGGTCGGTAGGTAGGTAGGTCGGTCGGTCGGTAGGTAGAGGGATAGAGGGAGAAATACAGTAGGTAGGTAGGTAGAGGGATAGAGGGAGAAATACGGTAGGTAGGTAGGTATAGGGAGAGAGGGAGAAATACAGTAGGTAGGTAGGTAGGTAGGTAGGTAGAGGGATAGACTGAAGGAGAAATACAGTAGGTAGGTAGGTAGAGGGAGAGAGGGAGAGGTAGGTAGGTTGTTGGTTATACAGTGGTTGTGTGTACGTGTTTGTGTGTGCAGTTGTAGATCTACACCCAGATTGGTTGGCCATTTAACCAGACTGGGCCACAGCAACGCGTGGCCCGGAACGGCTAGTTGGCAATTAAAGAAGGTAAAAAGAAGAATAGAAAACATATCAAGAGAGAGATAAGAATAAAATGACCATTGTTAGCACTAGGAATGTGAGAATAACTGTGTGTAACGTTATCATTGCACTGCATTTTTATTAGACGATTTTGTAAGAAGGAAATGAAGAGCTTTGCCACGTTTAACTGTTCAGTGTGTTATAATCTATGGAAGAATGTTGCACAGAAATGCATGTACTTATACTTGGATGGACTTTCGGCGCCGTGTTCATCCCACGTTGCTTTGGGGGTTTGGGCCAGGGGTGTGGGGAGGGGGCTTATCCATCCAATAAAACCGAGGGGTCGATCAGTACCCACCACGGGCGGATGTTGGAGTCCATTGGCTTGGAGAAGATGGGGGGAGACGTCCGACTTGGCGATGCGTTGCTCTCAAAGGCTTCGATCTCCAGAAAAAAGTGGGAACTGTTGGGTATATTTGGATAAAAAGATGGATTAGTGGGAGTTATGGGACAGGAAGATATCTGTCTGTCTGTATGCATCTCTATCCATCCATCTATCTATCCATCCATCCTTCCATATATCAACCATCTATCCCTCAATCCATCCATCCATTTATCTTTCCATCCATCCATCCATCCATCCATCCATCCATCCATCCATCCATCCATCCATCCATTCATTTCTTTCCATCTATCCATCCATCTATATCCTTCCTGCAACTATCTATCATCCATCCGTCTTTCCATCTATCAACCATCCATTCATTTATCTTTCCATTTATCCATCTATCCATCCATAGCTCCATCTATCTATCCATCCATCCATCTTTCCATCCATCCATCCAGGGATGCATTCATTTCTTTCCATCTATCCATCCATGTATATCCTTCTTCTACCTATCCATTTATTTATCTTTCCATCTATCCATCATCCATTCATCTTTCCACCCATCTATATATCATCCATCTATCCATAGAACCAATCATCCATCCATCCATCTATCTTTCCATCTATAGATCCATCCATCCATCCTTCCATATATCAACCATCTATCCCTCAATCCATCCATCCATTTATCTTTCCATCCATCCATCCATCCATCCATCCATCCATCCATCTATTCATTTCTTTCCATCTATCCATCCATCTATATCCTTCCTGCAACTATCTATCATCCATCTGTCTTTCCATCTATCAACCATCCATTCATTTATCTTTCCATCTATCCATCCATAGCTCCATCTATCTATCCATCCATCCATCTTTACATACATCCAGGGATGCATTCATTTCTTTCCATCTATCCATCCATGTATATCCTTCTTCCACCCATCCATTTATTTATCTTTCCATCTATCCATCATCCATTCATCTTTCCACCCATCTATATATCATCCATCTATCCATAGAACCAATCATCCATCCATCCATCTATCTTTCCATCTATAGATCCATCCATCCATCCTTCCATCCATCCATAGATCCATCCATCCATTCATTTCTTACCATCTATCCATCCATCTATATCTTCTTCCATCCATCCATTTATCTTTCCATCTATCCATCATCCATCCATCCTTCCATATATCATCCATTTATCCATCCATTCATTTATCTTTCTATCATCTATCCATCCATCCAACTAGATCTATCCATCCATCCATCTATCCATCCGTCTGTCCATCTATCCTTCCACCCGTCCATCCGTCCATCCATCCATCCGTGCATCCATCTGTCCATCCATCTATCCATCCATCCATCTGTCCATCTGTCCATCCATGTATCTATCAAAGCTCCATGGACAAGAAGAGTCTATCTGTCACTATAACTTCCTGAGGGCATCAACATGGAATGTCATTTCCTTCTTGTATCCTCTCTATTGTCCAGGACTGTCCCATCATTGGCTAAGGATGTTCTCTTTCCTTTGAACCTTTCACTGTCCATCTATGAATCACAGTGATCTTCCCTTGACTTTACTACCAATGCATTACACCAGGTTATCGGTGGAGAATGATGGGAAATGTAGTCTAGCTGCACCTCAGAGAAGGCAGGATGGAAAGTGGTGTAATCCTGACTAAAAAAAATATCACTTTGTCTTGAAAGACAGCAGGAAGTTGAATGGAGTGCTGGCCTAAAGGGTCAAAAAAGTCAAAATGGAGGCCATAACCATATGTCACATATGAAAAAAACAAACAATTGTGTGATTGTGGCTACCATCTCAGTTTTTTTGTCACAGAGGCCACTGCATTGGATTAAATTACTGTATCTTTGAATCTGGGCCTCTATATGGTTTCGTGGACTTCAATTCCCAGAATTCCCCAGCCAGCTGGCTGGCTGGGGAATTCTGGGAGTTGAAGTCCACACAACTTGAAGTGTCCAAGATGGAGAATCTCTAGACTGTAACACTTCCCAATCCAACCTTGTGGCCTCCAGCTCCCAGAATTCTTAGCAGGGGGTGTGTCCTTGCTGACTGGGGAATTCTGGGAGTTGAAGTCCACACAACTTGAAGTGTCCGAGATGGAGAATCTCTAGACTGTAACACTTCCCAATCCAACCTTGTGGCCTCCAGCTCCCAGAATTCTCAGCAGGGGGTGTGGCCTTGCTGACTGGGGAATTCTGGGAGTTGAAGTCCACACAACTTGAAGTGTCCGAGATGGAGAATCTCTAGACTGTAACACTTCCCAATCCAACCTTGTGGCCTCCAGCTCCCAGAATTCTCAGCAGGGGGTGTGACCTTGCTGACTGGGGAATTCTGGGAGTTGAAGTCCACACAACTTGAAGTGTCCAAGATGGAGAATCTCTAGACCGTAACACTTCCCAATCCAAACTTGCGGCCTCCAGCTCCCAGAATTCTCAGCAGGGGGTGTGGCCTTGCTGACTGGGGAATTCTGGGAGTTGAAGTCCACCCTGGTGAATATCTTGTGAAATAAACCCACATTAGAGGGAAACCGCCAAAAAACCAGAAAGACAAAGGAGAAAAAAAAAAGAATTAAGAACACAACCAGTAAAGAGAAGGGAAGTCCAGTCATTCTGCAGTGGGTGACACCTACCTGCCCAGGTGAGGTGTGGCATTTGGAATCTGCCTGGGTTTGACGCGCCAAGAGAGGGTGGAAGGAAAAAGAAGAGAAGCAGCATTGAGCCTGGGTTGCAAAGGAAAAACATGTCTAAATATCGGACATTCGTCAGCCAGAAGCAAAGGGAGTCAAAAAAGTCAAAATGGCAGCCACAAAAGGGGGCGGGGGCTTTGAATCCCAACCGCCATCTTGACTTTTCTGACTTTCCTCCCCATATTTCCGTTGAAGTCAAACACCCCAAGCTGAGCTCAACTCCTGGCGACATTATGAACCCATTGCATCCTTCAGTTTGCCTTTTCAAGTTTCTAGTCCAGTTGATAAGACCTCTGATTGAACCGGGTTGCGAAGGAAAAACACACCTAAATATTGAATGTTTGTAAGCCTGAAGGCACAGTGAGGGGATTAGACTCGGTAGTAGCAAGCAGGTGGCTTTCCTGAAAGGCGGGGAGTCAAAAAAGGTCAAAAAAGTCAAAATGGCAGCCCAAAAGGGAGGGGCCTTTGAATCCCAACCGCCATCTTGACTTTTCTAACTTCTTTCCTCTATTTCACTCAGAATTAAATCAAATTCTCCCAGCCGAACTCAATTTCTGGCAACATCATGGACACATTGCATTCTTCCATTTGCTTTTTCAAGTTTCTAGTCCAGTTTACAGACCTGGATTAAGCAGGAAGTTGCATATAATTCCCAGGTCCACCCAGAATTGCTTTGGGTAGCTAGATGAGCAGCATAAAAATTTTTTAAAAAACAATTAGTCATTCTCCTCCCCCAAATTAATTAGGCCCAAGAAAAGGATTTATGAGTTTGCAAATTACAAAATAAAAGCAGAATTACTACTCAACTCTTTTACCTGCATAAAGGGTTAAAATTAGCATCAAAGTACTGTAGATGTAATCACATAAAGAATTAAACTCATTTTACCCATACTTAGCATAGACTGAATGTGGAAACCTAACTAATCACCTTATTATTTTTTATTTATTTATTTTTGCCTACCAGGTCCTCCGTGAAAAAGAGTTGAAGAGACAGACCAGCCCACTTGTCAGCCTCTCTATTATAGAACTCTCTGGGAGCAGCTGGCAATGCTGAGTGGACTTCCCTAGCCCTGATTGGCTGTAATGAGCAAGCCACACCTCCTGCCACCTGCCTGGCCAATGAGGAATGGCCTAGGATGTCTTGGGGTCTTGCTAATGGTGCAAGAAAGTGGGAGGGGACTCCAAGTTTGACAACTGTAAGACTTGTGGACTTCAACTCCCAGAATTCCCCAGCCAGCCATGCTGGCTGGGGAATTCTGGGAGTTGAAGTGCACAAGTCCTAAAATGGACTTGGGTTGATTTTTTTTTAAACCTGGTTAGGCAATTCTCTGCTGTCAGTGCCACCAATGTCTGGTTTAGTCTCTGTGTTACATGTGAACGCACTCAACGGTCTTGTTCTCACAACTTGCTGGTTTTAAATCAATCCCTATTAGGGTTGTATGTATCCAGTGCATTGAATCCAAACAGATCAAGGTTTAAAACAAGCCAAGGTTGGCAGCCGTTTGCCTGTTTGCTGAAGCGCATGGCTCAAACGCAGCTTGCACCCTTGTTGGAACTCCTCCGAGGGGGTGTCTCCTGCTTGGGCGGGGGGGGGGGGGGTTGGACTAGATGACCTACAAGATCCCTTCTGACTAATCTGTTAATCTGAGAAAGCCCAAGAGGTTATGTGATGGTTCCTGATGCAAGGATCGTGAACTAGCATATTGGGAGTCAGGCGATCATGGTAATTGCACAAACCGAGATCCATCTTGTTGGGTCACCTTGTGGCAAGCACTCTTTCTTCATCTAATCCTACATCACGAGGCGGTAAGTGGAGCAGAGCCGTCAGCAGATTGAGACAGTGAGGAGGGTTGGGGAGGAACCTGGGCTAGTCCTGGAGTCTGGGAAAGGCTCGGACGAGGGCTCTGTGTCGGAGGCAAAGAGGGGGGCCAGGGCCATCTGACAGCTGGCATAGATTCAATGATTTTAATTTAATTTTAATTGGGATTTTAAACTGTTTTAACTGATTTTAGCACAGATCTCATATTGAATCTTATTTTATCCTGGTTGTGTATATTATTGTACTTTTTATTTCTTCTGAGTCCCACTAGGGAGATAGGGCGGTATAAAAATGTGATAAATAAATAATAATAAATAGTTATCAGCTGCCTTCGGAGTCAGACATCAGTGAGGCAGAAGAACAGCTGGAGCCTGTTCCCAGTGTGCGCCTGCGCAGAGTTGCCAGGCGAAGGGAACAGCTAAAGAACAGGGGTCGATTTGGGAGGAAGGCCACAGGTGGACGATGAACGGCCCCTCCCAGAGGGAATAAAAGAGGAGCGACAGGGGAGTGGAGTTTGCAGGAGACCATTAGTTCGCTTCATTGGTTTGTGACTCTCCGAGACTCCTTGCCACTCAGCCTGGAAGCTCTCCAAGCCAGATAAGGTCTGTGACCGTAAATCCTCCCTTGAAAGACTTTGCTGGAGGAGAAGGAGCAGAATTCACAGCTAATTAATAAAATGGGTTTTTGTCGGGACATGGAGTTGGCTTCAGGCTCTCGGGAAGCCTCGGTCAGAATAATGCTCAAACAATGCGATGAGTAACTACATAAATCATGTAAGCTAGTAATATTCATGCATATCCAGTTCACCCCGTAGGAGAATTTGAGAAATTGAAAGGGGTGGAGTCTACTAAGAGGAACAGCAAAATTAGAGGTTGCTATCCAATTTGTTGCATTAGCTGTTTGACCTCGGCTGACCTTGAAAAGGTGTGGGCTACTTAGTGCTTGATGGATAGAGCACCACCAGGAAATCCGGGACGGCAGATGAAAACAAAGTTTCTTGCTAATGCCTTCTTCCTTTCCTGAACTTAAATCATGTTTTGCTGACTATCGCATTCCTTATGCAACATCATCTCTCTAACTTTCTACTCAAGTATTTTTGGTGTCTTGGGAATTTTAAGATGAGGGCGCTGGGAACTCCCAGAATTCCTCAGCCAGCAGGCTTTAAGAGGGGAGGGCTTCCACTCCCAGAATCCCCCAGCCAGAATGCTTTA
Source organism: Rhabdophis nuchalis (assembly GCA_039707465.1). Classification (NCBI taxonomy): domain Eukaryota; kingdom Metazoa; phylum Chordata; class Lepidosauria; order Squamata; family Natricidae; genus Rhabdophis; species Rhabdophis nuchalis. Next base: position 405,452,664 of record CM077643.1, read on the forward strand.
AGAGGGGAGGGCTTCCACTCCCAGAATCCCCCAGCCAGCATGCTTTAAGAGGGGTGGACTTCCACTCCCAGAATCCCCCAGCCAGCTTGGCTTTAAGAGGGGAGGGCTTCCACTCCCAGAATCCCCCAGCCAGCTTGGCTTTAAGAGGGGAGGGCTTCCACTCCCAGAATCCCCCAGCCAGCTTGGCTTTAAGAGGGGAGGGCTTCCACTCCCAGAATCCCCCAGCCAGCTTGGCTTTAAGAGGGGAGGGCTTCCACTCCCAGAATCCCACAGCCAGCATGCTTTAAGAGGGGAGGGCTTCCACTCCCAGAATCCCCCAGCCAGCAGGCTTTAAGAGGGGTGGACTTCCACTCCCAGAATCCCCCAGCCAGCTTGGCTTTAAGATGGGAGGGCTTCCACTCCCAGAATCCCCCAGCCAGCTTGGCTTTAAGAGGGGAGGGCTTCCACTCCCAGAATCCCACAGCCAGCATGCTTTAAGAGGGGAGGGCTTCCACTCCCAGAATCCCACAGCCAGCATGCTTTAAGAGGGGAGGGCTTCCACTCCCAGAATCCCCCAGCCAGCAGGCTTTAAGAGGGGAGGAATTCCACTCCCAGAATCCCCCAGCCTGCTTGAATTAAGGTATGTGGATCTCAACTCCCAGAATTCTTGTCTTACTAGAAATACATCCCTTTTTTCTGCGGTTAGAGAAAGCAACATTCAGCACTGTTTACTCAGAGTGGCTTCCGAATGGACTCAATGGGGACTAGGCACGTGAGGAATGATGACAGGTGGACACAGTATAGCTTGAAGATTCATTGCCTCATCAACTTCTGACAACACACCCAGGTTTCTCCCACTGATGAAAAAAATGGGCTTGCTAGCTGACATAATTAAATATGACAGGTTAAGGTGAGTGAGCTAGGAGAAAAGTTTCTCTAAAGCATTCTTAGCCACTTTAAGAGGACTTCGACTCCCAGAATTCCCTAGCCTGTCATGCCAAAGTCCACAAGTGTTGTGAATTCTGGGAGTGGAAGTCTTCCCGTCTTAAGGCATACTGACTGGGGGATTCTGGGAGTGGAAGTCCATCCCTCTCAAAACATTCTGACTGGGGGATTCTGGGAGTGGAAGTCCTACCCTCTTAAAGCATTTTGGCTGGGGGATTCTGGGAGTGGAAGTCCATCCCTCTCAAAGCATTCTGACTGGGGGATTCTGGGAGTGAAAGTCCATCCCTCTCAAAGCATTCTGACTGGGGGATTCTGGGAGTGGAAGTCCATCCCTGTTAAAGCATACTGACTGGGGGATTCTGGGAGTGCAAGTCCATCCCTCTTAAAGCATACTGACTGGGGGATTCTGGGAGTGGAACTCCATCCCTCTTAAAGCATTCTGACTGAGGGATTCTGGGAGTGGAAGCCCTCCCCTCTTAAAGCATTCTGGCTGGGGGATTCTGGGAGTGGAAGTCCATCCCTGTTAAAGCATACTGACTGGGGGATTCTGGGAGTGAAAGTCCATCCCTCTCAAGGCATTCTGACTGGGGGATTCTGGGAGTGGAAGTCCATCCCTCTCAAAGCATGCTGGCTGGGGGATTCTGGGAGTGGAAATTGACAAGCCTTATAGAGGCCAAGGTTGGCAATCCCTGGTCTAAGAAATAAAACTAAAGCCACATCCCATCTCAGAATTCCAGAAGAGACCTTGAAGTGCCTGCAGCCATTAAACATTTTTGCAATTTAAGCAAATTGGGGCTGCTTACTGAAGGAATGTTGGATGGCACACCCAGGTTGGGAAGCTGCCCCTGGCACCTCAGGTCTTGTGCCAACGCTGGAATTGGCCTGGCAAATAAATCTGGCTGGATCAGGTGGAAGGTTAATCAAAAGACATTTAAAAATTGTTTTTAAAAAAAGCACAGATAGAAATAAGGGTTTTGGGAAGAAAGTGCTCACAAATTCCAACTGTGCAGGTAGTCCTCGACTTCCGAACACAATTGTAGCCACAATGTCTGTTGTTAAGTGAGACTCTTCAATCTCTTCTTAAAAGCTTCCAGGGATGAAGCTCCCACAACTTCCGAAGGCAACTTCTGTTCCATGGGTGGATTGTTCTCCCTGTCAGGAAATTCCTCCTTATTTCCAGGTTGAATCTCTCCTTGGTCAGTTTCCATCCATTCTTCCTTCTCTGACCTTCGGGGGCTTTGGAGAATAGCTTGACCTCTTTCTCCTCTCTGGGGCAGCCCCTCAAATATCGGAAGATGCTCTCCTGTCTCCCCTGGTCCTTCTCTTACCTAGACTAGCCAGGCCCAGTTCCTGCAACCGTTCATCGTGTGTTTATACAAAAAAATAGCAGAGTTTGAAGGGACCTTAGAGGTCTTCTAGTCCAACCCCACGGCCAAACAGGGGACCCTTTCACCATTTCTGACCGAGGGCAGTCCAGTCTCTTCTTGAAAGCCTCCAGGGATGAAGCTCCCACAATTTCCGAAGGCGACTTCTGTTCTATTGAATATAGAATAACAGAGTTGGAAGGGACCTTGAAGGTCATCTAGTCCAACCCCCCGCCAAAGCAGGAGACCCTACACCATATCTGACAGATGGCAGCCCAGTCTCTCTTCTTGGAAGCCTCCAGGGATGAAGCTCCCACAACTTCTGAAGGCAACTTCTGTTCCATGGGTGGATTGTTCTCATTGTCAGGAAATTCCTCCTTATTTCCAGGTTAAATCTCTCCTCGGTCAGTTTCCATCCATTCTTCCTTGTCTGGCCTTCGGGGGCTTTGGAGAATAGCTTGACCCCTTTCTCCTCTCTGGGGCAGCCCCTCCAATATTGAAAGATTCTCTCCTGTCTCCCCTGGTCCTTCTCTTCCCTAGACTAACCATGCCCAGTTCCTGCAACCGTTCATTGTATGTTTTAGTCTCCAGATCTTTGACCATCTTCTTTGTTCCTCTTTGCACTTTTCCCAGTGCCTTTATTCAGATTAACAGAGTTGGAAGGGATGTTGGAGGTCATCTAGTCCAACCCCCTGCCAAAGCAGGAGACCCTACACCATTTCTGACAGATGGCAGCCCAGTCTCTCTTCTTGAAAGCCTCCAGGGATGAAGCTCCCACAACTTCTGAAGGCAACTTCCGAAGGCAAAGATCATAACGTTGAGGATTTGATTTTTGCTTCCTTGCAAAGGTGCTAAATGCGAGGGCTGGTTTGCAAAGCTCCTTTTTTTCCTCCTAAGTGGGAAAAATTGCTGGTGGGGCAGTTGTTAAACGAGGACAACATGTGATCGGTCCTTGGTGCTCTCTGAGCTTGGTGGTTTCCTTGCAGACGTTTCATGACCCAACTAGGTAACATCATCAGTGCTAGAAGGTGGAGGGAGGAGAATTGTGGGATCCTTGGTGCTCTCTGAGCTGGCTTGTTTTCTTTCAGACGTTTCATGACCCAACTAGATAACATCATGAGTGCTAGAAGAGGGGAGGAGGAGGATGGAGGAGGAAGAGGAGGAGGAGGAGGAGGAGGAGGAGGAGGAGGAGGAGGAAGAAGAAGAAGAAGAAGAAGAAGAAGAAGAAGAAGAAGAAGAAGAAGAAGAAGAAGAAGAAGAAGAAGAAGAAGAAGAAGAAGAAGAAGAAGAAGAAGAAGAAGAAGAAGAAGAAGAAGAAGAAGAAGATGATTGTGGGATCCTTGATGCTCTCTAAGCTTGGTGGTTTCCTTGCAGACGTTTCATGACCCAACTAGGTAACATCATCAGTGCTAGAAGGTGGAGGGAGGAGAATTGTGGGATCCTTGGTGCTCTCTGAGCTGGCTTGTTTTCTTCCAGACGTTTAATGACCCAACTAAGTAACATCATCAGTGCTAGAAGAGGGGAGGAGGAGGAGGAGGAGGAGGAGAGGAGGAGGAGGAGGAGGAGGAGGAGGAGGAGGAGGAGGAGGAGGAAAAGGATTGTGGGGTCCTTGGTGCTCTCTGAGCTGGCTTGTTTTCTTCCAGACGTTTCATGACCCAACTAGGTAACATCATCAGTGCTACAAGAGGGAAGGAGGAGGACGGAGGAGGAGGAGGAGGAGGAGGAGGAGGAGGAGGAGGAGGAGGAGGAGGAGGAGGAGGAGGAGGAGGAGGAAAAGGATTGTGGGGTCCTTGGTGCTCTCTAAGCTGGCTTGTTTTCTTCCAGACATTTCATGACCCAACTAGATTACATTATCAGTCAAAGAAGGGAGAGGGGAGTCCTTGGTGCTCTCTGAGCTCAGTTGTTTTCTTCCAGAAGTTTCATTGCTTGCAGGCAACGGGTGTTTCCTGCAGATCTCCCCATGCACCCTTCCCTTGTTGCTACTTTGTCGTGCTGCCGTTTACAGTCAGTCTGGGCGATCTTGCAACTGCTGAGGCGCTGAGGATCCACTGTTTCTTCCGCTTCTTTGCAGTGTCCATACCTGTTGCACGTTGTTGTCTTCCCGCTTATGGTTTTCTTTGCAGCCAGGATTACCCCCCCTGGGTCTCTTTTGCCAACTTTCCTGCTCAGAGCCGTCATCAGATCTTGCGGTTATCGTTTTTTTCCCCTGCTATTTTTTGCTTTTAACGTATTGGCCATGTAGTGCTTTGTCCTCCAATATCTCAATACAGTAGCAGAGTTGGAAGGGGCCTTGGAGGTCTTCTAGTCCAACCCCTTGCCTAGGCAGGAAGCCCTACACCATTTCAGACAAATGGCTCTCCAACATCTTCTTGAAGACTTCCCGGGTTGGGGCATTCAATAATACAGTAGCAGAGCTGGAAGGGGCCTTGGAGGTCTTCTAGTCCAACCCTCTACCTAGGCAGGAAGCCCTATACTGTTTCAGACAAATGGCTCTCCAACCTCTTCTGAAAGACTTCCAGTGTTGGGGCATTCAATAATACAATAATACAATAGCAGAGTTGGAAGGGACATTGGAGGTCATCTAGTCTAACCCCCTGCCTAGGCAGGAAGCCCTATACCGTTTCAGACAAATGGCTCTCCAACCTCTTCTGAAAGACTTCCAGTGTTGGGGCATTCAATAATACAATAATACAATAGCAGAGTTGGAAGGGACCTTGGAGGTCATCTAGTCCAACCCCCTGCCTAGGCAGGAAGCCCTATACTGTTTCAGACAAATGGCTATCCAACCTCTTCTGAAAGACTTCCAGTGTTGGGACATTCAATAATACAATAATACAATAGCAGAGTTGGAAGGGACCTTGGAGGTCATCTAGTCCAACCCCCTGCCTAGGCAGGAAGCCCTATACTGTTTCAGACAAATGGCTATCCAACCTCTTCTTAAAGACGTCCAGTGTTGGGGTATTCAATAATACAATAGCAGAGTTGGAAGGGGCCATGGAGGTCATCTAGTCCAACCCTCTGCCTAGGCAGGAAGCCCTACACCGTTTCAGACAAATGGCTATCCAACCTCTTCTGAAAGACTTCCAGTGTTGCGGCCTTCACAACTTCTGGAGGCAATTATCTAGGATTATTGCATCCTATCCTGAAATCAAGGATTGGGCAATATTCCTGGATTGCTAAACCTTGGCAATTCTATAATGAAGAAACTTCTTCCTTTTCTTTTCTTTTTTAAGCCTCTCCTTCTCTCCATCTCTTTTTCTTGGAGGCCCGGAGTGACAATATTAAGATATACATTTCTTGCAGTCTGATAAGACCGATTGCAAGAATTAGGGGAATGCGATAGAAAAACCATTCTGGAGAAATCTCATTTCTATACGTCCGTGTTTCTGAACCTTTGCAACTTTAAGATGGGGAGACTTCAACTCCCAGAATTCCCCAGCCAGCCCTGCTGGGGAATTCCCACGGTTGGCTGGGGAATTCTGGGAGTTGAAGTCCCCCCTCAGCATCTTAAAGTTGCAGAGGTTGAGAAACACGGATGTCCACAATTGAACATATTGAAAACTCTGGGATTCTGGGAGCTGGACTAAAACCGATTTATGAAGAAGGGAGCTAGCAGAATCCTGAATTATTTTGCTTTCTTAATACCCTAAAATTAACCTGGCCCTCTGCCTGCGCCAACCGAGCCAATTAAATAGTTTTGATGCGCCCACAATCCGAATCTCAGGCCATTATGCAGAAATGGGTCAGCGGTGATAATCCGGCCGTATCCATTCATCAAGATGGTTTCCGGAGTCCTCAATCCCTCTCTCAAGGTTTTGACCAGTGGTGGGGTTCAAATTTTTTTTACTACCAGTTCTGTGGGCGTGGCTATCTTGGTGGGCGTGGCGTGGCGGTCATGTGACTGGGCGAGCGCGGCTGGGTGGGCATGTGACTGGGCGGGCATGGCTTGGTAGTCACGTGACTGGGTGGGCGTAGCTTGTGGGTGAGCCTGTGACTGGGCGGTCATGGCTTGGTAGTCTTGGATGGGCGTGGCTTGGCAGTCATGTGACTGGGTGACTGTGGCTGCGTGGGCACGTGACCGGGTGGGCATGGCTTGGTAGTCATGTGACTGGGTGAGTATGGCTGGGTGAGCATGTGACTGGGTGGACGTGGCTTGGTAGTCATGTGACCTTGGGCGTGGCTTGGCAGCCATGTGACTGGGTGAGTATGGCTGGGTGAGCATGTGACTGGGTGGGCGTGGCTTGGTAGTCATGTGACTGGGCAGGAATGGCTTGGCAGTCTTGGATGGGCGTGGCTTGGCAGTCATGTGACTGGGTGACTGTGGCTGAGTGGGCATGTGACTGGGTGGGCATGGCTTGGTAGTCATGTGACTGGGTGGTCATGGCTTGGTGGTCTTGGATGGGCGTGGCTTGGCAGTCATGTGACTGGGTGACTGTGGCTGAGTGGGCATGTGACTGGGTGGGTGTGGCTTGTGGCCATGTGACTGGGTGAGTGTGGCTTGGTGGTGATGTGATTGGGCGAGCATGGCTGGGTGAGCATGTGACTGGGTGGGCGTGGCTTGGTAGTAATGTGACCTAGGGCGTGGCTTGGCAGCCATGTGACTGGGTGAGTATGGCTGGGTGAGCATGTGACTGGGTGGGCGTGGCTTGGCAGTCATGTGACTGGGCCGGTATGGCTTGGTAGTCTTGGATGGGCGTGGCTTGGCAGTCATGTGACTGGGTGACTGTGGCTGAGTGGGCATGTGACTGGGTGGGCGTGGCTTGTGGCCATGTGACTGGGTGAGTGTGGCTTGGTGGTGATGTGATTGGGCGAGCATGACTTGGTAGTCATGTGACCTTGGGCGTGGCTTGGCCATCATGTGACTGGGTGAGTATGGCTGGGTGAGCATGTGACTGGGTGGGCATGGCTTGGGAGTCATGTGACTGGGTGGGCATGACCTGTGGCCATGTGACTGGGTGGGCATGGTGAGCGAGCAGCAAGTGGGCAAGCAGGAAGGTGGGCGTGGCCAGCCAGAGGTTGCTACCCGTTCGGCGAAACAGGCCAAATTGCCCCTAACGGGTTCGCTCAAACCGATGCGAACCGGCTGAATCCATTCTCTGGTTTTGACATCTGCCAACCTGTGCCGAGAAACGGGTCCCTTACCTCTTCTTGGTGGGGGTACCTTCGGTGGCCCTCTTGTCCTGGCCGGCCGCCGGCGGAGTCTCCCGAGGACTCGGCTTCTTGGTCCCCATAAGAGGGACCATTTCCTTGATGTCCTTGATCATGGTTCTAGGTGCAAACAAACTCGGTTAGTTACCATTGTCTGCAGGTCTTCTGCTCATGAATTCATCTGAATCGGATCGCGTTGAATTGATGAGATCTTTCTTTAATCCTACCTTTATTCCTTGATAGGTCACTCAAGGGGGCCCTAATGCTTCTATGTCCATCTATTTCCCTCCCCACCAAAACAACCCTCTGAGTTGGGCTGGGCTGGGAGAAGTTGCCTGGTCCAAAATCACCCAGCCAGCTTTCATGTCTGAGGCAGGACTAGAACTCCCAATCGCCTGATGATTGGCTCGAAGTCACCCAGCTGGACTAGAACTCACTGTCTCCTGGTGATTGGTCCCAAGTCAGCCAGCCAGCTTCCAGGCTTAAAGCAGGACTAGAACTCACTGTCTCCTGATGATTGGCCCAAAGTCACCCAGCCAGCTTTCATGTCTGAGGCAGGACTAGAACTCCCAATCGCCTGATGATTGACTCAAAGTCACCCAGCTGGACTAGAACTCACTGTCTCCTGGTGATTGGTCCAAAGTCAGCCAGCCAGCTTCCAGGCCTAAAGCAGGACTAGAACTCATTGTCTCCTGATGATTGGCCCAAAGTCACCCATCCAGCTTTTTAGCTAAGGTGGGACTACAACTCACCGTCTCCTGCTGACTGGCTCAAAGTCACCCAGCTGGACTAGAACTCCCAGTCTCCTGGTGATCGGCCCATAGTCAACCAGCCAGCTTTCCTACCAAATCAGGACTAGAACTCAGCATCTGCCAGTGATTAGCTCAAAGTCTCCCAGCTGGCTTTCATGCCTAAGGCTGAACTAGAACTTCTAGTCTCCTGGTGGTTGGCCCAAAGTCACCCATTGCCTTTCCTGCCTAAGGCGGGACTAGAACTCCCTGTCTCCTGGAGGACCCAAAGTCACCCAGCTGCCTTTTCTGCCCAAGGTGGGACTAGAACTCACTGACTCCTGCTGACTGGCTCTAAGTCACCCAGCTGGACTAGAACTCCCAGTCTCCTGGTGATCGCCCCAAAGTCTCCCAGCTGCCTTTCCTGCCTAAGGCGGGACTAGAACTCATTGTCTCCTGGTGATCGACCCAAAGTCACCCAGCTGCCTTTCCTGCCTAAGACAGGACTAGAACTCACTGACTCCTACTGACTGGCACAAAGTCACCCAGTTGGACTAGAACTCACCACCTCCTGGTGATTGACCCAAAGTCAACCAGCCAGCTTTCCTACCAAATCAGGACTAGAACTCAGCATCTGCCAGTGATTAGCTCAAAGTCTCCCAGCTGGCTTTCATGCCTAAGGCTGAACTAGAACTTCTAGTCTCCTGGTGATCGCCCCAAAGTCACCCAGCTGCCTTTCCTGCCTAAGGCTGAACTAGAACTCACTGTCTCCTGGTGATCGCCCCAAAGTCACCCAGCTGCCTTTCCTGCCTAAGGCTGAACTAGAACTCACTGTCTCCTGGTGATCGACCCAAAGTCACCCAGCTGCCTTTTCTGCTCAAGGTGGGACTAGAACTCACTGTCTCCTGCTGACTGGCACAAAGTCACCCAGCTGGACTAGAACTCCTGGTCTCCTGGTAATCGACCCAGTCAACCAGCCAGCTTCCCTGGCAAATCAGGACTAGAACTCAGCATCTCCCAGTGATTAGCTCAAAGTCACCCAGCCGGCTTTCATGCCTAAGGCTGAACTAGAACTCCCAGTCTCCTGGTGATTGACCCAAAGTCACCCAGCTGCCTAAGGCAGGACTAGAACTAACTGACTCCTGCCGACTGGCTCTAAGTCACCCAGCTGGACTAGAACTCCCAGTCTCCTGGTGGTTGGCCCAAAGTCACCCAGCCGGCTTTCATGGCCAAGGTGGGACTAGAACTCACCCTCTCCTAGTTTCTAGGCCGGCACTTTTAACCATTGGCTCTATTCTTGGCCTCCCGCTCAAATTCCCCCACATAACGGCAGGGCTGTCTCTGGCGCCTAGTCGAAAAGTTCAAGATGGCCTCCACAGTGACATCATCCAAGCTTTGGTTGCACCAACAACATGGACGCCATATTGACTCTTCGGGTCGCTCTCTGCGGGAGGGTGGGCGGGCAGCCACCCCCATAATGTGATGAAATCAACATAAATAAAACGTCCAGCAGGTTACGTCCACGCTGGGGATTTATTTATTCTGCCCATCAATCGCTTATTTCATTTCATGCCCATCCTCTGCCCTTCCTTAAACAGCTCTGGACACTTTATATTAAAATTTAACGACTGTAATGGCGTTAAAATAAACACCTTTCCACAGCAGCGAAGCAGAGGGGATGAATCAAAGCCAGAAGACACATACCATTCAAAGGGACGAGAATAAATACTTATTTCTTTGTTTATTTAACAGAGTTGGAAGGGACCCCTGCAGGTCATCTAGTCCAACCCCCTGCCCAAGCAGGAAACCCTACATGTGCCTCTACCTGGGATCGAACTCACAACCTCCTGCTTCTGTGGCAAGAGCTCTACCTCTGGGCCATTTATTTACTTACTTACTATTTATTTCACTATGAAAGAAAACAAAAAAAGTTATACGGGCAAATCCTCAACTTACGACCACAATGGAAGCCCCAAATTTCTGTTGCTAAGTGAGACCTTGGTTAATGTCTCCCATTTTACAAACCTTGCTTGCCACCGTTGTTAAGTGAATCACTGAATCATCATTAAGTGAAGCAATGGGTGGAAATTAATCAAGGAGAGAAGCAACTTTGAACCGAGGAGAAATTTCCTGACAGTGAGGACAATTAATCAGTGGAACTACTTGCCTCCAGAAGTTGTGAATGCCCCAACACTGGAAGTCTTCAAGAAGATGTTGGAGAGCCATTTGTCTGAACCGGTATAGGGCTTCCTGCCTAGGCAGGGAGTTGGACTAGATGACCTCCAAGGTCCCTTCCGACTCTGCTATTGTATTATTATTATTATTATTGTACTACTTGTACAATACAAGTACATTTACAGTTGTAAATGTGAAAAATGGTCACCAGTCACTTTTTCCAGTGCGGTTATAACAGCCAATGGTCACTAAACGAATGGTTGCAAGTTGAGGATTATCTGTATTGGTTTTTTTTATACAATACAATAGCAGAGTTGGAAGGGACCTTGGAGGTCATCTAGTCCAACCCCCTGCCTAGGCAGGAAGCCCTGTAGCATTTCAGACAAATGGCTATCCAACATCTTCTGAAAGACTTCCAGTGTTGGGGCATTCACAACTTCTGGAGGCAAGCTGTTCCAGAGGTTAATTGTTCTCACTGTCAGGAAATTCCTCCTCCGTTCTAAGTTGCTTCTCTCCTTGATTAGTTTCCACCCATTGCTTCTTGTTCTGCCCTCAGGTGCCTTGGAGAATAGCTTGACTCCCTCTTCTTTGGGGCAACCCCTGAGATATTGGAAGGCTGCTATCCTGTCTTCCCTGGTCCTTCTTTTCATTAAACTAGACCTACCCAGGTCCTGCAACCGTTCATCGTATGTTTTAGTCTCCAGTCCCTTAATCCTCTTTGTTGTTTTAGTATATAGATGGTGAGAATTCTTAAGGCGTTCTATAGACTGGTCTTATTTCTTGAAAGTTACACTGCTAATCAATACATCTGTAGAAAAGGAAACTCACAAATCCCTTTTATTATATGTTCTCAAGGTATTTTTGCCACTTTTGTTTTGCACATTCCCTTTTTCCGTTTGTATTTTATTTTAATCTCAACATTTAATAAAGTTTTTTTTTTAATGAATTAATCATGATACACTGATGGCATTACCTAGCTGGGTCATAAAAGGTCTGCAAGAAAACAACCAAACTCAGAGAGCAGCAAGCATAGAATCGTTGTCTCCTCCTCCTCCTCCTCCTCCCTTTCTCATTCTTTACTCCACAAGCCTCTCTCCCTTCTAGCACTGATGATGTTACCTAGTTGGGTAATGAAACGTCTGCAAGAAAACCACCAAGCTCAGAGAGGAACAAGGACCCCACATTCCTCCTCCTCCTCCTCCTCCTCCTCCTCCTCCTCCTCCTCCTCCTCCTCCTCCTCCTCCTCCTCCTCCTCTTCTTAAGAACATAAGAATAGCCTTGCTGGAAGAGGCCCCAGCCCATCCAGTCCAGCCTTCTGTCTCCCACAGTGGCTCCCCATTTGCTTCAGGGTCTTCCCAAGCAGATGTCTTCACCTGCTTATGATTCCCTGCAAATGGCATTGAGAGACATCCTGCCTATCTCTCCAACCCGGAGGGTGTCCTTAGGCATCCATCATGATAGCCATGGATACCCTTGTTCTCCATGAACTCCTCTAATCCTTTTTTCTTTCTTTCTTTCTTTCTTTCTTTCTTTCTTTCTTTCTTTCTTTCTTTCTTTCTTTCTTTCTTTCTTTCTTTCTTTCTTTCTTTCTTTCTTTCTTTCTTTCTTTCTTTCTTTCTTTCTTTCTTAACATAAGAACTGCCTTGCTGGAAGAGGCCACAGCCCATCCAGTCCAGCCTTCCGTCTCCCACAGTGGCTCCCCATTTGCTTCAGGGTCTTCCCAAGCAGATGTCTTCACCTGCTTATGATTCCCTGCAAATGGCATTGAGAGATCTCCTGCCTATCTCTCCAACCCGGAGGGTGTCCTTAGGCATCCATCATGATAGCCATGGATACCCTTGTTCTCCATGAACTCCTCTCATTCTTTCTTAAAGGTGTCGAGGCTGACAGCTGTCACCACTTCTTCTGGCAGGGAGTTCCATAGACCAGTGATCCTCTGGATGAAAATGTACTTCCTCTTATTTGTTTGAGGTCTAGCTTCCAAAAGTTTCATGGAGGGCCCCCTAGTTCTAGTGTTGTGCGATAGGGAAAACAGTTTTCCCTTTTCTACTTTGTCCACACCGTGCATGATTTGATAGACTTCAATCAGGTCCCCTCTCAGGCGCCGTCGTTCTAGAGTGAAGAGGCCCAGCCGTTGCAGCCTCCGATGGTAAGGAAGGGGTTCCAGCCCCCTAATCCTTCTGGTTGCCCTCCTCTGCACCTTTTCCATCATCTCCTTCTGAAGGTCTGGGGACCAGAACTGCACACAATACTCCAGATGGGGCCTCACCATAGATTTAGAAAGAGGCAGAATGACACTTGCTGACTTATTTTCTATACCCTTCCTAAGGATCCCTAGCAATGAGTTGGCTTTTTTCACTGCTGCGGCACACTGGGTTGACACCTTCCTTGAGCTGCCCACCAGGACACCCAGGTCCCTTTCCTGGTTAGTTGCAAAGAGTTTAGACCCCATCAGTTTATAGATGTAGTTGGGGTTTTTTGCCCTGTCTTCTTCTTCTTCTTCTTCTTCTTCTTCTTCTTCTTCTTCTTCTTCTTCTTCTTCTTCTTCTTCTTCTTCTTCTTCTTCTTCTTCTTCTTCTTCTTCTTCTTCTTCTTCTTCTTCTTCTTCTTCTTCTTCTTCCTCCTCCTCCTCCTCCTCCTCCTCCTCCTCCTCCTCCTCCTCATTACAAACCCTTATCCCTTCCAGCACTGATGACGTTACCTGGTTGGGTCATGAAACGCCTGCAAGAAAACCACCAAGCTGAGAGAGCACCAAGGACCCCACAGTTCTCCTCCTCCTCCTTCCACCTTCTAGCACTGATGACGTTGCCCCGTTGGGCCCTGAAACGTCTGGAAGAAAACCACCCAGCTCAGAGAGCATCCAGGGCCCCTCATTTCAACCTTGAGCTACAAATAGTTCTCCTTTATGGGTGAATTAAAATCTGCAAATTTCAGCTTGCACTTCCTGTAAAAATTCAGTTACCTCCCAAGCCATTTCAAGCACCTCATTGTTTTCCCCCTCAAAAAAATTATCCTCCGTTTTCTCTCCCAGGGATGGATGGGCGAATAGAGATCCTCAAAGAAAATTGCTCATTTAATGCAAATTGCATCCCCAGGGGGGGGGGGGGGAGGAGAGAAACAGGTTATGGGTTGATCCAGAGCAACGACATTAAATCTCATGCCCTTTGTGTATTTTTTTTACAGCCACCTGACCTCAATTCGCACAATACAATACAATAATACAATAGCAGAGTTGGAAGGGACCTTGGAGGTCATCTAGACCAACCCCCTGCCTAGGCAGGAAGCCCTATACCATTTCAGACAAATGGCTATCCAACCTCTTCTTAAAGACTTCCAGTGTTGGGGCATTCACTACTTCTGGAGGCAACTTCTTCTTCCACTGGTTAATTGTTCTCACTGTCAGGAAATTTCTCCTCAGTTCTAGGTTGCTTCTCTCTTGGATTAGTTTCCACCCATTGCTTCTTGTTCTGCCCTCAGGTGCCTTGGAGAATAGCTTGACTCCCTCTTCTTTGAGATATTGGAAGGCTGCTATCATGTCTCCCCTGGTCCTTCTTTTCATTAAACTAGACATACCCAATAACAGAATACAGAGTTGGAAGAGACCTTGCAGGTCATCTAGTCCAACCCCCTGCCTAGGCAGGAAGCCCTATACCATTTCAGACAAATGGCTATCCAACATTTTCTTAAAGACTTGCAGTGTTGGGGCATTCACAACTTCTGGAGACAAGGAGTTCCACTGATTAATTGTTCTGATTGTCAAGAAATTCCTCTTCATTTCTAAGTTGCTTCTCTCCCTGATTAGTTTCCACCCATTGCTTCTTGTTCTGCCCTCAGGTGCCTTGGAGAATAGCTTGACTCCCTCTTCTTTGGGGCAACCCCTGAGATATTGGAAGACTGCCATCATGTCTCCCCTGGTCCTTTTCATTAAACTAGACGTACCCAGTTCCTGCAACCGTTCCTCATATGTTTTAGCCTCATCCTCTTGGTTGCTCTTCTCTGCACTCTTTCCAGAGTCTCCACGTCTTTTCTACATCGTGGTGACCAGTGGTGGGTTTCAAATTTTTTAGAACCTACTCTGTAGGTGTGGCCTATTTTGTGGGTGTGGCTTGGCAGTCATGTGACAGGGTGGGAGTGGCCACCTTTTAAAATGTGGTGAAACTCATTTAATAACGCTCTTGCTTAGCAACCAAAATTTTGGACTCAATTGTGATGATAAATTCTTTCTTTCTTTTTCTTTCTTTCTTTCCGTCTTTCTTTCTTTCCGTCTTTCTTTCTTTCTTTCTTTCTTTCTTTCTTTCTTTCTTTCTTTCTTTCTTTCTTTCCTTCCTTCCTTCCTTCCTTCCTTCCTTCCTTCCTTCCTTCCTTAATACAATACAATACAATACAATACAATACAATACAATACAATACAATACAATACAATACAATACAATAGCAGAGTTGGAAGGGACCTTGGAGGTCTTCTAGTCCAACCCCCTGCGTGGGCAGGAACCTTATACCATTTCAGACAAATGGCTATCTAACATCTTCTTAAAGACTTCCAGGATTGGGGCATTCACAACTTCTGGAGGCAAGCTGTTCCAGAGGTTAATTCCTTCCTTCCTTCCTTCCTTCCTTCCTTCCTTCCTTCCTTCCTTCCTTCCTTCCTTCCTTCCTTCCTTCCTTCCTTTCCTTCCCTTCCCTTCCCTTCCCTTCCCGTTGGGTCACTGTCAGCGGCGGGCCAGATTTACTTCCAGGTACGCCGGTGGAACCCCCTCTCACTGGTTCTCTAAATTTCACCGACCGGCTCTCGCGAGTAGGTGCGAGCCTGCAGAAACCCACCACTGGTGGTGACCAAAACTGAATGCCGGATTCCAAGTGTGGCCTTCCCAAGGCATTACAAAAGTGGTATTAACCCTTCACGGGATCTTGACCTCGCCAGCAAGGCAATAATACAATACAATACAATAGCAGAGTTGGAAGGGACCTTGTAGGTCTTTTAGTCCAACCCCCTGCGTGGGCAGGAGCCTTATACCATTTCAGACAAATGGCTATCTAACATCTTCTTAAAGACTTCCAGGGTTGGGGCATTCACAACTTCTGGAGACAAGCTGTTCCAGAGGTTAATTGTTCTTACTGTCAGGAAATTTCTCCTCAGTTCTAAGTTGCTTCTCTCCTTGATTAGTTTCCACCCATTGCTTCTTGTCCTGCCCCCAGGTGCCTTGGAGAATAGTTTGACTCCCTCTTCTTTGTGGCACCCTCTGAGATATCGGGACACTGCTATCATGTCTCCCCTGGTCCTTCTTTTCATTAAACTAGACATACCCAGTTCCTGCAACTGTTCTTCATATGTTTTAGTCTCCAGTCCCCTAATCATCTTGGTTGCTCTTCTCTGCACTCTTTCCAGAGTCTCCACGTCTTTTCTACATCGTGGCGACCAAAACTGTATGCAGTATTCCAAGTGTGGCCTTACCAAGGCACCATACAGTGGCATTAACACTTCACGTGATCTAGATTCTATCCCTCTGTTGATGCAGCCTAGAACTGGGTTGGCTTTTTTGGCAGCTGCTGCACACTGCTGGCTCATATTTCAATGGTTGTCCACTAGGATTCCAAGATCCCTCTCACAGTTGCAAGAGGGAATGTGCGGTTAATCAAAGCGAGGCCTGACCGGATGGTTTGAAACTTGGCTTTATAAACATTTCCATCTCCTCCCGTCTAATGTACACGTCCCACCCAGGCTAGTGACAATTATGCCTAAGAACACAATGAATCCTGTTTCCAAACAAACAAATTAAGGCGATTATCTCAAGTAAACAAGGCCGCTTAATAAGAGCAGGGAGGGAGGGAGGGAGGGAGGCCCAATGAATACAAGGCCTGGCTCAGCCTTAGCTGCTTTCTTGGACTTTTGTGGACTTCGACTCCCAGAATTCCCCAGCCAGAAGGCTTTCAGATGGGAGGGGGGAAGGGAAAGGGGAAAGAAAGGAGGGGAAGGGAAAGGAAAAGGAAAGGGAAGGAAAGAAAGGGGGAGGGAAGTAAAAGAAAAGAAAAAAGAAAAGCGGGAGGGAGGGAGGGAAAGAAGGAAGGAAGGAAGAAAGAAAGGAAGGAAGAAAGGAAGGGAGGAAGGAAGGAAGAACGAAGGAAGGAGGAAGGAAGGAAGAACAAAGGAAGGAGGAAGGAAGGAAGAACGAAGGAAGGAGGAAGGGAGGAAGGAAGGAGGAGAGAGGAAGGGAGGAAAGGAAAGGGGGAGGAAAGTAAAAGAAAAGAAAAAAGGAAGGAAGGAAGGAAGGAAGAACGAAGGAAGGGAGGAGGAAGGAAGAACAAAGGAAGGAAGGAAGGAAGGAAGGAAGGAAGGAAGGAAGGAAGGAAGGAAGGAAGGAAGGGAGGAGGGAGGGAGGGAGGGAGGGAGGAAAGGAAAGGGGAAGAGAATGGAAGGAAGAGGGAAAGGAAGGGAAGGGAAGGAAAGAAAAGGAAAAAGAAAAGAAGGAGGGGAAGGGAAGAGAAGAAAGACGGAAGAGAAAGGAAAGAAAGGGGAAGGAAAGTAAAAGAAAAGAAAAAAGAAAAGGAAGGAAGGAATGAAGAAGGAAGGAAGGAGGGAGGGAGGGAGGAAAGGATATACAAAAGGAAAGAAGGAGGGAAGGAAAGGATAGGATAGGGCAGAGAAAGGACCGGGAAGGAATTGGAGGGAAGAGGGTTTGATTTATTGCATGACCCATCCGTTTCTTTTCTTGGTTGCCCACGGTCTTTCCAAGATCTTCTCCAATGCCAAAACTCAAAAGCACCACTGAACTTCCTCCCCACTTAATAACCAACCGCTCGGCTTAGCAATGAAAATTCTGGCTTACGTGCACTGATGAGGTTACCTCGCTGGGTCATGAAACGTCTACAAGGAAGTAACTGGACTAGCACATGATGTTATCTAGGTAAGGGACTAAAGACTAAAATATATACAAAGGACGGTTGCAGGAATTGTCTAGTTGAATGAGAAGAAGGACCAGGGGAGACAGGATAGCAGCCTTCCGATATCTCAGAGGGTGCCCCAAAGAAGAGGGAGTCAAGTTATTCTCCAAGGCACCTGAGGGCAGAACAAGAAGCAATGGGTGGAAACTAGGAGAGAAGCAACTTAGAACTGAGGAGGAATTCCCAGACAGTTAGGACAATTAATCAGTGGAACTGCTTGCCACCAGAAGTTGTGAATGCCCCAACACTGGTGGTTTTTAAGGAGAGACTAGACAGCCGCTTCTCCGAAATGACATAGGTGTCAGGGGTTCCAAATAGCATCCCAAATTAAATCAGAGTCCGAGAGGCAAAGGATTCCTCAAACTCCGAATTTATCAAGAGAGCCACGTTGGCACATCTGGGAAAACCCGAACCTGGAAGCTTCCCAGTTTCCCCCACCCAGTTGAAAGTTCAAGATCTTGCCCCTCTACACCCACCAGCCCATCACCCACGGTCCAATCTCCCACTGCCACGCTGGCAGCTTCCACCCATCCAGTTCCCTGTCAGGTGTAGCGCTGCAGAGACAAAGGATGACCTTGGCTTTCTAGAAAGAATGTTGTTATGGCTACCTGTCATCTAACTCCGTACAATTCCTCACTCCCATTTTCCCACCATAGAAAAGGCCTAGTAGAAGAATAATAGAAAGTGTGGCAGGCCAAAGACCCACAAGGAAAGATGGCTGCCAGGCCTTGGGTTTCTAGGAAGAATGTTGTTATGGCTACCTATCATCTAATTCCTCCCATTTTCCCT
This sequence comes from Rhabdophis nuchalis, assembly GCA_039707465.1. NCBI lineage: Eukaryota > Metazoa > Chordata > Lepidosauria > Squamata > Natricidae > Rhabdophis > Rhabdophis nuchalis. The sequence goes on from CM077643.1 coordinate 405,470,731, forward strand.
CCATAGAAAAGGCACAGTAGAAGAATAATAGAAAGTGTGGCAGGCCAAAGATCCAAAAGGAAAGATGGCTGCAGACCTTGGCTTTCTAGGAAGAATGTTGTTATGGCTACCTATCATCTAACTCTGTACAATTCCCCACTCCAATTTTCCCACCATAGAAAAGGCCTAGTAGAAGAATAATAGAAAGTGTGGCAGGCCAAAGACCCACAAGGAAAGATGGCTGCCAGGCCTTGGCTTTCTAGGAAGAATGTTGTTATGGCTACCTATCATCTAATTCCTCCCATTTTCCCTCCATAGAAAAGGCACAGTAGAAGAATAATAGAAAGTGTGGCAGGCCAAAGATCCAAAAGGAAAGATGGCTGCAGACCGTGGCTTTCTAGGAAGAATGTTGTTATGGCTACCTATCATCTAACTCTGTACAATTCCCCCCTCCCATTTTCCCACCATAGAAAAGGCCTAGTAGAAGAAGAGTAGAAAGTGTGGCAGGCCAAAGATCCACAAGAAAAGATGGCTGCCAGGCCTTGGCTTTCTAGGAAGAATGTTGTTATGGCTACCTATCATCTAACTCTGTACAATTTTCCCACCATAGAAAAGGCATAGCACAATCATAGAAAGTGTGGCAGGCCAAACATCCAAAAAGGAATATGGCTGCAGGCCGGACAAAAGGTTCCTCCACTTGAGCAGGGGGTTGGACTAGTAGACCTCCAAGACCCCTTCCAGCGCTATTCTGATTGACTGGCTGACCTGTCCCTTCGAAATTATTTCTTCAAGAAGGTCTGGGCTTCTATTTTGGAGCACTGAAAGAAGATTGAATGGTTGTCACCATTCCAGATTTCATTTTCCAGAAGGCTGGACAAGAAGCAGTGGGTGGAAACTCATCAAGGAGAGAAGCAACCTGGAACTAAGGAGAAATTCCCAGACAGTGAGGACAATTAACCAGTGGAACTGCTTGCCACCAGAAGTTGTGGATGCCCCATCCCTGGAGGTTTTTAAGCAGAGACAGGGCAGCCACTTGTCCATGATGGTGTGGAGGGTCTCCTGCCTGATTATGGAGTTGGACTAGAAGACCTCCAAGGTCCCTTCCAACTCTTGTTATTCTGTTAAGACTAAGCATATGAAGAACAGTTGCAGGAATTAGATATGATTAGCTGAATAGAAGGGACACAGTGGCTCGGTGGCTCAGACACTGAGCTTGTCGATCAGAAAGGTCGGCAATTCGGCGGTTCGAATCCTGAGCGCCACGTAATGGAGGGAGCTCCCGTCACTTGTCCCAACCTAGCAATTCGAAAGCACATAAAAAATGCAAGTAGAAAAATAGGAGCCACCTTTGGTGGGAAGGGAACAGCGTTCCGTGAGCCTTCGGGCATTGAGTCCTGCCGGCCACATGACCACGGAGACGTCTTCGGACAGTGCTGGCTCTTCGGCTTTGAAACGGAGATGAGCACCGCCCCCTAGAGTCGGGAACGTCTAAGCACAGATGTGCGAGGGGAACCTTTGCCTTTAGCTGAATGAAAAGAAGGACTAGGGGAGACATGATAGCAGTCCCTTCCAACTGTTATTCTCTTAGTGTCTTAAGGACTAGGGGTTGACATGATAGCAGTCTTCCAATCTCTCAGGGGTTGCCCCAAAGAAGAGGGAGTCAAGCTCTTCTCCAAGGCACCTGAGGGTAGAGCAAGAAGCAATGGGTGGAAACTAATCAAGGAGAGAAGCAACTTGGAAATGAGGAGAAATTTCCTGACAGTTAGAACAATTAACCTCTGGAACAGAAGTTGCCTCCAGAAGTTGTGAATGCCCCAACACTGGAAGTCTTTAAGAAGATGTTGGAGAGCCATTTGTCTGAAATGGTATAGGGCTTCCTGCCTAGGCAGGGGGTTGGACTAGATGACCTCCAAGGTGCCTTCCAACTCTGTTTTCCTGTTCTATTTCCACACCTTCACAAGATCACTTTCCAGAAGGACAAGGGTGCCCGGATGACTCCTACCTCCCACATACATGTCTTGATCCCAAAATCACTTATGTAGCTTTCCTTAATTACAATACAGTACAATACAATACAATAGCAGAGTTGGAAGGGACCTTGGAGGTCATCTAGTCCAACCCCCTGCCTAGGCAGGAAGCCCTATACCGTTTCAGACAAATGGCTCTCCAACATCCTCTTAAAGACTTCCAGTGTTGGGGCATTCACAACTTCTGGAGGCAACATCTGTTCCACTGATTCATTGTCCTCACTGTCAGGAAATTCCTCCTCAGTTCTCAGTTGCTTCTCTCCTTGATTAGTTTCCACCCATTGCTTCTTGTTCTGCCCTCAGGTGCCTTGGAGAATAGCTTGACTCCCTCTACTTTGTGGCACCCTCTGAGATATCGGAAGACTGCTATCCTGTCTCCCCTGGTCCTTCTTTTCATTCAACTAGACATCCCCAGTTCCTGCAACTGTTCTTCATATGTTTTAGCCTCCAGTCTCCTCATCCTCTTTCTTGCTCTTCTCTGCACTCTTTCTAGAGTCCCTCCCTCCCTCCCTCTCTCCCTCTCTCTCTCTCTGTGTGTAAATTTTCCAGAGTTCAAACCAGGTTAGGCTTCGTTGCGATTTTGATGCAGGATGTTTCCTTCATAAGCCACCAGGGATGGCTGGGCCCAAGCCAGCACCTGGATTTATAGTTCCCATCTCCCCACCTTCTCGTTCCAACAAGAAGCAATGGGTGGAAACTAATCAAGGAGAGAAGCAACTTAGAACTGAAGAGGAATTTCCTGACAGTCAGAACAATTAATCAGTGGAACAGAAGTTGCCCCCAGAAGTTGTGAATGCCCCAACACCGCAAGTCTTTCAGAAGATGTTGGACAGCCATTTGTCTGAAACGGTATAAGGTTTCCTGCCTAGGCAGGGGGGTTGGACTAGAAGACCTCCAAGGTCCCTTCCAACTCTGCTATTGTACTGTATTGTATCTTCGCCATCCGGATTAAGCCCGTGATAAAGGATCGTGGGAATTGAAAACCTGAAGATTTTCCGGCATGGCACTCCACCTTTTACGCTGTCGACTGGGACTTTGCGAGCCGAAGAGACGACAATTCACACAGATGCGGTGTCTTTGATGCCCACCCGGAGATTTTTAAAAAGAGATTGGACAGATTTTTGTGGGCAAGTCTCATGCTCGGGCAGGGGGTTGGACTAGAAGGTCTTCCCAGGTCCCTTTCAAATGGGTTTTTAAAATTTTTCTGGTGGTTGGCTTGCAGATGTCATCAGAGAGAGGTTTGGGAGGAGGAGGAGGAGGAGGAGGAGGAGGAGGAGGAGGAGGAGGAGGAGGAGGAGGAGGAGGAGGAGGAGGAGGAGGAGGAGGAGATGTGAGGTCCTTGAGGCTCTATGAGCTTGGTGGTTTTCTTGCTGACGTTTCATTACCGAACTAGGTAACATCATCAGCGCTAGAAGGGAGTAGGGCTTGTGAATTGGAAGAAAAGGGGAAAGAGAAAGGAGGAGGAAGAGGAAGAGGAGGAGGAGGAGGAGGAGATGTCAGGTCCTTGAGGCTCCATGAGCTTGGTGGTTTTCTTGCTGACGTTTCATTACCGAACTAGGTAACATCATCAGTGCTAGAAGGGAGTGGGGTTTGTGGAGGAGGAGGAGGAGGAGGAAGAGGAGGAGGAGGAGGACTGTAGGGTCCTTGGTGCTCTCTGAGCTTGGTGGTTTCCTTGCAGACATTTCATGACCCAACTAGGTAACAATATCAATGCTAGAAGGGAGTGAGCTTTGGGGGGGGAGGAGGAGGAGGAGGAGGAGGAGGAGGAGGAGGAGGAGGAGGGCGGCGACGACGACGATGACAACTGTGGGGTCCTTGGTGCTCTCTGAACTTAATGGGGTTTTTTTGCAGACGTTTCATGACCCAACTAGGGAACAATATCAGTGCCAAAGGAGATGGGGATTGTAGAGAGTTGGAGGAGGAGGAGGAGGAGGAGGAGGAGGAGGAGGAGGAGGAGGAGGAGGAGGAGGAGGAGGAGGAGGAGGAGGAGGAGGAGGAGGAAAAGGAAGAGGAAGAGGAAAAAGAGAACTGTGGGGTCTTTGGTGCTCTCTGAGCTTGCTGGTTTTCTTGTAGACATCTCATAACCCAACTAGGTAACATCATCAATGCTGGAAAAAGCAACCATCCATCCTCTGAACAGAATAAAATCCACTGTCCCTCAAAGTGCCCGGACGAATCACATAAATGATGGGAATGGCATCTATGCGTAGTCTTCGTGTCTAAGCCTCCCCTCCCCTCCAAATGCTTTATTCAACCAGGTGTTGACTGCGTAACACAGGTAGTCCTCAAGTTACAACAGTTCATTTAGGGACCGCCCAAAGTTACAACGGCACTGAAAGAAAGTAACTGAGGACTGTTTTTCACGCTTACGACTGTGGCAGCATCAAAACCCGGACGCTTGGCCACTGACTCCCACTTACGACGGTCGCAGTGTCCCGGGGTCGCAGCATCCCCTTTTGTGACCTTCTGACCAGCCAAGTCAAGGGGGAAGCCCGATTCACTTAACAACCTGGTCATTTAACAACTTCAGTGATTCATTTAACAACCGTGGCACGAAAGGCGGTAAAAACGAGGCAAACTGAACCAATACCTCGCTTAACAACAGAAATGCTGAGCTCAATTGCGGCCATAAGGCGAGGACTTCCCCCTATTTATTTTATTTAAGCTTTAAAATCAGATTTATCTCTTAAATCGACTTAAAAATAAGCAAAAACCAGGCATATCAAAAAACGTCGGCCACGCTATAAAATCGACAAGGCTGTTTTATCCTGACTGGGACCGACAAACGCCATTTGTTCGGGGAAAGGACACCATTCAAAATGAAAAGACGCAACCTATCATTCACTCGGCGGAGTTTACATCACAACCCGAGGGCGGCTGCCGCCCACTCAGATCGCACAAGATTTCATCACAAATTTCACAGTTGTTCTCCGCCTCCTCTTTAAGGACATGACACAGCTTCGAGGACGATCCTTTTAGCCTCCCAGTCACCAATTCCCCGAGCGTGAGCACCAAAAGGTGAGGAGAATGGGAACTGGAGTCCCGCTTCCTGGAAAGTTCCAGGTTCAGGAAATTGAGGTCCTATCAGACGTGAGATTCAGCCAGTTCTCTCCGGTTCGGGCAAACTGGTAGTGGTGGCAGGAGCAGTGGTGGGTTTCAGCCGGTACGCCACAGTATGGGTGTACCGATATCCGCTGGGAGCTGCAGGCGCCATTCCGGTACAGTGCTGCGGAGGGTCCTCTCCTTACTTTTATTTGAGCCGACCGGGGCATTTGCACATGCTCACGCAGTGTACGGCGCCTGCGTGACGCTTCGCCGAGCAGCTACAATGTCGCAGGGCAGTGGTGTGCACGCGTGTGCATGTGGTGGACGCCCAGCCCCGTCGCAGCGTACGGGATCCGGAACCCACCCCTGGGCAGGAGGCTCTGCCCACCCGCCTGGATGTCATCGCATCCCATTTTTGAGGCTCTGCGCATGCGCAGAAGGTCCTGCGCATACGCAGAGGTGGGTCTGAGCAAAGCGAGAACGCACGCTCGCTCACCTTTGCGAACCGGGAGCGAAGGTAAATGAATACTACACCTGGGTCATATCCTTCCGAAATCGAAGCTACTGCCGGTTTGCTCGTGTGTTTGATGTGCGCCGCGCAGTGCAATTAAAATTGTTCTCCGCAGATGCAGAAGCGAGAAGCAAGATGGCGGTTTGGGAACCGGTTCGAGTCCTGGTTCAGGGACGTGGCAGGTCTGGGTCGCTGCCAGTTCCAACGACCCAGGCTGCCAAACCACTACCGGTTCGGCCAAGCCGGGCGGAACCGGTAGGGACCCACCAATGGTCTGCTTCCTTTCTTCCAACCACCCGCAAATGCACGCATATACACACATCACAGATTATCGGCTTACCACCAGTTCATTTGGTGACTGTTCAAAGTTACGACGGCACGGAAAAAAAGGGACGTAGGACCGGTTTTTCACACTTGCAACAGGTCACGTGATCAAAATTGGGACTCTTGACAACTGGCATGTACTTATGACGGTTGCGGTGTCCCGGGGGTCATGTAATCCCTTTTTCCGGCTTTTTGACAAGCAAACTCAACAGGGAAGCCAGGTTCACTTAACAACGGTGTTCCTAATTAAACCACTGCAGTCCTTCGTTTTAACAACGGTGACAAGAAAAGTCGGGAAACGGGGCAAAACTCACTTAACAACTGTCCCGCTTAGCAACGAAAATTTGGGGCTCAATTGAGGTCAGAAGTTAAAGACTACCTGTACTGCTATATATTTCTATTATTTCTGGATATTTTTACTATTATTTCAATATTTATTTATTTCTATTATTTCAATGTATTTCTATTTTTTCTATTATCTCAATATACCTCTATTATTTCAATTCCATTTCCATTATTTCTATTTATTCCTATTATTTCTATATTTCTGTTTCCATTTATTTCTATTATTTTAATATATTTCTATTTATTTCTATATTTCTTTTTCTATTTATTCCTATTATTTTAAAATATTTCTATTTATTTATGTTATTCCTATATTTCCATTTCTATTTATTTCTATTATTTTAATATATTTCTATTTATTTCTGTTATTTCTATATTTCCATTTCTATTCCTGTCCATTATTTTAATATATTTCTATTATTTCTATGTTTCTATTTCTACTTATTCCTATTATTTTAATATATTTCTATTTCTATTTATTTCTGTTATTTCTGTTATTTCTCTATTTCTATTTCTATTTATTTCTATTATTTTAATATATTTCTATTATTTCTGTTTCTATTTCTACTTATTCCTATTATTTTAATATATTTCTATTTCTATTTATTTCTGTTATTTCTATATTTCCATTTCTATTCCTGTCCATTATTTTAATGTATTTCTATTATTTCTATATTTCTATTTCTTATTCCTATTATTTTAATATAGTTCTATTTCTATTTATTTCTGTTATTTCTATATTTCTATTTCTATTTATTTCTATTATTTTAATATGTTTCTATTTCTATTTATTTCTATTATTTCTATTTCTATTATTTTAATATATTTCTATTTCTATTTTTCCTACTATGTCAATATAACTTCTGTTGTTTCCATTTCTATTAGTTCTATTTCTATGCATTTTTAAATTATTTCTATTTATTTTTACCTCTATTCTTTCTATGTATTTCTATTCCTTCAATTTCTTTCTATATATATATATATATATGAGAGAATATTTTCACAGCTCCTAAACAGGAGCTGTGAAAATATTCTCTCATCAATAAGAGTCCTGTAAAAGGCTGATATAATCAGGTAAGCCAGTTAGCTCAAGGCATAGAAAGGCTTGCCTAATATGCTGGAAAGTGCCGGTTCAAATCCTAGTAGAAGTATGGCCAGCTGAAGAAGGCTAAAAAGCATGAAATAGATCTATCCTGGTCTCTTTCTAATTTAATTTATTGATCAGCTCATAAAACTAACACACATATCTAAAATATTATACAACGTAATTCTTGGCTTGCTGTCTGGATGGTCTCTAGTGATGAGCCGATAGGCAGTAAGGGAAACAGTATGTCTCCTCCCTTAATTGGGGCCTAATAATAACAGGTTGTTGTGAAACAATTATATATACATATACATATACATATACATATACATATACATATACATATACATATACATATACATATACATATACATATACATATATATATATATATAGGTTAGATTTTTAAGGGCTGAAAATAAAGAGACCAGGATGGATCCATTTCAGGCTTATCTAACACATATCTAAAAAATTTCACACAGCAGCAAACTAATTGGTTCTCTCTCTGGATGATCTCTAGGTTGAGTCGAAGGGCAGAGAGGGATGACGTTAAGTCTCCTCCCCTTAAAGGGACCCTTGAACAGGAGCTGTGAAAATATTCTCTCATATATATCTGTTTCTCTTTCTCTTTCTAAGCCTGGCAACCTGAGAACCTCTCAAGAGCAAAGTGCTGAGCTGTTCACCTTGAATCAGGTACAACGAGTTGAGAAGTATCCGACTCCTATTCCATCCACGGGAACTATAAAGCGAAAATTAAAACAGCCCCCCCAAGACTAAGGAGTAAGCAGATCTCTATCTGTTTTGACTCCCTCCCAACTTTAAAAATAAAGTCCAGAAAAGGAAAGAAAAAAAGGGAGGTTACCCAAAAAAAAGAGATTACAAATTCCAGAAAGCAAAAGGATGAAGGCCCATCCTTACCTTCCTTACTGAATCTCCATCAGCTGAGAAAAGGAATTCGGGGGGAAATCAGAATAAATTCCAACCTTCTGCTAAATGTTGATGTCCATCAAAATCTCCGAGTCGAGATACGGTCGTCCCTCGAAATAATCCTTAAAAGGTGGGGAATCCGGCGTTCCTCGGCGAGCAGAGGGCAGTTAACTTGGAGAAAGACACCTTGACGATGCTTTCTTTTGACTTCATCTGAGCTGCAAAGGCGGCGAAGGAAACCTGTTGGACCACAAATTTTGGAGGCAGTCGGAAGATGTTTCCACTGACAATTAGCCATGGAAATGAGACTGACTCACAGGGAGCCCTGAATTGCACGCTTGCAAAAAAAAAAAAGTTCATCTTTCTGATTTCTTTTTTGGCTTTCTTCATTGGCCGAGGTGGACAATTTCAATTGAGTATAGAGCTGGAAGGGACCTCGGAGGTCTTCTAGTCCAACCCCCAGCTCAAGCGGGAGACCCTATATGCCATTTCAGACTAATGGCTGTCCAGTCTCTTCTTGAAAACCACCAGTGATGGAGAAGGAAGGAAGGAAGGAGGGAGGGAGGGAGGGAGGGAGGGAGGGAGGGAGGGAGGGAAGGAAGGAATGAAGGAAGGAAGGAAGGAAGGAAGGAAGAATAACAGAGCTGGAAGGGACCTCGGAGGTCTTCTAGTCCAACCCCCAGCTCAAGCGGGAGACCCTATATGCCATTTCAGACTAATGGCTGTCCAGTCTCTTCTTGAAAACCACCAGTGATGGAGAAGGAAGGGAGGGAGGGAGGGAGGGAGGGAGGGAGGGAGGGAGGAAGGAAGGAAGGAAGGAAGGAAGGAAGGAAGGAAGGAAGGAAGGAAGGAAGGATAACAGAGCTGGAAGAGACCTCGGTGGTCTTCTAGTCCAACCCCCAGCTCAAGCGGGAGACCCTATATGCCATTTCAGACAAATGGCTGTCCAGTCTCTTCTTGAAAACCACCAGTGATGGAGAAGGAAGGAAGGAAGGAAGGAAGGAAGGAAGGAAGGAAGGAAGGAAGGAAGGAAGGAAGGAAGGAATAACATTTAGAAGGGACCTTGGGCGAATTCTGGTCCAACCCTCTGTTTCAAGCAGGAGACCTATATACCATTTCAGACCGTTCCAGCTTTCATGGTGGGCGGTAGGGGTTTTGTCCGATATTTTCCTTTTTAAAAAATTTAATTGACTTCCCTACTTTATAAATCCCCATTCCTGTGGAACCGGTGGGCGGTTAGAAAATTTTACTACTAACAGAGATACCAAAGTGGGCGGTAGGTATCAAAAGGTTGACTACTCCTGATCTACCTACCTACCTACCTACCTACCTACCTACCTACCTACCTATCTATCCATCCATCATATATCATTGTCTATATCTGTCTATCTATCTAGCTATCATCTATCTATCATCTGTCTGTCTGTCTGTCTGTCTGTCTGTCTGTCTGTCTGTCTGTCTATTTATCTATCTATCTATCTATCTATCTATCTATCTATCTATCTATCTATCTCTATCTTCATCCGTCATCGCTTTCTCTCCCTCCCTCTACATATCTTCATTACCATATCCACCCATCCATCTATCCATCCATATCCATCCATCCATCCATCCATCCATCCATCCATCCATCCATCCATCCATCTATCTATCTATCTATCTATATTTATTTTATTAAATTTATACCCCGCCCTTCTCCAAATGGACCCAGACCCTATCTATCTATCTATCTATCTATCTATCTATCTATCTATCTATCTATCTATCTATCTATCTATCTATCTATCTATCTATCTATCTCAGTGGTAGTCAACCTGGTCCGTACCGCCCCCTAGTGGGCGTTCCAGCTTTCATGGTGGGCGGTAGGGGTTTTGTCCGATATTTTCCTTTTTAAAGAAAATTTATTGACTTCCCTACTTTATAAATCACCATTCCTGTGGAACCGGTGGGCGGTTAGAAAATTTTACTACTAACAGAGATACCAAAGTGGGCGGTAGGTATGAAAAGGTTGACTACCCCTGATCTAGTCCAACCCCTTGCTCAGACAGGAGGCCCTCTACCACTTCCGACAAATGGTTGTCCAATCTCTTCTTTAAAACAGTTGGGGTTAAATACAGACGAAACTGCAGCGTTTGGGGAAAAAAGGGGCTGCTCCAAACATAATTTTCCCTTTCAATGAGCTCTTTAGTCAGTGTAGGGAGCCAGGCGGTATTATATGGGCTGCATAATCGCATCACTTGCTTTGCTATGCCTTGCAGAGGTGAGCACGCTGCCCTTGAAACTGGCGTGTTGGGTGGGAAGTTCCATCCTTTGGCGCCCTCTGGTGGTGGTGTTTGGCATTCGTACAGTACAGCCCTGGACTTCAACTCCCAGAATTCCCCAGCAAACATGAGGATCCTAACTCCGGGGTGTTAGGGAATGCTGAGTTAAATGGGCTAAGAGCAGAGGTGAAATCAAATACAAATACAATAGCAGAGTTGGAAGGGACCTTGGAGGTCATCTAATCCAACCCCCTGCCTAGGCAGGAAGCCCTAAACTGTTTCAGACAAATGGCTATCCAACAATTTCTTAAAGACTTGCAGTGTTGGGTCATTCACAACTTCTGGAGGTAACTTCTGTTCCACTGATTAATTGTTCTCACTGTCAGGAAATTTCTCCTCAGTTCTAAGTTGCTTCTCTCCTTGATTAGTTTCCACCCATTGCTTCTTGTTCTGCCCTCAGGTGCTTTGGAGAATAGTTTGACTCCCTCTTCTTTGGGGCAACCCCTGAGATACTGGAAGGCTGCTATCCGGTCTCTCCTGGTCCTTCTTTTTATTAAACTAGACATGTCCAGTTCCTGCAACAGTTCTTCAAAGGTTTCAGTCTCCAAATCCTCTTTGTTGCTCTTCTCTGCACTCTTTCTAGAGTCTCCACATCTTTTCTACATCATGGCGACCAAAACTGAATGCAGTATTCCAAGTGTGGCCTTCCCAAGGCCTTGTAAAGTGGTATTAACCTTTCAGGTGATCTTGATTCTCTCCCTCTGTTTATGCAGCCTAGAACTGGGTTGGCTTTTTTGGCAGCTGCTGCCCACGGCTGGCTCATATCTAAATGGTTGTCCACTAGGACTCCAAGATCCCTTTCACAGTTACTGCTATTGAGCAAGGTCCCACCTATACTGTCCCTGTGCGTGCCCCCCTGCTTTTGGTGTGCTTTTTTCACCCTTCCCCAGGCTCCAGAGGCTTTCTAGGAGCCTGGGGAGGGTGAAAGCAGCCTCCCTTCCCCCCCTCCAGAGGCTTCAGGAGCTTCCCTGAAGCCCCCAGAGGGCGAAAAACGGCCTCAAAATAAGGCCTAAATCAGTTGGCCAGCCCACACATATGCGCTGGAGCTGACAGGGCAACGCCTCAGGGCAATGCCCTAAGAAATGGTTCCACTTACCACCTGTGCCACCCATGCCATAGATTCGCCATCACGGGTATACGGCTTCCTGCCTGGGCAGGGATTTGGACTAGATGACCTCCAAGGTCCCTTCCAACTCTGGTATTGTATTGTATTGTGCTGTGTATTGTACTGTGTTGTGTATTGTATTGTGTTGTGTTGTGTATTGTATTGTGTATTGTATAGTATTGTGTATTGTATTGTGTTGTGTATTGTATCTGTATTGCGTATTGCATATTGCGTATTGCTTATTGCTTATTGCTTATTGCTTATTGCATTGTATTGTGTATTGTATTGCATTGTGTGTTGTGTGTTGTATTGTGTATTGTATTGCTTGTCAGAAGGTCGCAAAAGGGGATCACGTGACACCCCCACCAGGACACTGCAACGGTCATAAGTACGAGTCAATTGCCAAGCGTCCAAAATTTTGATCATGTGACAGGATGGTGTAATTGTTAAGTGTGAAAAATGGACATGAATCATTTTTCAGTGCCGTGGTAAGCTTGAACGGTCATTAAATGAATGCCTGTAAATTGAGGACTACCTATAGAACTCAGAATTACAAATTGTGCATGGAAAATTGTTCCACTGTAGTATACAGCAGGTGAATAGAACGGAATGGAATGGAATAGATTAGAATAGAATAGAATAGAATAGAATATGGAAAGGATGGAATGGAATGGAATAGAATAGAATATGGAAAGGATGGAATGGAATGGAATGGAATGGAATAGAATAGAATAGAATAGTTGGAAGGGACCTTAGAGGTCTTCTAGTCCAACCCCGTGCCTAGGCAGGAAACCCTATACCGTTTCAGTCCAACCTCTTATTAAAAACTTCCAGTGTTGGGGCATTCACAACTTCTGGAGGCAAGTAGTTCCACTGGTTAATTGTTCTGTCAGGAAATTTCTCCTTAATTCTAAGTTGCTTCTCTCCTTGGTTAGTTTCCACCCATTGCTTCTTGTTCTGCCCTCAGGTGCTTTGGAGAGTAGCTTGACTCCCTCTTCTTTGGGGCAGCCCCTGAGATATTGGAAGGCTGCTATCATGTCTCCCCTAAGTCCTTTTCATTAAACTAGACCTACCCAGTTCCTGCAACCGTTCTTCATATGTTTTATCCTCCAGTCCCCTGATCCTCTTGGTTGCCCTTCTCTGCACTCTTTCTAGAGTCTCCACATCTTTTCTACATGGCGGTGACCAAAACTGGATGCAAATATTCCCAGTGTGGCCTTCCCAAGGCCTTGTAAAGTGATATTAACCCTTCAGGTGATCTTGATTCTCTCCCTCTGTTGATGCAGCCTAGAACTGGGTTGGCTTTTTGGGCAGCTGCTGCCCACTGCTGGCTCCTATTTCAATGGTTGTCCACTGGGACTCCAAGATCCCTCTCACAGTTGCTACTATTGAGCCAGGTCCCACCTATACTGTCCCTGTGCATTTTGTTTTTTCTTGCCCAAATATAGAATCTTCCTTTTTTGCACCATTGAATTTCATTTTGTTCAAGTCTGCCAAGATCCTCCTGTATCTTTGGCTGGGTGCTTTCACCAGAATGCTGTTGCACAACCCATGTGCAGGCACACACACCAACCTGTCCTTTAGTACTCGTATTAAGCCAGATGTGGTTAGCGCACGTGCTTCCTTTCCACGGTGTAACTAGAGCAGAAGAGACATTGTGCAGGAGGACGAGACCAATTCAACCTGTCTTAGCAAATATCTCAATTTCTCTCAGAGATCTAAGCTTTTACTGCCATCTAGTGGCGGTGAAGAGTTTGCTGAGATATCTATCAAACTAACACGTCTTTGAATTTCCATCGAAGCCTGGGTTTGGCAGGGACCTTGGTGGTCATCTAGTCCAACCCCCCCGCTCAAGCTTCAGACCCTATACCATTTCAGACCAATGGTTATCCAGTCTCTTCTTTAAAACTCTCCATGTGATGGAGCCACCACAATTTCTGGAGGCAACTGGTTAATTGTTCTCACTGTCGGGAAGTTTCTCCTTATTTCGAGGTTGGCTCGCCCCTCAATTAGAACACAGAACAACAGAGTTGGAAGGGACCTTGTAAGTCATCTGGTCCAACCCCCCCACCCAAGCAGGAGACGCTACACCATTTCTGACAGATGGCAGTCGAGTCTCTTCTTGAAAGCCTCCAAAGATGAAGCTCCCACTTCTCTCCTCTCCTCTCCAACAGACAAACAGAGTTGGAAGGGACTTTGGAGGTCATCTAGTTCAACCCCCTGCCCAAGCAGGAGACCCTACACCATTTCTGACAGCTGGCAGCCCAGTCTCTTCTTGAAAACCTCCAGTGGGTGGGAGGGAGGGAGGGAGGGAGGGAGGGAGGGAGGGAAGGAAGGAAGGAAGGAAGGAAGGAAGGAAGGAAGGAAGGAAGGAAGGAAGGAAGGAAGGAAGGCTAGAAGAATAACAGAGTGGAAGGGACTTTGGAGGTCATCTACTCCAACCCCGCTGCCCAAGCAGGAGACCCTACTACACCATTTCTTACAGATGGCAGTCCAGTCTCTTCTTGAAAACCTCCAGTGTGAGGGAGGGAAGGAAGAAAGGAAGACTAGCAGAATAACAGAGTGGAAGGGACCTTGGAGGTCATCTAGTCCACCCCCACCACCCAAACAGGGGACCCCACACCATTTCTGACAGCTGACAGTCCAGTCTCCTCTTGAAAACCTCCAGTGGGAGGGAGGGAAAGAAGGATAGCAACATAACAGAGTGAAAGGGACTTTGGAGGTCATCTAGTCCAACCCCTTGCTCAAGCAAGAAACGCTACACCATTTCTGACAGATGGCTGTCCATCCTTTTCTTGAAAGCCTCCAGGGATGAAGCTCCCACAACTTTTGAAGGCAACTTCTGTTCCATGGGTGGATTGTTCTCACTGTCAGAAAAATTATCCTTATTTCCAGGTTGAATCTCTCCTTGGTCAGTTTCCACCTATTCTTCCTTCTCTGGCCTTTGGGGGCTTTGGAGAATAGCTTGACCCCCCTCCTCTCTGGGGCAGCCCCTCAAACATTAGCAGGCTGCTATCATGTCACCCTAGTCCTTCTCTAGATCCCTAGATTAGACCTACCCATCCCTTCGACCGATTCGCTCCCACAGAGAGGGACTTCTCCAGGTGCCGTCCTCCTGGCAATGCCAACAGGCGGCTCCCAGGGGAAGGTCCTTCTCTGTGGCGGGCCCAACCCTCTGGAATGACCTACCCCCCGAGCTTAGATCTACTACGGACCTCCGCTCCTTCCGTCAACAATTAAAGACCCATCTTTTCCAGCAGGCTGGCCTGGCCTAACTTAATCTACCGTACCAGCCTAGTTGTAGTAAATGTTACCTAATCGGGTTTTTACGTTATAAATTTAAACGAGATATTTTAACACAGGGTAAAACATTTAATGTAGTTTTATTATTTATAATTGTTATATATGTATATGCTCTTACATTCTTGTACACCGCCCCGAGTCTCTTCGGAGAGAGGGGGCGGTCAATAAATCCAAATAAATAAATAATAAATAAATACCCAGTTCCTGCAACCGTTCCTCATATGTTTGAGCCTCCAGTCCCCTAATCATCTTTGTTGCTCTTCTCTGCACTCTTTCCAGAGTCTCCACGTCTTTTCTACATCGTGGTGACCAAAACTGAATGCAACTATTCCAAGTGTGGCCTTCCCAAGGCCTTATAAAGTGGTATCAACACTTCACGTGATCTTGATTCCATCCCTCTGTTGATGCAACCTAGAACCGTGTTGGCTTTTTTGGCAGCTGCTGCCCACGGCTGGCTCCTATCTAAATGGTTGTCCGCTAGGACTCCAAGATCCCTCTCACAGTTGCTATAGTGAAGACACTCTCTTCTCCCTTTCTCACACCGTAGGATTTACCGCTGAGTAAAGCCCTAGCAAAGTCCGTTCGGGACAAAGGGGCTGAGGAGGGCTATAATCCAAGCATAAGATGATATTTTTAGTAAGCTTTTCAATCATGATTACATTGGACTTGCAGTGATTCACATTGAAACGATGTTTTTTTTTTTCAGGATGCTTGTTGATGGCTTCATGCAGGGGTTTCTCACCTTGGCAATGTGTGTGGGCTTCAATTCCCAGAATTCTGGGAGTTGAAGTTCACACATCTTAAAGATGCTCAGGTGTAAAATTTAATGCAACTTGCAACTTTTGGTGACTTTGAAAAACGACACAAACAGACGGGCAGCAACAAGGCTAAGACGGCGGGAGATAGATAATCGAGCTATTTGTTATGGATGAAATCTGATGATCTGATGCTCCCAGAGGAAGAGAACAGCTCCAATGCGGAAGCATTGCGCCACGATGCGCCAAAGAAGCACAAGTCGCATCTTCCATCCCAACGATTACAAGACAGGGCTGCAAGTAAACAAGGAGAAATAAAGTCGTTTAAAGACAGTTCAAAGTTACGACAGCCTCAGGAAAACTGACTTATGGCCCATCCTCGGAATTATGACCGTCACACCACTACCGGGATGACATGATCGCCATTTGGGCTCTTGGCAACCAGCTCTGAATAATGAGGGTTGCGGCATCTTGACACCTGATTGTGACTGGCAAGCTTCCCAGCCAGTGTCCAGCAGTCAATTGGGGAAGGTGGATTTCCTTAACCACTGTGATTCACTTAATGACTGCATGTTTCACTTAATGACCATAGTAGAAATGGTCATAAAATGGGACGACTTGCTTAACAACTGTATCATAGCAACCAAAATCCCACGGCCAATTGCAGTCATAAGTGGAGGACTGCCATAATTGGGATTGTGTTGGAAAGTCGTAGAACAGAAAGTTGTGAAGGGATCTTGGAGATCAATTAGTCCAACCTGCTGTCCAGTTAGGAACCCAGTACTACTGCCTCCACAACTGATGGCCAACCAATCTGTGTTTAAACATATTAAGATATTTTAATTTAACAGTTGGAGCAGTGAGGTTGTGCAGTGAGGCAGGACACAGAGTTCTGGTAGATTGTTCGGAGAGCACTGGCTCCTGCACTGTGATTGGTTGCTTTGGGTGTGGAGGGGGAGTTTCCCTTTTTTCACACTCTTTTTCTGCTGTGTGCCCTGTTTGCTCTGTGATTTACCACAGGATGCTCCTACTTAATTGATATACCTCAGGATGCTCCTGCTGTGTGGATTTACCTCAGGATGTTCCAGTTGTGTCGATCTACCTCAGGATGCTCCTGCCCTATTGATTTACCTCAGGATGCTCCTGCTAAGTTGATTTACCTCATGAAGCTCCTGCTTGCCTGACTATCTAGTTTGCTGTATATATTGATGTAAAATATATTTATTTATATAAAAGTACAAGTTCATGTCAGCATCTCTGACTCCATTTGGACACTAACTATGCAGTACCCTGACAAAATGTCTCCTGCCAAGGATAACCTGCCATCTTTCAAGAATGTATGTTCCAAAATTTGTCTGGAATGGTAAAGGGCAGGGGTTTCCAATCTTGGCACCTTTAAGACCTGTGGAGTTCAACTCCCAGGAGAGTTAAAATAATAAAATAAAATAAAATAAAATAAAATAAAATAAAATAAAATAAAATAAAATAAAATAAAATAAAATAAAATAATAAATCAGAAAAAAAGCAGGTTTCAATCAGGACTATCCTCTTGACTTTTTTAACCGCTCCCAAGAAAGTCTGCATGAATTTTGTTCTACTTTAGGGGACTTTCTTCTTCTCCTCACCGTTCAAAGGGATGTAAATACCAGACAGTCCTTGACTTACGTCAGTTTGTTTAGTGACCGTTCGAAGATACAACAGCACTGAAAAAAGTGACTTACAACCGTTTTTCACAGTTATAACCTTTCCAACATCCCTACAATTACGTGATCAAAATTCAGATGCTTGGCAACTGGTTTATACTTATGACGGTTGCAGTGTCCCGAGGACACCTGATCCCCTTTTGCGACCATCTGACAAGTAAAGTCAACGGGGAAGGCGGATTCCCTTAACAACCGCGAAACTAACAACTGCAGTGACTCACTTAACGACGGCCGCAAGAAAGGTCGTTCAACGGGGCGAGACTCCAATAACCATTGTCTCACTCAGCAATGGAAATTTTGGGCCTCCATTGTGGTCGTAAGTCGAGGGTTGCCTTTAATGACTCAATCAGGACTGCGAGAGAAAGACGGGCAGAGAACAAAATATCAAAATGAAACCAACTTGGGCAGTGACTTTTTCCGGATGTCTTGCTCGTCGGAATCGGCATAATCCTCGGAAATCGGTTTGAGGGATCCCTCTCGTTTCCCGTCTCTTAGAATGGGCACCAAAGTCTTCCAGTTTTTCCCTGAAACTGACACAATAATTAAGATTTAATGTTAGGAAATCAACCCCAAGGAGAGATCCCAATTTTTTGCAGACATTGATAATGATAATGGATAAGGATAATGCAAAGTGTGGCAGGCCAAAGACCCAAAAGAAAAGATGGCTGCAGGCCTTGACTTTCTAGAAAGAATGCTGTTATGGCTACCTGTCATCTAACTCCATACAATTTTCCCACAATAGAAAAGGCATAGTAGAATAATAGAAAGTGTGGCAGGCCAAAGATCCACAAGATGGCTGCAGGCCTGACAGTTTCATGTATTTCCCAACCTCAAGCACAAAGTCCAGCAGTGGTTTCCAAGCAGAAATAAAAGTATCTGTATTTTTTTTTCCCCTTTGAAAATTAAAACTGTTAATTTAGCCATCTGTGCTAACTCTGTCAACTTTTGTAACTTTTTATTCCCCTGTGGGGATCGCCACAAAATCTGTCCTAATCACCATGTCAACAAGGGGAATGGCGGAATGATTTGGTTGGAAGGGTCTCCCCAAAGATCATCTAATCCAACCCTCTCTGGTGCACAGGAAAGCGCACGAAACGATCCACGCCAAGCGATCTCCTTTTTGAGGTGGTTTTTTGGTATTGGCACGACTCACTTAGTAACCGTCTTGCTGAGCAGCAGAACCTCTGGGCCCAATTGTGTCCGTAAGTTGAGGACTACCGACCGTATCTACTACAATCCCTCTCTGTATTTTGTGTACTTCACCCCGGCACCGCCCCGGCACCGCCATCACTCCCACGGCAACCCTCGCTGTTAGCTGACAGAATAACAATGAAGACTAGTCCCAACTATGCCGTGGAAGTGATGTCCCAGTGTCTGGAGGCCATGCGGGTCTGGATGGGGAGGAACAGGCTTCGACTCAACCCGTCCAAGACCGAGTGGCTGTGGTTTCCGGCGTCTCGATATAGCCAGTTGGTACCATCCCTGGCTATCGGGGGCGAGTCATTAGCCCCCGCGGAAAGGCCCCGCAACTTGGGCGTCCTCCTGGATTCTCAGCTGTCCTTGGATGACCATGTGACGGCCGTGGCCAGGGGGGCTTTCTATCAGGTTTACCTGATATGCCAGTTGCGCCCCTTTCTAGATCGAGACGCCCTACGCACGGTCACTCAAGCCCTCGTCATTTCCCGCCTGGACTACTGCAATGCTCTCTACATGGGGCTCCCCTTGAGGTGCACCCGGAGACTCCAGCTAGTGCAGAATGCAGCTGCGCGGGGGATTCTGGGAGTTTCACGGTACTCCCACTAACACCTCTCCTGCGCGAGCTGCACTGGCTGCCGGTGGCCTTCCGGGTGCGCTTCAAGGTGTTAGTAACCATCTTTAAAGCGCTCCATGGCATGGGTCCTGGCTACTTGCGAGACCGCCTCCTACCACATACCTCCCTTCGACCTGTCCACTCCCACAGAGAGGGCCTCCTCAGGGTGCCGTCTACCGGTCAATGCCAGCTGGCGACCCCCAGGGGGAGGGCCTTCTCTGTGGCAGGTCCAGCCCTCTGGAACGCCCTGCCCCCCGACCTTCGCACCATCATGGACCTACGCCTCTTCCGCCGGGCGCTCAAAACACACTTTTTCCATCAGTAAGAACAATTAACCTCTGGAACAGCTTGCCTCCAGCAGTTGTGAATGCCCCAACCCTGGAAGTCTTTATTTCATTTTCATTTTTCATTTTATTACATTTATATCCCGCCCTTCTCCACAGAGGACCCAGGGCGGCGCACAGGAAATTTAAAAAACATACACAATAGAAGATAGACAAATAATTTAAAATATATATTAAATAATCCCCAATCCTGTGCTAAAAACCAATTATTAAAAACCCAATTTAAAACTTTTCTAAAAGTCCCCATGGGAGGTTAGGCTAGGCCGGCTTGATGGAAAAAATATGTCTTTAAACATTTGCGGAAGAGGTGGAGGTCGGTGATGGTCCAGAGTTCAGGGGGTAGGTCGTTCCAAAGGGCAGGGCCCGCCACAGAGAAGGCTCTTCCCCTGGGTGTCGCCAGTCGGCATTGTCCGGCCGACGGCACCCTGAGAAGGCCCTCTCTGTGGGAGCGGATCGGTCTAAGGGATGTATGGGGCAGGAGACGGTCTCGCATATAACTAGGCCCCGAGCATCTAAAAAGATGTTAGACAGCCATTTGTCTGAAATGGTATAAGGTTCCTGCCCATGCAGGGGGTTGGACTAGAAGACCTACAAGGTCCCTTCCAACTCTGCTATTGTATTGTATTGTATTGTATCTGGCTGGCCTGGCATAGATTAATTGATTGAATTTTAAATATAACATTTTTAATAGTTTTTAATTACATTTTAGCACAGATTTTCCAAATTTAATTCTATTTTTATACGGTGATTATATGTTATGGGTGTTTTTTATTCTTTCTGTGCACCGCCCTGAGTCCCACCAGGGAGATAGGGCAGTATAGAAATTTGATTAAATAAATAAATAAATAAAATAAAAATAAAATAATAAAACAGCCCCCTCACCTCGCCCCGATTTGAAAGAAAAACTGAGGTTGCGTTTCAGCTCTTCCGTGTTTCCGCCGGGGTCTTCGTTGATGATGCTAAGGTTGGTGTTCCATGTGGACCAGTTCACCTCGTCCACCCTGCTCAAGCAGCAAGGGAAACGTTACGATTTTAATTTAATTTCACCAGCCGTCAAATCTCTTATCTCTCAAACATTCCTTCCAGAATTTATGACAATTCCCACAAATATTGCTCTGCCGTTTTATGATTGGACAGATGGGAACTGAGGGTGTGTGTGTGTGTGTGTCTGATTCTAGCTACTCAAAGGGCCTACAAAGAGAGCAAGGGCAAAAAAGTCAAGATGGCAGCTGTCATGTAGTTCCTCACATCTCTCTCTCTGTCTCTGTTTCTCTGTCTCTCTCTGCCTCTTTCTCTCTGTGTCTCTCTGTTTCTCTCTCTGTCTCTCTTTGTCTCTCTCTGACTCAGTCTCTCTCTGTCTGTCTCTCTCTGCCTCTCTCCCTGTCTCTCTTTTTCTCTCTCTGTTACTCTCTCTGTGTCTGTCTGTCTGTCTTTCTCTCTGCCTCTCTCTCACTCTCTCTCTCTGCCTCTCTGTCTCTGTCTGTCTGTCTGTCTGTCTCTCTTGCATCTTTTCATGATAAGTCAGCCTTGCCAGGTAGAGGAACGGAGGAAACAGACCGGGTGAGATAATTTCATTTCATTTTAAGGCTGCATGAACAGAATCTTGCAAGTCTGAAAGTACAAAACAGCCGCTGCCTCTTTGACAGCCTGAGCCCTTAGGAGGGATCCTTTCTGAGTTTCTTTTTCTGCCTGTTATGCAGTTGTAGGCTCTGCTGTCTCTTATTGAATTATTCTCTGGGAATAGAATAGAATAGAGCAGAGCAGAGCAGAACAGAGTAGGGTAGGGTAGGGTAGGACCGAACCAGAATAGAACAGAACAGAATTAGAGCAGAGCAGAATAGAATAAAGTAGAGTAGAGTAGGGTAGGGTAGGGTAGGTTAGAGCAGCGTAGGATAGGATAAGATAGGACCGAATCAGAATAGAGCAACAGAATTAGAGTAGAGCAGAGCAGAATAGAATAAAGTAGAGTAGAGTAGGGTAGGGTAGGGTAGGGTAGGGTAGCGTAGGATAGGATAGGATAGGACCGAATCAGAATAGAACAGAACAGAATTAGAGTAGAGCAGAGCAGAATAGAGTAGAGTAGAGTAGAGTAGGGTAGGGTAGGGTAGGGTAGGGTAGCGTAGGATAGGATAGGATAGGATAGGACCGAATCAGAATAGAACAGAACAGAATTAGAGTAGAGCAGAGCAGAATAGAGTAGAGTAGAGTAGAGTAGGGTAGGGTAGGGTAGGGTAGGGTAGCGTAGGATAGGATAGGATAGGATAGGACCGAATCAGAATAGAACAGAACAGAATTAGAGTAGAACAGAGCAGAATAGAATAAAGTAGAGTAGAGTAGAGTAGAGTAGAGTAGAGTAGAGTAGAGTAGAGTAGAGTAGAGTAGGGTAGGGTAGGGTAGGGTAGGGTAGGGTAGGGTAGCATAGGATAGGATAGGATAGGATAGGATAGGACCGAATCAGAATAGAACAGAACAGAATTAGCGTAGAGCAGAGCAGAATAGAATAAAGTAGAGTAGAGTAGAGTAGAGTAGAGTAGGGTAGGGTAGGGTAGGGTGGGGTAGGGTAGCGTAGGATAGGATAGGATAGGATCTCGAGTCCCTTCTGGGAGAGAGAGCGGGTTATAAATTAAATTATTATTATAGGATAGGACCGAATCAGAATAGAACAGAACAGAATTAGCGTAGAGCAGAGCAGAATAGAATAAAGTAGAGTAGAGTAGAGTAGAGTAGGGTAGGGTAGGGTAGGGTAGGGTAGGGTAGGGTAGGGTAGGGTAGGGTAGGGTAGAGTAGCGTAGGATAGGATAGGATAGGACAGGACAGGACAGGACCGAACTAGAATAGAACAGAACAGAATTAGTAGAGTAGAGTAGAGTAAAACAGAACAGAATTAAAGTAGAACAGAACAGAACAGAATTAAAGCAGAGCAGAATAGAATAGAATAGAATTTTCCAGGCCAGCCCCACGGACCAAATTTAAGCACCCCCACAGGCCTTTAGCTTGACACCCCTGAATTAGTCATGTTTTCCAGTCTGGTCTACCTCGTAAGACTGACCACCTTCTAGAGGCCTGCTGTGCAGTGTTTTGATGGTGCAATCGTGGTACCAGTTCGAAAGATGCCCACCTCCAATAATTAGAAACAGCAATTACCGAAAGCACCAGCGATAATCCTCCTTGCCATCTGGGGTAGTCCCCACCAAAACTCGCTTCCCGGACCGGAAAGAGTTAATGATGCAGTTCCAGTAGCTGTTCTCGATGTTTAAAATGGTGATAGTCCTCTGCGTGCCAAAAAAAGTGAGAGAAAAATCAGCCCTGCGAGGTAGACCCCCGATTTGTAAACCGAAGTCATGACGGTTTATTGCTATAATTATAAAGTTCATACAGGTAGCCCTCGACTTCTGAGCATACATTCAGTGACCGTTCGAAGCTACAACGGTACAGGAAAATGGACTTACGACAGGGTCCTTCCACTTATGATCATTGCAGCGTTCCCCACAATCATAGGATCAAAATTTATAGATATACTAGCTGTACCCGGCCACGCATTGCTGTGGCCCAGTCTGGTTAAATGGCCAACCAATCTGTGTGTAGATCTACACCTGCACACATAAACACAACCACCGTATAACCCCCAACCTACCTACCTACTGTATTTCTTCCTCTCTCTCTCTCTATGGGCCACCTGGGAGTGTGCTATCCTCTGTGCCTTGCTTTGGCCCTAGGAGGCCTCCAGTGTGGAACTTTGGAGGCTTATTCGGTTGCTGAGGAAGCGACTGTTGGAAATGTAAGAAGCAGTCGGATGGGAGGAACTACAGGGAGGTGAAAACCTCACAAGTGGGTACATTTTACGTTTGTGTACCATGCACATGACACACATGTGCCAGGCACACAAAAGGTGCATATGATTGCATCAGAAGTCCTTGGGAACATTGTGTGAAAGTTTGGTGTCGATTGGTGCAGTACTTTCTGAGATTAGTGGCTTTGCACAAACTATTTTACATTTTTATTTATATAGATGTATATATTTACGATGTTTGCATTGTCCTAGGTCATGTGATCACCATTTGCTACCTTCCCTGCCGGCTTTTGACAAACAGTCAGTAGGGAAACTGGATTCACCTAACTATATCAGTGGTAGGTTTTGGGCGGTACGGTATGGTACAGCCGGAACAGTAATATTCAGGAGCAGCGGCCACTGTACTGCTTTGGTGGCTTGTTTGGCCCACCCACCTGCCCGTGTTCCATACCTGTTTTTGAAGCAACGGCGTGCAGCGCCTGCGTGACCTCCGACAAGCAGCGGGATGTCGCAGGGATGGTGGAGTGCATATACATGTGCAGCGCATGTCCGGCGCATGCACAAACAGACCACGAGCAGCATACCAGTAGCGACGGTAAGAGCAACCCACCACTGAACCATATGATTCACTTAACAACTGCAAGGGATTTGCTTAACAACCGTGGCAAACAAATCATAAAACTGGGTGCAATAAGTAGCTGATGCAATAAATAGATGCAATTTAGACGGGCGCCACCCGTGTGATGATTTTTTGATTTCACAATAAAGATTCTAGTACACGTCACGGGCTGGGTGACTTAGGGTCAATCAAAAGGAGACGGGGAGTTCTAGTTCTTGCCGGCTGAGGGACTTTGGGCCAATCACCAGAGAGATGGTGAGTTCTAGTCCTGCCTTAGGCGAGAAGCTGACTGGGTAACTTTGAGCCAATCATCAGGAGACAGTGAGTTCTAGTCTCACCTTAAGCACAAAAGCAGCTGGGTGACTTTGGCCCAATCACCAGAAGATGGTGAGTTCTAGTCCCGCCTTAGGCATGAAGCTGACTTGGTGACTTTAGGCCAATCACCAGGAGACGGTGAGTTCTAGCCCCACCTTAAGAACAAAAGCTGACCAGGTGACTTTGGGCCAATCGCTTTCTCCCTTCTCAACCCACCTCTCAGGGTTGTTGTGGAAAAATAGGGGGAAGGCCGAGAATGAGTTACCATTGCTGACTGGAGTTACTACATTTATAAAAATAATAAAGGCAAACACAAAATAAATAAATAAAATAAAATAATAAAATGAAATTAAAAAAATAATAATAAAATAATAAAGTAACAATGAAATGAAATGAAAAGGAAATGAAAGGAAAGAAAAGACATAATGAAATGAAATAAAATGAAATAATATGGAATAATGAAAGGAAAGGAAAGAAATAAAATAAATGAAATGAAATAAAATAAAATATAAAAAATAATAAAAAATAAAGCAAAATAATAAAATGATATGAAATGAAATGAAATAATAAAATGAAATAAAAAATAAAATAAAATAATAAAGTAACATAATGAAATGAAAATGAAATAAAAGAAAAGAAATAATGAAATGAAATAAAATGAAATAATATGAAATGAAATAAATGAAATGAAATAATGAAATAAAATAAAATATAAAAAATAATAAAATAAAATAAAGTAAAATAATAAAATGATAGGATATGAAATAAAATAAAATAAATGAAACAATGAAATAAAAATAAATAAAATCAATAAAATAAATAAATAAAATAAAATAGATAAAATAGATAAAATAAATAAAATAAATAAAATAAATAAAATAAATAAAATAAATAAAATAAATAAAATAAATAAAATAAATAAATAAAATAAATAAAATAAATAAAATAAATAAAATAAATAAAATAATAAATAAAATAAATAAAACAAAATATTCCCCATCCTTTCTGGAAACCCCCAGAGATGGGAAATATGCGCCCGACCAGATCCAAATCAAGACACAACCACAACACCCTTAAGCTTCAAAAACCTTTTGGCTGACCCACAATCGCGCCTCTCCCCCAAACCCCGGAACCGAGCCCTGGAGTGGGGTGGGACGGGGACGGCCGGGGGGACAAACAACAGCCCACCTGCAGCTTCCAAATGCTTTTGCTCTCCTGCGCGATCTTGTTGACAGTTTCGCCCATCAGGGCGATCAGCATGTTGAGGAGAAGGATGTAGGTGAGGACCACGTAGACGAGCAAGAGGATGATGAAGACGGACTTGAAGCGGTAGTTCTCGGTGAACTCCAGGTCGCCCATCCCGATGGTGAACTTGAAGAGCTCCAGGCAGGTGGTGTAGAGGTTGTTGTAGGACGGGCGGGCCTTCACGGGACACGGGCAGCCCTCCGGCGGTGAAGGGGTCTCTGGACGCCCATCGTCTTCCTCAATAAGGGTCACCACCGCTGGGGAACGTATCACGGCGGCGGGAAAGAAGAGAAAAGGTGTGCGGGTGAGCATCAGAAAGGACCTCAGAGGTCATCTAGACCCGGGATGGCGAACCTATGGCACACGTGCCACGGGTTGCACGCAGAGCCCTCTCTGCAGGCACGCCAGCCGTCACCCCAACCTAGCTCCCCTGCACATGCGTGAGTGCCTTCCACCGGCTAGCTGATCTTCCGGTTTCTGCCGTGGATGCGTGGAGGGGGGGGGGCAAGGAACATGTGAGGGATGGGCGCACGCATGCGTGGGACATGAGGCGCATGCGCAGAAGTGTTTGCATTGCATTTTTGGCCTTGCGCAGCAGCTTCCCGTCCTGTTTTGTGCCTGGAAGACCTGCTGCACCACCTGGAAGCCAAAATGTGTCGCTGGGGCGCCGCGCAAGGGCTCCCCGCGCCCCGTTCTGGGCCTGGAAAGCCTCCTCCACCACCCTAAAAGCAAAAAATGGTCGAGGGGGGGTCTATTGTCAGGGGGGGGATCGGGGGAGCACTGTGGGTCACACGCACATGCGCAGGGGGTGGGCACATGTGGGTGGTTGCGCATGCACAGGAGGCTGCGTGGTGCAGCACATGCACTGCAGTATTGGTGCACGCACACATGCGCTTTCGGAATGCGACAACGAAAAGGTTAACCGCGTTATTAACTCAACAACTGGTGTGATTCACTTAGCAACTGTGGCAAGAGAGGTCGTAAAATGGGGCAAACCCCACTTTTCTCACTTGGCAGCATAAATGATGAGCTCGGTGGTGGTTGGAAGTCGGGGGGGGGTTTTACCTCTATTTCTCAACCGTGGCAACTCAGAGACGGGCGGGACTTCAACTCCCAGAATTCCCCAGCCAGCATAGAATTGAAGTCCACCCATCTACAAATTGCCAAGGTTGAGAAACAAGGCCATAACCATTACACCGCACAGCCCTGGTGTGGCTCTTGCCCAGGGGTGGGATTCAGCCGGATCGGACCAGTTCGAGTGAACCGGATGCTAATTTTACATCTAGTTCGCCGAACCTGTAGTTTCAAGCAGTGGCTGGCCCCGCCCGTCCCTCCCCGGAGTCTCTATGCGGCCCGTTTTGAATGCCAAGTTAGTACAGGACTCGCGCGGAGGTTCTGGGAGAGTGAAAAACGGGACTCCCGGAAGTTCTGGAAGCAGGCCTGTTTCCAGACTCGGGAGGGCCTCTGGAGTCTGGGCGAAGCCGTTTTTGTCCTCCTGGAGGCTCGGGAGCTCCGGAGCTTGGGGAGGGGGAAAAACAGTGTGGGAGGCTGAGCAGGCCACGACCACCATGGCCACGCCCATCCAGCAGGGAACCAGTTGTTAAAATGTTTGAATTCCGCCCCTGCTCTTGCCTCTTTTCCTCCTTGCTTCCCCCCCCCCCCCCCCGCTCCCCACTTCAGGCGGACTCTCCCTCACCTGTCGAAAATCCCAGGTGGAAGAGCAAATAAACCATGATAAAGCGGCCCAGATCTCGGAGCATCATCTGCAAGGAGAGGAGAAAATGGTGGTGGGTCCCTTTCCAAGGGTGGCAGATTAGGAAAACACAAAGGGGCAGGTGGGCGCATTCTCCTTTCCTAATTCGAAGGTGCCCTCCTAATCTGAAGCCCTCCGGATCTGAAGCCCCTAATCCCGTGCCCCTTACCACCTACCTAACCTGAACCTACCTTCCTAATCTGGATGCTCCCTTAATCTGAAGATGCCCTCCTAATATGAAACACCTAACCCCATGCCCCCTTCCTGCCCTTATAATCGGAAGCTGCGCCCTTAATTTAAAACCCTCCTAATCCTGTTCTCCTGTCTGCCCACATAATCCGAAGCTGCCCTCCGACTCTGAAGCACCTTAATCTGTGCTGTATTTCTACCCTAAGTGGAAGCTAAACTAAATTCATCCTAATCTGAAGATTCCCTCCTAATCTGCCCCTCTAATCCCATGCCCCCTTTTCTACCCTCCTAATCTGAAAACCTCCTAATCTGAAGCCCCTCTAATCCCTTGTCCATTTTCTGCCCTCCTAATCTGAAGATTACCTCCTAATCTGAAGATCTCCTAATCCCATGCCTCCTTTCTCCCCTCCTAATCCCATGCCTCCTTTCTCCCCTCCTAATTCCATGCCTCCTTTCTCCCCTCCTAATCCCTTGCCCACTTTCTGCCCTCCTAATCTGAAGATTCCCTCTTAATCTGAAGATCTCCTAATCCCATGCCCCCTTTCTCCCCTCCTAATCCCATGCCTCCTTTCTCCCCTCCTAATCCCTTGCCCATTTTCTGCCCCCCCTAATCTGAAGATTCCCTCCTAATCTGAAGATCTCCTAATCCCATGCCCCCTTTCTCCCCTCCTAATCCCATGCCTCCTTTCTCCCCTCCTAATCCCATGCCCCCTTTCTCCCCTCCTAATCCCATGCCTCCTTTCTCCCCTCCTAAACCCACGCCTCCTGTCTCCCCTCCTAATCCCTTGCCCATTTTCTGCCCTCCTACTCTGAAGATTCCCTCCTAATCTGAAGATCTCCTAATCCCATGCCTCCTTTCTCCCCTCCTAATCCCATGCCCCCTTTCTGCCCTCCTAATCCCTTGCCCATTTTCTGCCCTCCTAATCTGAAGATTCCCTCCTAATCTGAAGATCTCCTAATCCCATGCCCCCTTTCTCCCCTCCTAATCCCATGCCTCCTTTCTCCCCTCCTAATCCCTTGCCCATTTTCTGCCCTCCTAATCTGAAGATCCCCTCCTAATCTGAAGATCTCCTAATCCCATGCCCCCTTTCTCCCCTCCTAATCCCATGCCCCCTTTCTCCCCTCCTAATCCCATGCCTCCTTTCTCCCCTCCTAATCCCATGCCCCCTTTCTCCCCGCCTAATCCCATGCCTCTTTTCTCCCCTCCTAATCCCACGCCCCCTTTCTGCCCTCCTAATCTGAAGCCCTCCCAACCCGAAGCAGCCGCCGGTGCCCAGCCTTCCCCTCCCTTCCACACCAACCTTCTCCAGCATAACGGAATAGATGCCCATTTGCTGGAAGCCCCGCGTGTAATAGATCAGGTTGGACCAGCCCAGCGCCAGGGCGAAGACCATGAGCACCACGTAGGCTTCCTGCTTGCTGAAGTAGAGGACGGCCGAGCCCAGCAGGAGAACCGAGTGGACAAAGCTGGAGGGAGCAGAAGGGGAGGAGGAGAGGGGTAGAGGGGCATCTCCTTCAGATTCAGGCTAATTGGGGGCAACAGGTGGACACTCTGCTCTCTCATCTCTATTGCTTGGAGTTTAGGACCTAATGATTGTCTAAAACATATGAAGAACGGTTGCAGGAACCGGGGATGTCTAGTTTAATGAAAAGAAGGACCAGGGGAGACAGGATAGCAGGCTTCCAATCTCTCAGGGGCTGCCCCAAAGAAGAGGGAGCCAAACTATTCTCCAAAGCACCTGAGGGCAGAACAAGAAGCAATGGGTGGAAACTAATCCAGGAGAGAAGCAACTTAGAACTGAGGAGGAATTTCCTGACAGTTAGAACAATTAACGAGTGGAACAGAAGTTGCCTCCAGAAGCTGTGAATGCCCCAACACTGCAAATCTTTAAGAAGATGTTGGACAGCCATTTGTCTGAAACGGTATAGGGTTTCCTGCCTAGGCAGGGAGTTGGACTAGATGACCTCCAAGGTCCCTTCCAACTCTGCTATTGTATAGAGTCCCCCATCACCCCCCGCCACCCCCCAAAGCAAGGCACGTCTCGGAGTTACGTACAAAAGCAGCTCACTGTAGCATTCGGTAAATATGGCTTTCAGAGACGGGCGCCTTTGCTGGAAATACTTGATCTGCAAGGGGGAAAAAGAGAGAAAGAGGGAAGGAAAATGGGATGAGAAACTTTTCCAAAGTTGCGTGCGATGGGAGTCCCTCTTGCTAGATTGGGGAGGGGGGAACCATGCTTGGTTCTAGACCAGTGGTGGGTTCGGGCCGGTACGGTACGGTAGTAGCCAGGAGCAGTTGACAGCCTACCGATACGGTGACCCACCCGCCCACCCGTGCTGTATCCTGTTTTTTAACGCAACCGGCCAATTGTGTAGGCTCGCACCGCGTGTAGCACCTGTGCAAGGTCCAAGAAGCAGCTGGGTGTCGCAGGGGCAGTGGAGCGCACATGCGTGTGCGCACGAAAGGACGCGCGGCCCCGTGAACACCATACCGATAGCGACAGGGAGAGGAACGCACCCCTGTTCTAGACCCCATCGGAGTTGGTATTCAGCCGATTCTGACTGGTTCTGGAGAACCGGTAGCGGAAATTTGGAGTAGTTCGGAGAACCGGCAAATACCACCTGTGGCTGGCCTCGCCCCCATCTATCCTCTGCCTCCCGAGTCCCAGCTGATCGGGAGGGAATGGGGTTTTTGCAGTATCCTTCCCCTGCCACGCCCACCAAGCCACACCCACCAAACACTGCCACACCAAGCCACACCCACCAGGTTCTGATCAGTTCTGGAGAACCGGTAGCGGAAATTTGGAGTAGTTCGGAGAACCGGCAAATACCACCTGTGGCTGGCCTCGCCCCCATCTATTCTCTGCCTCCCGAGTCCCAGCTGATCGGGCGGGAATGGGGATTTTGCAGTATCCTTCCCCCAGGTGTGGGGATGGGAGGGGGATTTTGCAGTGACATCTGGACCTCTCTCACTTTCTTTCTCCCATAACACCTCTGGATCCTGGTGGGAATATGTATAGATAGTCCTCAGCTTATAACTATTTGTTTAGTGACAGTTCAGAGTTTCCATGGCACTGAAAAAAAGGGAGTTATGACGGCTTTTCACATGACCATTGCAGCATCTCAGTGATCATGTAATTAAAATTCAGGCGCTTGGCAACTGACTTGTACTTATGACCGTCGCCATGTCCCGGAGTCTTGTGATCCCTTTTTGTGACCTTCTGACAAGCCAGGTCCATGGGGAAGCCGCACGACTAACCTAAGAACTGCAGCAATTCGCTTAACAACACTGGCAGGAAAGGCTGCCAAAAGGGACCAAGCTCACTTAACAACCGTCTCACTTAACAATGGAAATGTTGGGATCAGTTGTGGCCGTAACTCGAGGACTACATATATTTGCGAGCTTTGGATCCCATAGGCATGAATGGATGAGTCCTAGAAATTCGTGCACCGTTCTCTCTCTTTTTGCTCTCTTGTTTTCTATTCTTCTGCTCTGCCTTTTCTATGGTGGGAAAATGGGAAAGGGGAATTGTACGGAGTTAGATGATAGGTAGCCATAACAACATTCTTTCTAGAAAGCCAAGGTCATCTTTTGTACAGAATTAAATGATAGGCAGCCATAACAACATTCTTTCTAGAAAGCCAAGGTCATCTTTTGTACAGAATTAAATGATAGGCAGCCATAACAACATTCTTTCTAGAAAGCCAAGGTCATCTTTTGTACAGAGTTAGATGATAGGCAGCCATAACAACATTCTTTCTTGAAAGCCAAAGTCATCCTTTGTACAGAATTAAATGATAGATAGCCATAACAATATTCTTTCTAGAAAGCCAAGGTTATCTTTCGTCTTTGCACTTCTGCACCTGACCAGAACTGGATGGGTGCATAAGGGTGGCGAGGGGCCTCCTGAGGGGGTGGGGTGCTGGTCCTAACTCTTACCCCTCGGAAGAAGAAATAGGCGCCTCCCAACACGCTCAGGATTTCCCCGGTGACCCGGAAGTACTCGCTGCTCGTGTGATGGAAGGTGAACGGAGGCTGTGAATGGAGAGCCAAGCAGAAGCACAGGGTGAAAATTCAGGCCTATCAGGACCACCGAACTGAAAAAAAATCACTGATCACTGAGCTTCAACATAGATCAAACGATAACAGCCCCGGGTCCCTGTGGGGAGAGGGTGCGGTTAATAAATTTGAATTTGATTTTGAATTTGAACAGAGCTGGAAGGGACCTTGGAGGTCTTCTAGACTAGTCCAACCCTCTGCTTGAGCAGGAGACCCTGTTGTGGCCTAGCAGGGACCGGCTAAGCTGCTGATGGACTCTGATAGCGAGGAACAATCTGCCCCAGAAGCTGAGGAACACCTTGGGGGTTGTTCGGACTCAGAGCAGGGACCAGAGAGGCTGGTTGGCCATCAGGAGGCACCTGAGGCATGGAGCAGTGGGGAGGATCAAAGGCAGTTTGTCCATGACGCAAGAGTGAGAAGAGCTGAGAGGCAGAAGCAGCAACTCTGTAGGCAGGCTCACAGAAGGTGATTAAGCACCAGGTGGTTGTTGATTGGCCCCTCCCAAGGGAGCGTATAGGTGAGGCGAAGGGAGGGGACATTTGCAGGAAACAACAGTTTGGAATTAGTAGTCAAGAAAATCTGTCTGTGAATTCTAGCCGTGTCTGTTCTGTGAAGGAGTTTTGAATGTCTGTGTGAACGGTCGCTGCAGAGCTCAGCTTGTGCCGTGAGTGTTCTCGGCTCTCAGCCAAAGGACTGGTTATCTTGCCTAATTAACAGTGGCCAACAGCCAAGTCTGGGTTATTGTCTATTTGAAGGCCTCGGACAGAACAGACCCTATACCCATGGTGGCAAACCTATGGCACGCGCCCCCGAAGTGGCACATGGAGCTGTGTCGCCTGGCACGTGCGCCGTCGCCTGTTCCCCTTCCACGTTTCGGGCGCATATGCGCACCTGAAAATCAGCTGGCTTTTGTGTGTGCGGCAGTGGCGGAAACCAGAAAAGCTGGTCTTCCATTTTCCAGTGTCAGCAAGCATGCTGGCCAGCTGATTGGCACATGCGCATGCGCAGCAGTAACTGCTGGCCGCTGGGCATGCGCATGCCAGAAACCAGAAGTTCATTTTCCAGCGCGCGCACTGTTAGGGGAAACTTCCTAACAGTGAGGACAATTAACCCGTGGAACAGCTTGTCACCAGAAGTTGTGGGCGCTCCATCCCTGGAGGCTTTTAAGAAGCGAGGCTTGAGGAAGGGGTTGGACTAGAAGACCTCCAAGGTCCCTCCCATCTGTGCCATTCTGTTATTCTGCTAAGCTCAAAATAAGCTCTGATGAATTACTATTGTTCTTTGAAAATAAGAACAATAATTCAAATAACTTTGTGGCCTTCAAAAGGGCCAATGTTTCCAGGGAAAAGTACAGGTAAACCTTGAGTTATGACCATAATTGGTAGCAGAATTTCTGCTGGTAAAGAAGACCGTTATTAAATGAATCAGGCTGTCACTAATGAATCTGAGAAAATTGGCTGCGGCAAGCCAGATCTGTTTCGAAGTTGACCCATGCCTGATTTTACGACCATTTTTTGCCACGGTTCTTAAGAGAATCAATGCAGTTACGTGAATAACAGGTAGTCCTCAACTTACGACCATTCGTTTAGTGGTGGAAGTTACCACCGCACTGAACAAAGTAACTTATGAACCATTTTTTACGACCATTGCCTCATCCATGGGATCAAAATTCAAAGACTTGGCAATTGACTCGTACTTATGACGGTCGCCGTGATGTGGAGGTCTTGATCACCTTTTGCAACCTTTTGATCAGCAAAGTCCATGGGAAAGCCAGATTCAACTAATGACCATGTTATTAACAATTGCAGTGATCCGCTTAGCAACTGTGGCAAGCAAAGTCATAAAACGGAGCAAAACTGTTTCGCTCAGCAACGGAAATTTTGGCTAAATTGTGGTCATACGTTGAGGACTTGGTCGTTAAGGACTTGGTCTCTCTGTCTTTGGGGTATTATTATTATTGTATTTAATTATTGGGAATGCTATTTTAGTTTAGCTAGTTTTATGGGGAATTTTAGCACAGGCTCAGGTTTAATTTGTTTTTAAAAATGTCTGTATATATTTATTGTCTTTTATTCTTCCTGTGCACCGCCCCGAGTCCCTATGGGGAGAGGGAGCGGTTTATAAGTATTAAATTATTATTATTATTATTATTATTATTAAACGAATCCCGCTTCCTCCATTTTATTTGCTTGTAGGAACCTGGCTGGCTGGGAAGGTCCCTAGGATGATGGAACAACTGTGGCAGGAAAGGTCGTAAAGTGTGACTTGTGACTGTGTTTCACACTTACGACCATGGTCACGTGGTCGAAATTCAGTCAAAACTGGTTCGTATTTGTGATGTCTGCAGTACGACAAGCAAACTCAACGGGGGGGGGGGGGAAGCAAGATTCACTTAACAACCGGGTGACTAACTTGACAACCGCAGCGATTCATTTAACGACGGTGATGAGAAAGGTCGTAAAATGAGGCAAGACTGTCTCGCTTGGTAAGGTTGGGCTCCGTTGTGGTCGTAGGCCGAGGACTACCTGTAAGGGGAAGGGGGAGGGGAAACCCCAGGAGGCTTAAGGAGGCCTCACCGTTCCTTCTTTCTTGGTAGGTCGGTAGTAGGCCGCGACGGTGAGGATAAGGATATGCACCGTGTAGATGAAGAAGTTGAAGTAGAAGAGGTGCTTCACGAACCGGTCCCACTTATCCTGCAGGAGCTGGTTGAGAGGTTCCACCAGGAGCATTTCGTGGCGATTCTAGGAAGAATACAATTTACAATAGCAGAGTTGGAAGGGACCTTGGAGGTCTTCTAGTCCAACCCCATGCCTAGGCAGGAAACCCTATACCGTTTCAGACAAATGGCTGTCCAACCTCTTCTTCAAGACTTTGTGGCAACCCCTGAGATATTGGAAGACTGCTATCCTGTCTCCCCTAATCCTTCTTTTTATTGAACTAGACATACCCAGTTCCTGCAACCGTTCTTCATATGTTTTAGTCTCTAGTCCCTTACAATACAATACAATACAATACGATACGATACGATACGATACGATACGATACGATACGATACGATACGATACGATAACAATAACAATAACAATAACAATAACAATACAATAACAAATTCCTGCCTAGGCAGGGAGTTGGACTAGATGACCTCCAAGGTCCCTTCTAACTCTGTTATTGTATTATTGTATTAATACAATACAATACAATACAATACAATACAATACAATACAATACAATACAATACAATACAATACAATACAATAGCAGAGTTGGAAGGGACCTTGGAGGTCTTCTAGTCCAACTCCCTGCCTAGGCAGGAAGCCCTATACTATTTCAGACAAATGACTATCCAACATCTTACAATACAATACAATACAATAGCAGAGTTGGAAGGGACCTTGTAGGTCTTCTAGTCCAACCCCCTGCGTGGGCAGGAACCTTATACCATTTCAGACAAGTGGCTGTCTAACATCTTTTTAAAGACTTCCAGGGTTGGTGCATTCACAACTTCTGGAGGCAAGCTGTTCCAGAGGTTAATTGTTCTAACTGTCAGGAAATTTCTCCTTAGTTCTAAGTTGCTTCTCTCCTTGATTAGTTTCCACCCGTTGCTTCTTGTCCTGCCCCCGGGTGCCTTGGAGAATAGTTTGACTCCCTCTTCTTTGTGGCACCCTCTGAGATATCGGAACACTGCTATCATGTCTCCCCTGGTCCTTCTCTTCATCAAGCTAGACATACCCAGTTCCTGCAACCGTTCTTCATATGTTTTAGTCTCCAGTCCCCTAATCATCTTGGTTGCTCTTCTCTTCTCTTGGTTGCTCTTCTCTTCTCTACCTTCATAAAGACTTCCAGTGTTGGGGCATTCACAACTTCTGGTGGCAACTTCTGCTCCACTGGTTAATGGTTCTAACCGTCAGGAAATTTCTCCTCAGTTCTAAGTTGCTTCTCTCCTTGATTAGTTTCCACCCATTGCTTCTTGTTCTGCCCTCAGGTGCTTTGGAGAATAGCTTGACTCCCTCTTCTTTGGGGCAACCCCTGAGATATTGGAAGACTGCTATCATGTCTCCCCTGGTCCTAGAAGAGACATCCGCCCTCCGCGAGGGTTTATTTTACATTTATTTATCTGTTTATTTGTATCCCACTTTTCCTCTTTTTAGAAATATCTGAAGGAAGGGAACATATCCAATACCCTTTTCTCTTCCTTGTTGCCCCATCACAACAACCCTATGAGGTAGGCTAGGCTGAGAGTGAGTGGCTAAATCAATCTCAATCCTAACCCTAACCCTTAATCTGAATCAATCTCAATGTCTATTCAAAATCTAACATCTAACATCTCAATCTAAAATCTCAATCTAAAATCTCAATCTAAACCTAAAATTATTTTTTTAAATTATATTTTAAAATCTAAAATCTAGCATCTCAATCTCAATCTAAAATCTCAATCTAACCCCAATCCTAACCCTCACCCTAAATCTAAATCTGAATCTCAATTTAACATCTCAATCTCAATCTAAAATCTCAATCTGAACCTAAACCTAAATTATTTTTTTAATTATATTTTAAAATCTAAAATCTAACATCTCAATCTAAAATCTCAATCTAACCCTAACCCTAACCCTAAATCTAAATCAATCTCAATCTCAATCTCAATCTAACATCTCAATCTAAAATCTCAATCTAACCCCAATCCTAACCCTAACCCTAAATCTAAATCAATCTCAATCTAAAATCTCAATCTAAACCTAAACCTAAATTATTATTTTTAATTATATTTTAAAATCTAAAATCTAACATCTCAATCTAAAATCTCAATCTAACCCCAATCCTAACCCTAACCCTAAATCTAAATTTAAATCTAAATCAATCTAAATCTCAATCTAATATCTCAATCTCGATCTAAAATCTCAATCTAAACCTAAACCTAAAATTATTTTTTTTAATTATATTTTAAAATCTAAAATCTAGCATCTCAATCTCAATCTCAAATCTCAATCTAACCCCAATCCTAACCCTAACCCTAAATCTAAATCAATCTCAATTTAACATCTCAATCTCAATCTAAAATCTCAATCTAAACCTAAACCTAAATTATTTTTTTAATTATATTTTAAAATCTAAAATCTAACATCTCAATCTAAAATCTCAATCCTACCCTAACCTTAACCCTAAATCTAAATCAATCTCAATCTCAATCTAACATCTCAATCTCAATCTAAAACCTCAATCTAAACCTAAACCGAAATTATTTTTAAAAAATTATATTTTAAAATCTAAAATCTAAAATTATATCTAAAATCTCAATCTAACCCTAACCTTAACCCTAAATCAATCTCAATCTAACATCTAACATCTCATTCCCAATCTCAAATCTCAATCTAAACCAAAACCTAAATCTAAAATTATTTAAAAATTTTACAGTTTAAAATCTAACATCTCAATCTAAAATCTCAGTCTAAATCTAACCCTAACCCTAAATCTAAATCAATTTCAATCTCTATCTAAAATCTAACATCTCAATCTCAATCTAAAATCTCAATCTAACCCTGAACCTAAAACTAAATCTAAATCTAAATCAATCTCTATCTAAAATCTAAATTTCGTGTGCACCGCCCCGGGTCCCTTCGGGGAGAGGGTGCGGTTATATAAATTTTATAAATAAAATTAATAAATAACATCTTAACATCTTAACATCCAACACCTAACATCTAACATCTCAATCTCAAAATCTCAATCTAAACCCAAATCTAAAATTATTTTAAAAAAATTTAAATCTAAAATCATCTAAAATCCAAAATCTCTAAATCGCGGTCCTAACCCCTGGGGTGGGGGTGGGGGGCATGCCCTGTGGAAAAACCCCCCTCGTCTCCAACCCACCGGGGTCTCACTGCTGTAAGCGATGATCTCCAAGACAGAGTTCTTCTCACAGGTGTCGATGCTGGAGAGGTCGTAAAGCGAGGAGTGGACGGGTCCGTAGGCCCACTCGGTGAATTTCCGAGAGAGGTGACGACATTCCGGCTCCTTCATCTCCCGCCGAAGGATGTAGGCGAAGACCTGAGGCCGAGAGAAAGACGGGCGGGATGCTGGAGCATTTTATAGATTTATTAAATCTACAGGCTCAAAGTTCGAACGGCACTTGGAAAAAAGGTGACTTATGACTGTTTTTCACACTTACGACTGTCGCGGTCATGTGATCAAAGCTCAGAGGCTTGGCAACTGGCATGTACTTATGACAGTTGCAGTCTCCTGGAGTCACATGACCTCCATCTGTGACCTTCTGACCCACAAAATCCACGGGGAAGCCAGATTCACTTAACAACTGTGTTAGTAACTGAATAACTGCAGTGTTTTACTTAACGACTGTCACCAAGTGGAGGGGAAACTCGCTTAACAACTGAGTCACTTAGCAACCAGAAATTTGAGCTCCATTGTGGTCGTAAATTGAGGCTATCTGTATAGATAGTGCTACTTGGCAAAACACGTTGACAATATATATGAGCCTATGTTCTTAAGGAGTTATGTAGCTTTAAGAACTGTCTTAAATTCTGATTGGCTGTAATTATCAGCTCTACCATATAAGCAAGGTCAGGAACACAGTCCGTTCCCCTTTTCGATTCCCTGTGCTGAGGAGCTGTGACTGAAGAAGAAGGAGGAGGATTTGTTTTGCATCACTGTGAGATAACTCTGTTTGGTGAAGGACTGTTATTTGAGAAGTAAGAAGTTTGTTCGGAAGAAGTATTTTAGTTGCTACAAAGTAAAGACTATTTATTTTCTTACTATCACTGTTTTAGAGTTTGTTTGTGGTTTACAGCAACGTATCTCTTTACTGTCCGGTGAATTACACTATTCCGCATTTATTTCTAAACACTGGTTACGGGACCAGAGTTGTAACACTGGTTCTGAACCCAGAGTTGCTAACAAGCCCAGGATTTGCTTAACGTCCTTGGTACTTGCTTAATGTGAAAAAACTCATAAAATCAAGCACGGGCACGCCACGACCCACTGAATGACTGCCACAACCTACAAATCATTCTTACAGTTGTAAGCTACGGACAATTTCAGAAAAGAGAATTACTATATTTCTAGGATTTTATGCTTTCATTAGGATCGCAGCACTGGGCACGGGGGTAGACTAGATGTTCTCCCAAACTCCTCCCGTCATTTGGGGCTGCGGTAGCGGGCTGGACTAAATGATCTCTCCAACCCCTTCCATCTCTGCCATTCTAACCCTGTATACCTGCACAGCTAAGTCCTCGACGTACAACCAGAGTTGAGCCCAAGGTTTCTGTTGCTAAGAGAGCTTTGTCCCATTGTATGACCTTTCTAACCACTGTTGTTGTTAAGTGAATCAGTGTGGTTGTTAAGTTAGCAACACCGTTGTTAAGCGAATCACGCTTCCCCGTTGACTTTGGTCGCAAAAGGGGATTGCGTGACCCTGGGGACACTGCGACCGTCGTAAACATGAGTCGGAAGGGGCTGAATTTTGACTCCACGACCACAGGGAACGCTGCAACGGTCGTAAGTGTGAAAAATAACCGTAATTTGCTTGTCAGGCCTGCAGCCATCTCTTCTTGTAGGTCTTTGGCCTGCCACACTTTCTATTATTCTACTATGCATTTTCTATGATGGGAAAATTGTATGGAGTTAGATGACAGATAGCCATAACAACGTTCTTTCTAGAAAGTCAAGGTCATCCTTTCTATAGAGTTAGATGATTGGTAGCCAAAACAAAATTCTTTCTAGAAAGCCAAGGTCATCCTTGTACGGAGTTAGATGACAGGTAGACATAGCAACATTCTTTCTAGAAAGCTAAGGCCTGCAGCCATCTTTTCTTGTGGGTCTTTGGCCTGCCCCACTTTCTATTCTTCTGCTATGCATTTCTATGGTGGGAAAATGGGAGGTGGGGATTATATGGAGGTAGATGATAGGTAGCCATAACAAAATTCTTTCTAGAAAGCCAAGGTCATCTTTTGTCTCTGCACTTCTGCACTTAACAGGAACTGGATGGGTGGAAGATGCCAGCGTGGCAGTGGGAGATTTAACTTTGGATGCTATTTGGAACCCTGACGTCGCTTGTTTTAGTGCCATGGCAACTTCAAAACGGTCGCTAAGTGGACAGGTTGTAAATCAAGGATTACCTGTATTTTCCCCGTCTTGGCCGCCAGGGTGAGCGGGGTCAGCCCTCTGCGGTTGGCCAGTTCCTCCAGACGGAGGGTGGGGTTGATGCTTGCCCCGAGGATGAGCACGTCGTTGTACATCTTGGTGACAAATTTGGTGTTATCGTCGGTGTCGTCGGCAATCTCCACCAGGGCGTGGAGGACGGTGTTGCCCATCGAGTCCTGCTCGGCGATGTTGGCCGGCTGGTAAGGATTCTCCAGCAGGAACTTGACGATGTTCAGCTGGTTGGTGCAGGCAGCGAGAGAGAGGGGCAGCTCTCCTGCGGGCCGAAATCCAACAGAGAGAGAGAGAGACGCATGAATTGACGGACAGCTCGGTTTGAACAGAACGAACATCCCCAGGTAGTTCCTCGCCGTACGACCATGACGGAGCCCCAGTTTTTACGTCGTAGTGAGTCATGCATGGGTTTCAGCGGGGTTTGCCCTAATTTACGACCTTTCTCGCTTTCTCGGTTGTTAAGTGAATCTGTGCAGTTGATCATTGAATAAAATCATTGAAAAAAAAAGAAAAAAAGAAATAGTTTTATATGTTTTTGATTTTCCTGTGCGCCGCCCTGAGTCCATTTGGAGAAGGGCGGGGTATAAATTCAATAAATAAATAATAAAATAAATAAACCTGGTTGTTAAGTGAATGTGGCTTCACTTGGCTTGTCGGAAGGTCGCAGAAGGGTATTACGTGACCCCCGCGACCGTTGTAAATGTGAGTCAGTTCCCAAGAGTCTCAATTTTGATTGTATGATCATGCTACCAAGGTCGTAAGTGTGAAACACCGTCATAATTCACTTTTTCCCCCCCAGTGGTGTTGTAGCTTTGAACAGTCGCTGGATGAATTGCTGGAAGTCGAGGATTACCTCTATTTATTCTTTATTTAATGAAGAGGAGCCCTCTACAAGTAGTTCTCGACTAACAACAGTTCATTTAGTGACTGTTCGAAGTTACGACAGCAACTGAAAAAATATAAGTTCCATAAGTTCAAAGTTCAAAATTTGAAATCCATCCTGGAACTTTTGGGTTTTTTTATTTTATTTATTTATTTATACATTCATTCATTCATTCAAGGTTATAACAGGGCTGAAAATATCTACAGATTCAACGTTCGAAATCCATGCTGGAGCTTGGAATTTATTTGTTTACTTGTTTATTTATTTTTCATTCGTTCATTGAAAGTTAGAACAGTGCAAAAAATTACAGGTTCAAAGTTCGAAGTTTGAAACCCATGCTGAACCCCGGATTTATTTATTTTTCATTCATTCCTTCGTTCATTCATTCATTCATTCAAAGTTAGAACAGTGCAAAAAATTACAGGTTCAAAGTTCAAAGTTTGAAACCCATGCTGAAGCCCGGATTTATTTATTTATTTTTCATTCATTCCTTCCTTCATTTATTCGTTCATTCATTCATTCATTCATTCAAAGTTAGAACAGTGCAAAAACTTACAGGTTCAAAGTTCGAAGTTTGAAACCCATGCTGAAGCCCGGATTTATTTATTTATTTATTTTTCGTTCATTCCTTCATTCCTTCATTCATTAATTCATTCCTTCATTGGTTCAAAGTTAGAACAGTGCAAAAACTTACAGGTTCAAAGTTCGAAGTTTGAAACCCATGCTCGAGCCCGGATTTATTTATTTATTTTTCATTCATTCCTTCGTTCATTCATTCCTTCATTCATTCATTCAAAGTTAGAACAGTGCAAAAAATTACAGGCTCAAAGTTCAAAGTTTGAAACCCATGCTCGAGCCCGGATTTATTTATTTATTTATTTATTTTTCATTCATTCCTTCGTTCGTTCATTCATTCATTCATTCATTCATTCAAAGTTAGAACAGTGCAAAAACTTACAGGTTCAAAGTTCAAAGTTTGAAACCCATGCTCGAGCCCGGATTTATTTATTTATTTATTTTTCATTCATTCCTTCGTTCGTTCATTCATTCATTCATTCATTCATTCATTCATTCAAAGTTAGAACAGTGCCAAAAATTACAGGTTCAAAGTTCGAAGTTTGAAATCCATGCTGGCCCCTGGATTTTATTCCATTCTTTCATTCATTCATTCATTCATTCATTCATTCATTCATTCATGGTTACAATAGTGCTGAAAAGAGCTACAGATTCAATGTTTAAAATCCATGCTGGAGCTTGAATTTTAGGTATGTATGTATGTATGTATGTATGTATGTATGTATGTATGTATGTATGTATGTATGTATTTATTTATTTATTTATTTCATTCATTCATTCATTCATTCATTCATTCATTCATTCATTCAAAATTAGAACAGTGCAAAAAATTACAGGTCCAAAGTTTGAAATCCATGCTGGAGCTTGGATTTATTCCATCCATCCATCCATCTATCCCATCCATCCATCCTTTGTTAAAACGCCACTGAAAAAAGCGACTTATGACTGTTTTTCACACTTACG
This sequence comes from Rhabdophis nuchalis, assembly GCA_039707465.1. Taxonomy (NCBI): domain Eukaryota; kingdom Metazoa; phylum Chordata; class Lepidosauria; order Squamata; family Natricidae; genus Rhabdophis; species Rhabdophis nuchalis. The sequence goes on from CM077643.1 coordinate 405,512,870, forward strand.
GCCATTTCAGCACACTCACCCCCTGGTCACGTGATCAAACTTCAAACACTTGGCCACTGGCATGTACTTATGCCGGTTGCATTGCTCCGGGAGGGGGGGGGGTTGGTCACATGATCCCCTTTTGCGACCTTCTGACAAGCAAAGTCCATGGGGAAGCTGCATTCGCTTAACAACTGCGTGACTAACTTAACAAGGGCGGTGGTTCACTTAACAACAGTGGAAAGAAAGGTCATAAAAAGGGGCAAAAATTAACAAATGCTTCTCGCTTGACAATGGAAAACCTTTTGACTCAGTTGTGGTTGTAAGTGGAGGACTCCCTCTACGAGGGGGTTAAACAGATGACAGCTGCTAGTTATAATCATTATGGTGGGTTAAAATGAGAATTGGGACAGGTAACTGTTAGGCTATTCAGCCTTATATTGGGTTGACACTATATATGAGCCTATGTTCCTAAGGGGTTATGTAGCTTTAAGAACTGTGTTTGAATTCTGATTGGCTGTGATTCTCAGCTCTACCATAAAGCAAGCTCAGAATCACAGTGCATTCTCTTTTCGATTCCATTCCTATTCTTACTGTTTGCCGTCTGAAGAGCTGAAGCTGAATATTGAAGAAGGAGGAGGATTTGTTTTGCATCACTGTAAGATAACTCTGTTTGGTGAAGGACTGGTATTGTTTTGGAAGTTAGAATCACTGGTTGGAAGAAGCATTTTAGTTGCTAAAAAGTAACGACTATTTATTTTCTTACTATCACTGTTTTAGAGTTTGTTTGTGGTTAAAGCAACGTATCTCTTCACTGTCCGGTGAATTACACTATTCCGCATTTATTTCTAAACCCTGGTTACGGGACCAGAGTTGTAACACTGGTTCTGAACCCAGAGTTGCTAACAGTAACTTTGTGGAAAGTTGAGGGGTGCCTCTCCAGTGTGGGGGAGGGTCTCTATAGAATATACAGTAAAATTATAGGGCTGGAAGGGACCTCAGAGGTCTTCTAGTCCAACCCAATTGCATCAGTTCAAGGTGGTTGAGACTAGAAGCATCAATCACAGCCCCTTCAAAGCCAAATTAAGATGTTTTGGGACAAGCAACTTAGAACTGAGGAGAAATTTCCTGACAGTTAGAACAATTAATCAGTGGAACAACTTGCTACCAGAAGTGGGGAATGCTCCAACACTGGAAGTCTTTAAGAAGATGTTGGATAACCATTTGTCTGAAGTGGTGTAGGGTTTCCTACTTGAGCCAGGGGTTGGACTAGAAGACCTCCAAGGACAGGTCCCTTCCAACTCTGCTATTCTAAATAAACATTTGAAACTTGGCTCCTGATTTTACCGAAATAAAAGCCCGGCTTCCCTTTGATCTTCTGGAAGAATTCCCCGTGGGCTCTCGCGTGGATGTCCGCCCCGTTCTTCACCAAGAGGTTGACCAGGTACATGTTGCGCCTTTCGATGGCAATGTGGAGAGCCGTCTGACCTGCACAGACAAACCCCATTAGATCAGGATTTCTCAACATTGCTAGCTTGAAAATGGGGGGGGACTTCAAGTCCCAGAATTCCTGAGCCAGTATGGTGGATTTCAAGTCGCAGAATTCCCCATCCAGCATGGGTTGCCTTCAAGTCCCAGAATTCTCCAGTCAGCATGGGTCGACTTCAAGTCCCTCAGCCAGCATGGGCGGACTTCAAGTCCCAGAATTCCTCAGCCAGCTCAGGTGGACTTCAAGTCCCAGAATTCCCCATCCAGCATGGGTGGACTTCAAGTCCCTCAGCCAGCATGGGTGGACTTCAAGTCGCAGAATTCCCCATCCAGCATGGGTGGACTTCAAGTCCCAGAATTCCCTAGCCAGCATGGGTGGACTTTAAGTCCCTCAGCCAGCATGGGTGGACTTCAAGTCCCAGAATTCCTCAGCCAGCACCGGTGGACTTCAAGTCCCAGAATTCCTCAGCCAGCATGGGTGGACTTCATGTCCCAGAATTCCTCAGCCAGCACAGGTGGACTTCAAGTCCCAGAATTCCCCATCCAGTATGGGTGGACTTCAAGTCCCTCAGCCAGCATGGGTGGACTTCAAGTCGCAAAATTCCCCATCCAGCATGGGTGGACTTCAAGTCCCAGAATTCCCCAGCCAGCATGGGTGGACTTCAAGTCCCAGAATTCCTCAGCCAGCACCGGTGGACTTCAAGTCCCAGAATTCTCCAGCCAGCATGGGTGGACTTCAAGTCGCAGAATTCCCCATCCAGCATGGGTGGACTTTAAGTCCCCCAGCCAGCATGGGGGGATGAAGATGGGGATGAAGATGGAGAGAGCTAGAAATGAGTGGGGTGGTGGCCCAGAGGGGGTTGCTCTCGTCTCACAATCAGGAGGCAGTGAGTTCGATCCTAGGTAGAGGGAGATTTTTCTCTCTCTCTCTGGGCACAATGAGAATAGATCTGCCGAACAGAACTCCTCATTGGCGACACGCAAGGCATCTGGCCAGGAAACGCTCAACTCCATTCAGGCGCCCAGACTTCACCCCAGAAGGGATTATGAGGTGGTTAAATGAAGATGATTTGAAAGCTATCTCTGCTGCACTGATCTAGGGGGTTGGACATGATGACCTCTGAGGTCCCCGTCAACCCTTCCAGGCGACATCATCCCAAAAAATACCCTGAGGAGGAACGGCTCTCCTCGATTGCGCTGTTTTACCCTTGTAGTAGCCATCTGTGTATCCGGCATTGACAAAGTCCTTCAGGTTCTCGGTCTTCTCCGCGATCTCCAGCAGGAGAGGGATGGTGTCGTTACGGCCATTGTGGAGGTTGAGCATGGCCTTCAGCAGGCACGTCTTCCCAGTGTCGGGCTCTGCGCATGGAGACACGGGATTGAGTCAAGATGGTGGCCCCCGACAAGACAATGCAGGCCCCAAAGGTGCTTTTTTTTCAGGGGAGAACTGGACTTCCCTGTTTGTTTGTTTTTTCCTTTTGAAGACATTTCTCTTCCCATCCAAGAAGCTTCTTCTGCTCTGACCGAATGGCGAGGAATGGAAGGATTGATACAATGGGTGGAAACAATGGGTGGACACTAATCAAGGAGAGAAGCAACTTAGAACTGAGGAGGAATTTCCTGACAGTCAGAACAATGAATCAGTGGAACAGAAGTTGCCTCCAGAAGTTGTGAATGCCCCAATACTGGAAGTCTTCAAGAAAAGACTGGGCAACCATTTGTCTGAAGTGGTGTAGGGTTTCCTGCCTAGACAGGGGGTTGGACTAGAAGACCTCCAAGGTCCCTTCCAACTCTGCTATTGTATTGTATTGTATTGTATTGTATTGTATTGTATTGTATTGTATTGTATTGTATTGTATTGTATTGTATTGTATTGTATTGTATTGTAAGGGACTAGAGACTAAAACATATGAAGAACGGTTGCAAGAACTGTGTATGTCTAGTTTAATGAAAAAAAGGACCAGGGGAGACATGATAGCAGTCTTCCAATATCTCAGGGGCTGCCCCAAAGAAGAGGAAGTCAAGCTATTCTCCAAAGCACCTGAAGGTAGAACAAGAAGCAATGGGTGGAAACTAATCAAGGAGAGAAGCAACTTAGAACTGAGGAGGAATTTCCTGGCAGTGAGAATAATGAATCAGTGGAACTCCTTGCCTCCAGAAATTGTGAATGCCCCAACACTGCAAGTCTTTAAGAAGAGGTTGGATAGCCATTTGTCTGAAATGGCATAGGGCTTCCTGCCTAGGCAGGGGGTTGGACTAGAAGACCTCCAAGGTCCCTTCCAACTCTGCTATTGTATTTATTTGTATTTATTTGTATTTATTTGTAAGTATTGTATTGTATTGTATTGTAATCAAGGAGAGAAGCAACTTAGAACTGAGGAGAAATTTCCTGACGGTTAGAATCATTAATCAGCAGAACTACCGTGTTTCCCCGAAAATATGACATGTCCTGATAATAAGGCCATGCCACATTTTTCTGGTGGGCAAAAATACAAGCCCCCCAGCCCCCACAAATAAGCCCCCCGTGGCAGCAGCGCAACGCAACAGCCATGAAGCGACCATGCTCGCGAGCAGCCCCCCGGCAACCCCCCTTTCCAGCCGGGCACAGCGCCATTCACTGGCCATGGGGTATCCCCAAGCCGGGTGAGCGCCTGTTTGCTCTCACCGGTTGGCGCCTTCGAAATGCCAGTGAATGGCGCTCTGCACGGCTGGAGAGGAGGGGGTTACAATACAATAGCAGAGTTGGAAGGGACCTTGGAGGTCATCTAGGCCAACTCCCTGCCTAGGCAGGAAGCCCTATAACATTTCAGACAAAATGGCTATCCAACATCTTCTGAAAGACTTCCAGTGTTGGGGCATTCACAACTTCTGGAGGCAACTTCTGTTCCACTGATTCATTGTTCTCACTGTTACGAAATTTCTCCTCAGTTCTAGGTTGCTTCCCTCCTTGATTAGTTTCCACCCATTGCTTCTTGTCCTACCCTCAGGTGCCTTGGAGAATAGCTTGACTTCCTCTTCTTTGGGGCAACCCCTGAGATATTGGAAGACTGCTATCATGTCTCCCTTAGTCCTTCTTTCCATTAAACTAGACACACCCAGTTCCTGCAACCGTTCTTCATATGTTTTAGCCTCCAGTCGCCTAGTCCTCTTGGTTGCTCTTCTCTGCACTCTTTCCAGAGTCTCCACGTCTTTTCTACATCATGGCGACCAAAACTGGATGCAAATATTCCAAATGTGGCCTTCCCAAGGCATTACAAAAGTGGCATTAACACTTCAGGTGATCCTGATTCTCTCCCTCTGTTGATGCAGCCTAGAACTGGGTTGGCTTTTTGGGCAGCTGCTGCCCACGGCTGGCTCCTATTTCAATGGTCGTCCACTAGGACTCCAAGATCCCTCTCACAGTTACTGGGGTTGCGCGAGTGGCTGTTCCGCTCCCACTCGCGTGCCTCCCAGCCTCACAATGCTCTGGCTCGGTTCTCCCTGCAGAGCCAGGGCACCGTCTCTGCTGCTACCGCCATCCCAACATGGCTTTTTCGGTGGCTTCCAAGCCGAGTTTTCTGGCAGTGGCTGCTCTGGGCATACGCTCTATGGTTGTACGCTCTGCCTGCCCCACAAGGTTGGTGCAGGAGGCCTTGCATTTCCCCCCCCTCCCCCTCCATGTCCTGTTTTGAGCCTGGAAAGCTGCCTGCACCAACCTGGAAGCCAAAAATGGGGCGGGGCGGGGGCTGGGGTGGGGTGGGCGCATGCGCGGGGCAGCACGGCAGGGGCCACACACGGATTGCACTTTCGGCAGGCGACAACCAAAACGTTAGCCATCCCTGCTCCAAGTGGCTTTAAGGACCCTCCAAAAAGGATGCAAAGGACCAGCTGTCTGCAAGGAGCCTCAATCCTTCCCTTCCCCACCATCCGGTCAGAGTGGAAGAAGCTTCTTGGATGAGAAGGGAAAAGTCTTCAAAGGAAAAAAAAAAAAACCAAACCAAGAAAGTCCAGTTGCCTCCTTTTGCGACCTTCTGACAAACCAAGCCCATGGGGAAACCAGGTTCACTTAACGACTGCGCGACTAACTTAACAACCGTCGTGATTCCCTTAACAAGAAATTTGGGCATAAACTCACTTATCAAGGATCTCGCTTAGCAACAGAAATTTTGGGGCTAAGTCGCGGTCGTAAATCGAAGACTACCTGTGATTGCTAAATCCAATCTGGGTCTTTCTGGAGATTCTTGCCTTCACAAAATATCACTTTGTTTATTGCGGAGAAGAACAACAAAGATTTTTAGGGTACCGGAGGCTAAAACATATGATGAACGGTTGCAGGAACCGGGCCTGGCTAGTCTAGGGAAGAGAAGGACCAGGGGAGACAGGAGAGCATCTTCCAATATTTGAGGGGCTGCCCCAGAGAGGAGGAAGGGGGTAAGCTATTCTCCAAAGCCCCCGAAGGCCAGAGAAGGAAGAATGGATAGAAACTGACCAAGGAGAGATTCCACTTGGAAATAAGGAGGAATTTTCTGAGAACAATCAACCCATGGAACAGAAGTTGCCTTCAGAAGTTGTGGGAGCTTCATCCCTGGAAGCTTTCAAGAAGAGACTGGACTGCCTTCTGTCAGTCAAAAATGGTGCAAGGTCTCCTGCTTAGGCTGCAGGGGTTGGACTAGATGACCTACAAGGTTCCTTCCAACTCTGTTAATCTGAATCTATCTAAGATGATCAAAGATCTGGAGAACGGAAGAACAGTTGCAGGAACTGGGAATGGCAGGTCAAGGGAAGAGAAGGACCAGGGGAGACAGGAGAGCATCTTCCAATATTGGAGGGGCTGCCCCAGAGAGGAGAAAGAGGTCAAGCTATTCTCCAAGGCACCTGAAGGCCAGAGAAGGAACAATGGATGGAAACTGAACAAGGAGAGATTCGATCTGGAAATAAGGAGGAATTTCCTGATAGTGAGAACAATCAACCCATGGAACAGAAGTTGCCTTCAAAAGTTGTGGGAGCTTCATCCCTGGAAGCTTTCAAGAAGGGACCGGACTGCCATTTGTCAGAAATAGCGCAGGGTCTCCTGCTTGGGCAGGGGGTTGGATTAGATGACCTCCAAGGTCCCTTCCAACTCTGTTATTCTGATATGTGCACGCCCATGGTTCTCTCACTCACCTTTAAACTCTGCATCTGTCAGGTTTTTTAGCGATTCCAACAGGTAGATCAACAAATCGTCCAGCTGGCTGGGATCGCCTTGTGCGACGGCATCAAAAAGACTCCTCCGATCGTATATCTTGAACGCTTTCGCGGCGCAGACCCCGATGGAGGCGGTGGACAGTAGCCTGCCGAAGGGACGAAGAGGGGGTGAGATTTGTTTTTTTTTTAAATATTTTTTATTTATTTTTAAACAAACACAAATAAAACGAAAATGGTAGAAAAAAACCCCATAAAAAACCATCTTCCATTACAAATTACAAATTATATATATAATTTCGTGGTCATGTGGCCGGCAGGATTCAACGCCCGAAGGCGCACGGAACGCTGTTCCCTTCCCACCAAAGGTGGTTCCTGTTTTCCTATTTGAATTTTTTACGTGTTTTCAAACTGCCCGGTTGGCAGAAGCTGGGACGAGTCACGGGAGCTCCCTCCGCTACGCGGCGCTGGGGATTCGAACCACCGAACTGCCAATCTTTCTGATCGACAAGCACAGAGTCTTAACCCCTGAGCCACCACGCCCCTATTAGCAAATAAGTTCATATACTAGCCACTTACTTGGGACAATGGTTCCCACACCGCCCTCTTTCCAACCTGAAGCTGAACTTGATGATGGGGTTGGAGTCCAGCTGCTCCATATGGTAGAAGGAGTCCATGGGGGCCATGTCCTTGTCACCGTCACCGATCCCGAACCGTGCCCGTCTGGCAAAGAGGCCGTGCTTGGTCCCCTTGTAGGTGCTGTTGGGGGTGCCCGCGGCAGAGTCTTCGCCATCCGTGTGATCGTCTGTGGTCTCGGATTCCTCCATATCTGAGCTACCGAGCTTTCTCATCTTGCCCAGGATGCCCGTCATGGCTGGCTACGGAGAAGGGTGGGTGCCACCGGGAAGATGCAAAGGAAAAATGGTTTGCAAAGGAGGTGGACTTTTGAGGACGTTTCATGAACCAGCTAGGCAACATCATTGGAGCTAGAAAAGAGCGGGGATTGTGGAGAAGGAGCAAGAGGGGGGAGGAGGAGGAGGAGGAGGAGGACGAAGACTCTCTCTTTGTGCTCTCTGACTGGCTGTTTTCTTGCAGGCGTTTCATGACCCAACTGGGTAACATCATCATAGTTAGTAGAGAGTGGGGGGTTGTGGAGTGGAGGAGAAGAAGGGGAAGAGGGGAAGAAGGGTGGGAAGAGGAGGAGGAGGAGGAGGAAGAGGAGGAGCCTAGACAAATTCAGTTGGTTTGAGGTCTACATTAGACATTCTACTCCCCCTCCCCACCTGAAAAGAACTCTGTTCCAACTGCCACTTGAGTGTGGGCGTGGGCGGTGCCTGACTCATGCGGCCTGCAGGCTGGGAGTTTAGACATTCTACTCCCCCTTCCCCACCTGAAAAGAACTCTGTTCCAACTGCCACTTGAGTGAGGGCGTGGGCGGTGCCTGACTCATGCGGCCTGCAAGCTGGGAGTTTAGATATTCTACTCCCCCTTCCCCACCTGAAAAAGGCTCTGATGCTAAGGAGTTAGACTGAGGGAGAGAAAGGGACAGGAGAGGGCGATCATAACTACGCATTTATTGTCAAGCCGTAAGTGTCGATTTATCAAGCCCAATCACATCGTTTCCTAGCGGAGCCACAGTTATCCAGCTAGTACAGAATAGCAGAACTTCGGAAATGGAATACTCACTCAATTCCCATGCGTGAAAGGAGGGAAAATAATGCCACTTATTTAAAAATGAAGTTGCATTGAATACAAAAACAAAGAATGCAATCTCTTTTTTTTTAATTCTTTCTCAGATTTGCTTCCAAAAGCTCAAATACAGTAATCCCTCGTTTTTCACGGCTTCATGTTTCGCGGCTTCAGTGCTTCGCGGGTTTTTCAAAAATACAGGGGGGAAAATGCATCGGTAGGAGGCAAGCGCCCCCTAGTGCTTGCTTTAAACGATGTCCACCAACTCAAGTTTCCGGTGCGAATCCTACTTCGCGGTTTTTCAGTTTTCGCGGAAGGTTCCGGTCCCCATTAACCGCGAAAAACGAGGGATCACTGTAAACACATCTGCAGAAGATTGGACTGTGTCCCAGATAGGTTCATCTTTGTCTCAATCTCCAAACGTATAGACTCATAGAATCCAAGGGGACCTTGGAGGTCTTCTAGCCCAACCCCCTGCCCAAGGCAGTAGTCCTTATTCCACCCCAGATAAATAGTTGCCCAGTCTTTTCTTTAAAAAAATGGACTAAGCCTCGTTTTCAATTGCATGACTTTGGCTAATCTTTTTTTTTCCCTTCTGTGTTTTTAATTTTTTCCTTCTGTAACACATTACAGTCATTATATCAACCTTTTTTGTGTCACCATACGTATGCATCTTTTCGCTCCTATGTTTACACACTTTTATACACAGTTATATATATTGATATATATATTGTTTTTGGCTTAATTGATTTAATTCTTGTTTGGCAACCATTTGTACCAAATGTTCCAAATTTCATAATATTCCGACTCTTCTTTTATCTTTTAATTTTAGTGTTAATTTGTCCATCTCTGCATAATCTAAAATAATACAATACAATACAATACAAGAGTTGGAAGGGACCTTGGAGGTCTTCTAGTCCAACCCCCTGCCTAGGCAGGAAGCCCTATACCATTTCAGACAAATGGCTATCCAACATCTTCTTAAAGACTTCCAGTGTTGGGGCATTCACAACTTCTGGAGGCAAGTAGTTCCACTGGTTAATTGTTCTCACTGTCAGGAAATTCCTCCTTGGTTCTAAGTTGCTTCTCTCCTGGATTAGTTTCCACCCATTGCTTCTTGTCCTGCCCTCAGGTGCTTTGGAGAATAGTTTGACTCCCTCTTCTTTGGGGCAACCCCTGAGATATTGGAAGACTGCTATCCTGTCTCCCCTGGTCCTTCCTTGCATTAAACTAGACATACCCAGTAATAGACTTTGGCTAGTCTTAATTCCATCATTCATTCTTCTCCGACTTACTCCCAAGCAGCAATCAGTTGCAAACCTCTTCTTATTTAATGGTAAATAAAATAATATTAGATTGGATTCAGACAAAATGTTTCCCCTTTTCCCACTTTTGACTTTTAAAAGTTTTTTAGCTTTATGCCCCTTAATGCATGATTAAACCCCTCCGATAAGGGAGCGATGGAAAGCACCAGTATCCTGTAGCTAAATCCAGACGGAACTTTTCAAATAAAACTTTGGTTTTCTTTAAAAAAAATAAAAAATCCCCAGGACTTACAGAGGTATCCAAGGTTTTTCTTGCGCCTTATTCTGGACGGTCTTTAATACTTTTCTGCGAGGGACGACCTGTTTTAGGCGTTGGCTGGTTGTGTGTAAAAAACAGCCTTTTTTCTCTTCTGGGATCATTTATTGGTGGAATAGCCCATGTCAAAAGGAAGATTTGATAGGCAAGAGAAGAAAAAACCCTGGATTTGACTAATACGATAATGGAGAAAGCACATTCTCACTGCTTGATGGCTGCTCCCAGGAGACCGGTAAAGCTTTTTGCAAAGGGGGAAGAAAAAAACAAACCAAGAACACATTTAACAAAATAACAGAAATAACAAGATTGGGAAGGGACCTCAGAGGGCCTCTAGTCCAGCCCCCTGCTCAGGCAGAAATCTCTATATACCCATGATGGCGAATCTGTGGCACGCGTGATGGAGGGCACGCAGAGCCCTCTCTGTAGGCATGTGTCTCTTCGCCAGCTGCTCTTCTGGTTTCTGACGCGCTGGAAAACAGCCTGGAAAATGGCCACAAAGCAGGGCATTTGGGGGGCCGTTTCCAAGCTGTTTTCAGGCAGTTTTGAGGCCATTTTGGGGTCATTTTCAGGCAATTTTTGGGCCTTTTTGCGGCCATTTTCAGGTCCTTTTGTGGCCATTTTGGGCCTTTTTGTGGTCATTTTCAGGCCCTTTTGGGGCCCTTTTGTGGTCCATTTGGGGCCATTTTCAAGCAATTTTGGGCCCTTTTGTGGTCAGTTTTGGGCCTTTTTGCAACCGTTTTCAGGCCATTTTGGGGCCATTTTCAGGTAATTTTGAGGCCATTTTGATGCCCTTTTGGGGTCATTTTGGGGCCTTTTTGGGGCCTTTTGGCGACCATTTTCAGACAATTTTAAGGCCCTTTTGTGGCCTTTTTATGGTGATTTTTGGGGCCCTTTGTGGCCATTTTTGGGTCTTTTGTGGCCGTTTTTGGGTCTTTTGTGGCCATTTTTAGGCAATTTTGTGGCCATTTCAGGGCCTTTTGGGGCCTTTTTGCGGCCATTTTGGGGCCATTTTTAGGCGATTTTGGGCCCTTTTGGGGCCTTTTTATGGTGATTTTTGGGGCCGTTTGTGGCCATTTTTGGGTCTTTTGTGGCCGTTTTTGGGTCTTTTGTGGCCATTTTTAGGCCATTTTGGGGCCATTTTCAGGCAATTTTGAGGTCATTTAGGGGGGAATTTTCCAGCCATTTCTTGGCCATTTTCAGGCTGTTTTGGGGTCATTTCCAGGCCATTTGAGGGACAATTTTCACGCTATTTGGGGGGCCATTTTCAGTCTTTTAGGGTCATTTTCAGGCCATTTTTGGGTCATTTTCATTTTTTGGGCCAAACAGCCCCAAAAACAGCCAAAAACAGCCATTTGTCTGAAATGGTATAGGGTTTCCTGCCTAGGCTGGGGGTTGGACTAGAAGACCTCCAAGGTCCCTTTCCCTCTGTTATTCTATTTACTCCATGGCACCATTGCATGAAATAGGGCATTCCAAATTTGCATCTTTGAAGCCTGAAACTTTTTAATTCCAGGAAGAGGGCGGTGGGTGTGGAAATAACAAATGCTAATTTGGCTTCTTGCACCTGCTTTGCAGATGTCCCGAAAATTGTGTTTCAGCTTGAACTGGCTTTCAACTGGGTTGTTGTTGTTTTTTTAAACTGGAAAAAAAACAGAGCCCCACTGGATATGATCTCACTTCCACTTCACGCAACCTACCCAGGAAGCTACAAAAAAATCATCAAGGCTGATTTTTTAACTATCGCCCGATTTCAGTGCCAAACATTGCTGAGAGATAAAAAAAAGATGGCCATTAAAAACAAATTTAAAAAGAAATTAAACACACACAGACACACAAATTAAGCACAATGCCAACAGATTTGTTTTGAAAACAGAACCCGAGGTAGGAATGCAGCCATGCTAGGCGCTGAGTTTTACAATACAATACAATACAATACAATACAATACAATACAATACAATACAATACAATACAATACAATACAATACAATAGCAGAGTTGGAAGGGACCTTGGACGTCTTCTAGTCCAACCCCCTGCGTGGGCAGGAACCTTATACCATTTCAGACAAATGGCTATCTAACATCTTTTTAAAGACTTCCAGGGTTGGGGCATTCACAACTTCTGGAGGCAACTTCTGTTCCACTGATTAATTGTTTTCACTGTCAGGAAATTTCTCCTTAGTTCTAAGTTGCTTCTCTCCTTGATTAGTTTCCACCCGTTGCTTCTTGTCCTGCCCCCAGGTGCCTTGGAGAATAGTTTGACTCCCTCTTCTTTGTGGCACCCTCTGAGATATTGGAAGACTGCTATCATGACTCCCCTGGTCCTTCTATCCATTAAACTAGATATACCCAGCTCCTGCAACCGTTCTTCATATGTTTTAGTCTTCCCTTTTGATCGGAAGTTGGAATATCTGTTTAGGCATAAGGCGAAAGCAGGCAACTCCCTACAAATTCCTTTCTTATGCAGGGAGCCCTCGACTTACGACCACAAACCGAGCCCCGGATTTCCGCTGCTAAGAGAGAAACGCTCATTCGAATGGGTTTTAACGAACCATTTTACGACCTTTCTTGACACTGCAGGGGCGAAGTGAGTCAGGCGGTTGTTAAGGGAATCTGCCTTCCCTGTTGATTTAAGTCTTTCATGTTGGATAGCCATTTGTCTGAAACGGTATAGGGCTTCCTGCCTAGGCAGGGGGTTGGACTAGAAGACCTCCAAGGTCCCTTCCAACTCTGCTATTGTATTGTGTTGAGAGAAGATGAGAATAGAAGAGAAGGGAAAAGAGAAGGGAAGAGAAGAGGGGAGAATAGAGGAGAGAAGAGAAGAGAAGAAAGAAGGGAAGAGAATAAAGAGGAGAGGAGAAGAGAGGAAAGGAAAGGAGGAGAGGAAGTCTTTCAGAAGATGTTGGAGAGCCATTTGTTTGAAACGGTGTAGGGCTTCCTGCCTAGGCAGGGAGTTGGACTAGAAGACCTCCAAGGTCCCTTCCAACTCTGCTATTGTATTGTATTGTATTGATTTGGCTTGTCAAGAGGTCATAAAAGGGGATACAATACAATAGCAGAGTTGGAAGGGACCTTGGAGGTCTTCTAGTCCAACCCCCTGGCTAGGCAGGAAGCCCTATACCATTTCAGACAAATGGCTATCCAACATCCTCTTAAAGACTTCCAGTGTTGGGGCATTCACAACTTCTGGAGGCAAGCTGTTCACTGCAACCGTCATAAGTACATGCCAGTTGCCAAGATTTTGATCCTGACCACAGGGATGTGGAAACGGTCGTTAAGTGCAATAAACGGTCACAGGTCTTCAGACGTTGTGAAGGCGCTCCAACACCGGGATGGTTTTAAGAAGAGATTGGACATTTGATTTGTATGAAATGGTATAAGGCCATTCAGATGAACAGAGTTGGAAGGGACCTTGCAGGTCATCTAGTCCAACCCCCTGCCCAAGCAGGAGACCCTACATCTGCCTCTACCTAGGATTGAACTCACAACCTCCTGATTGGGAGGCGAGAGCGCTACCTCTAGGCCACAATGGCAAACCTATGGCATGCGGGCCACAGGTTTGCACGCAGAGCCTTCTCTGCAAGGCACGCAAGCCGTCGCCCAGCTCAGCTTCACTGCGCATGCGCCTCCCGCCAGCCAACTGGTTTTCAGGTCTCCGCCACGCATGTGTGGGGTGCATGTATGGGGTTCACACATGTATGTGGGGAGATGTGCACGCATGCATGGATGTAGGGCATATGTGGTTGCACACGTATTGCATTATGGGTGCATGCGCAAGCTTTCGGCATGGAATGACAAAAAGGTTAGCCATCACTGGTATAAGATCTCCTGTTTGTGCAGAGGGTTGGACTAGAAGACCTCCAAAGTCCCAACTGTTATTCAGCTATCCTTCCCTCCCTCCCTCCCTTCCTCCCTTCCTTCCCCCTCCTTTTTTCCTTCCATCATTTCTCCTTCCTTCCCTCACTCCCTTTCCTTCCTTCTCCCTTCCCTCCCTCCCTTCCTTCTCTTTCCTTCCTTCCATCATTTCTCCTTCCTTCCCTCCCTCCCCTTCCTTCCTTTCCTTCCTTCTCCCATCCCTCCCTCCCTTCCTTCCGTCTCCTTCCTTCCATCATTTCTCCTTCCTCCCCTTCCTTCCTTTCCCCTCCCTTCCTTCTTTCCTTCCATCATTTCTCCTTCTCTCCCACCCTCCCCTTCCTTCCTTCCTTAACTCCTTCCTTCCCCCTCCATTCCTTCCATCATTTCTCCTTCCTTCCTTCCCTCCCCTTCCTTCTTTCCTCCCTTCCCTTCCCTTCCTTCCATCATTTCTCCTTCCCTCTCTCCCACCCTCCTCTTCCTTCTTATCTTCCTTAATTCCTTCCTTCCTTCTCCATCTCTGGAGGCTTTCAAGAAGAGATTGGATAGCCATTTGTCTGAAATGGTATAGGGCAGGGATGGCGAACCTATGGCACGGGTGCCACAGGTGGCACGCAAAGCCATTTCTTAGGGCACGCGAGGCGTTGCCCTGTCAGCTCCAGCGCGTATTGTGTGCTCTGGCCAGCTGATTTAGGCCTTCTTTTAAGGCCGTTTTTCGCCCTCTGGAGGCTTCAGGGAAGCTCCTGAAGCCTCTGGAGGTGGGGAGGGGAGGCTGTTTTCACCCTCCCCAGGCTCCTAGAAAGCCTCTGGAGCCTGGGGAGGGCGAAAAAAGCACACCAAATCAGGGGGTCGTGCACATAGCATTATGGGTGTGGCATGCCCACCCACAACCCCCCTGCGCTCCCCCCCGCTTTTGGCACGCGAGCCAAAAAAGGTTAGCCATCACTGGTATAGGGCTTCCTGCCTGAGCAAGGGGCTGGACTAGAAGACCTCTAAGGTCCTTTCCAACTGTTATTTTTTTTTTTATATTCTAAGTCCCTTTTTTTTAGTGCCGTCGTAACTTCAGTCACTAAATGAACTGTTATAAGGACTATCGGTATTTGGAAAATGGTCTGAAAATATCATCAAAGAATCTAACACTCGGATGTCGGTGAATAAATCTCCTTCAAGGCATTATATACTATTCCTTACTTTTAAAAACCCTGATGGCTACCCGGTCAGTTTTCCCTTCTGAGCAATGGGTGCATATGAGATGGCCACCTTTAACAGAATTTGCTGTTTGTTTGTTTTTCAATAACATTTTTATTTTTAAAACAAAGACAAAACAACAGCTATAAAATACTTTCCTGGATTTCACCAAACCTGTCGTTCGGTTACAAGCTTTGGTGCATCCGTTTTTGCAATTAGAATTAGAAATCACAGGTTCTCCATCAAACAATAACTAAATACATCGCTATTATTGAGCATTAATGTTTTGACCCAAAAGGCTCCTGGGGAGGGGTGGGGGGCGGGAGGGAGGGAGGGTTAAAGAGGGGCAGGGCTTTGATTCTGTCGTCGCAGCTGCCATTTTGACTTTTTTGACCCCCTTCGGGTTCTCCACGGCCGCCGTTTTTGGGAAAGGGCCCAGCAAAACGCTTCCGATCCATCCAGTGGCTCAAAAAAAAAAAAGGCAATAGAGAACGGCTTGAGGTTTTATTGTTGCTAAATAAACAACAGCGAGAGAGTTTCTTTTGCTCAATTCCTCGCAATTAAGTCCGAGGAAGAAACTGAGCAGCTTTTAAGGACCAGGCTAATTGCTGAGAGCTGTTCAATGATTCGGCAATTTGCCCCTGGCGTCCTCCGAGTTTACTGGAAAACCCTTCTCTCTTTTATCCCACGCTGCGTTCCAGAAGAAATCTGGCCCGTTGACTTCCTGCAAACAGTCCCACGCTGCACCAGGAAAGCTCAAATTGGGGGGGGGGGCGTTTGATTGCTGCCCCCCCAATTCCAACAATCCTAGTGTAAGAAGTACAGTGATCCCTCGTTTTTTTGCGGCTTCATGTTTCGCGGCTTCAGTGCTTCGCGGGTTTTTCAAAAATACAGAATAGGAAAAAAATGCATCGGTAGGAGGCAAGCGCCCCCTAGTGCTTGCTTTAAACGATGTCCACCAACTCAAGTTTCCGGTGCGAATCCTACTTCGCGGTTTTTCAGTTTTCGCGGAAGGTTCCGGTCCCCATTAACCGCGAAAAACGAGGGATCACTGTAATTGTGCACACAACAAACACACACACACAGCCCGAGAATGAAATATTTGGGGGACTATCAAAAGATAGTCCCCCAAATATTTCATCCCTTCGTCCGATCCGTTCCCACAGAGAGGGCTTTCTCAGGGTGCCGTCGGCCGGGCAATGCCGGTTGGCGACACCCAGGGGAAGAGCCTTCTCTGTGGCGGGCCCTGCCCTCTGGAACGACTTACCCCCCGAACCATGTGCCATCTCAGACCTTCGCCTCTTCCGCCAGCGTCTAAAAACGCACCTTTTCCAACAAGCCGGCCTAGCATAACCTCCCGCTTTGACCGTTTTTTAGATAGTTTTTAATTAGGGGGATTTTACACTATTTTAGCACAGGGTAGGGATTTAATAGCTTTTTAAAATTTTGTATTTTTGTTATATTTGTTATCTTTTTTAAATTTCCTGTGTGCCGCCCTGGGTCCTTTTTGGAGAAGGTGCGGGGTATAAATTTGAATAAAACTAAACTAAACTAAAAGAGGCAGAGAATAGGAAATTTCCCCAAAGGAGAAATGGAGAAATGTGTTCTTAAAGGCAGAAAGCAACACTCAACAACCTCCAGCAGATGCCCAAAGTCTATAGAATAGAATAGAATAGAATAGAATAACAGAGTTGGAAGGGACCTTGGAGGTCTTCTAGTCCAACCCCCTGCCTAGGCAGGAAACCCTACACCACATCAGACAAATGGTTGTCTAACATCCTTAAAAACTTCCAATGTTGGAGCACTCACAACTTCTGGAAGCAAGCGGTGCCACAGATTGTTCTGACTGTCAAATTAGAATTTGACTGCAAATTAAATACATACATAAATAATACAATACAATACAATACAATAGTAGAGTTGGAAGGGACCTTGGAGGTCTTCTAGTCCAACCCCCTGCGTGGGCAGGAACCTTATACCATTTCAGACAAATGGCTATCTAACATCTTCTTAAAGACTTCCAGGGCTGTCAGGAAATTCCTCCTCAGTTCTAAGTTGCTTCTCTCCTTGATTAGTTTCCACCCATTGCTTCTTGTTCTGCCCCCAGGTGCCTTGGAGAAAAGTTTGACTCCCTCTTCTTTGTGGCACCCTCTGAGATATCGGAACACTGCTATCATGTCTCCCCTGGTCCTTCTCTTCATCAAACTAGACATACCCAGCTCCTGCAACCGTTCTTCATATGTTTTAGTCTCCAGTCTCTTAATCATCTTGGTTGCTCTTCTCTGCACTCTTTCCAGAGTCTCCACGTCTTTTCTACATCATGGCGACCAAAATTGTATGCAGTATTCCAAATGTGGCCTTACCAAGGCACTATATAGTGGCATTAACACTTCACGCGATCTAGATTCTATCCCTCTGTTTATGCAGCCTAGAACTGTGTTGGCTTTTTGGGCAGCTGCTGCCCACGGCTGGCTCATATTTAAATGGTTGTCCACTAGGATTCCAAGAAATAAATTTAAACTAAATAAATAAACAAGTTTCATTGTATTTAAGTATGACAATAAAGATTATACTTATTTCTAGGCAATGCCTTAGCCTCAAATCCCTCAGTTAAAGACTCAAAAGAACAACTCTCAAAATGCCCAACGGGCAGAATCCGTGTTTGGCACCTCAGGCAGCTGTTGGGGTGCCCTAATTAAATCATGAGCCTCGAGCCAAGCTTCAAAAGAAATCCAGTTATTTATTAGGGGCAACATGTCGGCAAGCACCCAAGTGAAGCCAGCTCTGACCCCACGTAATTTACGGCCCAACTATGACCCTGTTTCCCCCCTCCTCCCAGGATGTGTCATAAATCACATTCTCCAATGGAGCACTTTCACGGGCTATTGAGATCATGCCCCTCCGGCTGCTGCGGGTAACCTGGGAGACAGCCTTGAGAAAGGTATGCGTGGAACGGGCTTCTGGTTGTGGCTGCCGTCAGTTTTCCCCCCTCTTGCCTATGGCAACTCGAGAGCAGGTCAGGGATTATCTTTGCGAAGTGACAACAACCCATTTTCGGCCATTCTGCTGGTCAGCTCAGGTGTCATCTTTGTCTTTGTCAGGGTTCGAACCCTTCAAGACTCCGAGGCCTGAGTTCCCTCAAAGTTCCATTTTATTAGAAATATCATGGTGGCACATCTGGGAAAACCCAAATCTGAAAGCTTCCAGGTTTTCCCCACCCAAACGAAAGTCCAAGCCCCTGCCCAGCACCCACATGTCCTTCTGATGGTCCAATCAGGTACCATCCAAAACAGGAGATGCCTCCCAGTCACACCATCACAGCTGCAGGGCAAGATGGCCTTGGCTCTCTGAGAAAGGAATGTTATTTTGACTATATATCTCTCCCATGCTCCATATAATCCCCTCTCCCATTTTCCCACAGTAGAAAATGTGACAGGCCGGAAGGCCCAAATCCAAAGATGGCTTCCAGGTCTAACAACATGTCCATCACATGGCCCAATCAGGCGCCATCCAAAACAGGAGATGCCTCCCAGTCACACCATCGCAGCTGCAGGGCAAGATGGCCTTGGCTCTCTGAGAAAGGAATGTTATTTTGACTATATATCTCTCCCATGCTCCATATAATCCCCTCTCCCATTTTCCCACAGTAGAAAATGTGACAGGCCGGAAGGCCCAAATCCAAAGATGGCTTCCAGGTCTAACAACATGTCCATCACATGGCCCAATCAGGCGCCATCCAAAACAGGAGATGCCTCCCAGTCACACCATCGCAGCTGCAGGGCAAGATGGCCTTGGCTCTCCGAGAAAGGAATGTTATTTTGACTATTAAGACTCAAAAGTACGACTCTCAAAATGTCCGACAGGCAGAATCTGTGGCAGCCCATTTTTGGCCATTCTGACGGTCAGTTCGGATATCATCTTTGTCCCGAAAGGGGAGGGGGCTTCTCCAGTCCCCTCCTCATCCTCCCCAGAATATTTACACTGGGGTCTTCAGCCAGCGGGCTTGGGGGCAGAGGAAGATGGGTTCCCTGGTCCCTATAGATGGGTGGGGGGTGGGGGGGCTTCACTTCCAACATACTTAAGAGCAGGTCAAGAAGCAATGGGTGGAAAACCCTGGTGGTCCTGGACTTACGACCATAATAGAGCCCAGCATTTCTTTTGACGTGGGATTTGTGCTATCAAGGGCTAGCTAACAAAGACAGAAGTTAGAAACACGGAAAATATAACAAAAAAGGGGCCAATGCGACGAGAGAGGTTTGTTAAGATAGGAAAGTAAATATCATGGTTATTATTCCTATTATTATAAATGTAACGGACATCGTTTGATTAGTGTTTTTCAAAACTATTTGTGTCCAGACTAGACAGTTTTAATACAAAATGGAATTTTTATAGGTTAAAAAAAAAAAGAAACTTATAGGAGTCCAACATTTTTGTGGCCGAGACGTTTGTTCGGTGAGTTTTCATCCATTATACGGTCTGTCTTGCCACCGTCGTTAAGTGAATCATGGCAGGGGGTTAAATTAGTTCCTCGGTTGTTAAGTGACGCTAGCTTCCCCGTGGACTTGGCCTGTCAGAAGGTTACAAAAGGGGGAATCACGTGAAACAGCCCCCTCCCCCGGGACACTGCAACGGTCGTAAATATGAGTATGGTTTTGGTCACGTGACCCCAGGGAGGTTGAAATGGACGTAAGTGTGAAAAACGATTCTAAGACACTTTTTTTCCACTGGAGGTTTTTAAGAAGACACTGGACAACTACTTGTCTGAAATGGTATAGGGTCTCCCGCCTTGAGAAGGGGGTTGGAGTAGATGACCTCCAAGGTCCCTTCCAACTCTTGTTATTCTACTATCCATCCTTCCTTCCTTCCTTCCTTCCTTCCTTCCTTCCTTCCTTCCTTCCTTCCTCTTTCTTTCTTTCTTTCTTTCTTTCCTTTCCTTTCTTTCCTTCCCTCCCTCCCTCCCTCCCTCCCTCTTTCCCTCCTTCCTTCCTTCTCTAACTCTGAAGGTTTTCAAGAAGATACTGGACAGCCATTTGTCTGAAATGGTGTAGGCTCTGCTGCCTTGAGAAGGGGGTTGGACTAGAAGACCTGCAAGGTCCCGTCCAACTCTGCTATCCTTCCTTCCTTCCTTCCTTCCTTCCTTCCTTCCTTCCTTCCTTCCTTCCTTCCTTCCTTCCTTTCCTTCCTTCCTTTCCTTCCTTTTGCAGGTTTTTAAGAAGAGACCGGACAGCTAATTGTCTGAAATGGTATATAGGGTCTCCTGCCCTGAGCAAGGGGCTGGACTAGAAGACCTCTAGGCTCCCTTCTAAGGAGAAATTTCCAGATAGCGACAAATTGGGGACAACTATTTTGGTCCGGAATGGCGTGGGACCTCCCACTGGAGCAGGGGGTTGGGCTAGAAGACCTCTAGGGTTCCTTCCAACTGTTATCCTTCCTTCCTTCCTTCCTTCCTTCCTTCCTTCCTTCCTTCCTTCCTTCCTTCCTTCCTTCCTTCCTTCCTTCCTTCCTTCCTTCCTTCCTTCCTTCTGCAAGTTTTTAAGAAGAGACTGGACAGCTAATTGTCTGAAATGGCACAGGGGCTCCTGCCTTGAGCAGGGGGTTGGACTAGAAGACCTCCGAGGCCCCTTCCGGCTCTGCTCGGCCGCAATTCCTCTTCAGCATCACGTACGCCGCCCCCACAGCAGCGTCGGCCCCTTCGCCGTAGACCACGGGGAGCGCAAAGGCCTTCTCCACCTCCTGACACATCACCTCATTCCGGCAGAGTCCGCTGCCGCTGGCCACGATCCGCTTCGCCCCGGCCTCCTTCAGGCTCTCCGAGGAGAGCATGGAGTGCAGGTTGCGGACGACCCCTCGGCACAAGGCCCGGATCACCTGCCCCAGGGAGATCTCGGAGGCCGCGATGGCCGTCACCGAAGCCAGGCGGGCGGGCGCGTGCCTCTCCCCGAAGACGGTGGGGCAGATGTGAAGCGGGCTGTCGGGCTGGGTCAGCCCGGCTTCGATCATCGGCCGGTAGAGGTCCGATTCAGAGGCTTCGATGCCTACAAGAGAGGAGGAGGAGGAGGAGCAGGGGTGGAAGATGTACCGGGGGTGGGGATTGGCAGGGGGGACCTTGATTTACGACCGCAATGGTGGCCGACGTTTCTGTGACCAAGCGCGAGGTTCGTTACAGGGGAGGGAGAAGAGGAGGGAGGGAGGGAGGAACTGGAAGGAAGGAAGATGAGAAAGTGAAAAGGAAGGAGGGAAGGAATGAGAAAGGAAGAAAGGGGAGAAGGAAGAAATGGCAAAAGAAAGCAGGAGAGAGGGAAGAAAAGAAGGGAGGGAGGGGGAGGAAGAAGAGAAGGGAGGGAGGGAGGGAGGAAATGGAAGGGAGGAAGATGAGAAAGTGAAAAGGAAAGGAGAGAGGGAAGAAAAAAAGAAGGGAGCGGGAGGGAGGAGAAAGGGAAGGAAAGTAGGAAGGAAAGAAGGATGGAAGCGGGAGGGAGGGATGAAGGAAGGAGGGAAGGAAAAATGAATGAGATGAAAGAAAAGTAGGGGAGAGAGAAAGGAAGGAAGGAAGGAGAGAGGGAAGGAAGGAGAGGAGGGAGGGAGAGAGAGAAGGAAGGAAAGAAGGGGGAGGGAGGAAGGAAGGAAGAGAGGGAAGGAAAGTAGGAGGGAAAAAAGGAAGGAAGGGGGAGGGAGGAAGGGAGAAGAAAGGGAAGGGAAGTAGGAAGGGAAGTAGGAAGGAAGGGGGAGAGAGGGATGAAGGAAGGAGGGAAGGAAAAATGAATGAGAGATGGAAGAAAAGTAAGGAAGGGGGGAGGGAGGAAGGAAGGAGAGAGGGAAGGAAGGAGAGAAGGGAGGGAGGGGGAGGGAGGAGAGAAGGAAGGAAAGAAGGAAGGAAGGGAGAAGGAGGGAGGAAGGAAGGAGAGAGGGAAGGAAAGTAAGGGAAGGAGAAAGAAAGGAAGGAGAGAAGGAAGGAGTGTTGGAAGGAAAGTGAAGGAGGGATAGAAGGAAAGTAGGAAGGAAAGAAGGGAGGGAGGGGAGAGTGAGAGAAGAAAGAGAGGGAGGGGGAGGAGGAAGAGAAGGAAGGAAGGAAGGAGAAAAGGAAGAAGAAAAAGGAAGGGAGAGATGGAAGGAACGGCTTGCAAGGCTGAGGACGGAAAAACCCACCCGCTTGACCTCCCAGAATTGACCTAAGCCCCCCACCCCCCTTGAAATGCCTACCTAGCTCCGCCATCCATCCAACCAGCATCTTCACAAAGGTCGCCATCACGTTTCCGCCGTTGAGCGAAGCGGCCACTGCCAGGTAGCGGTTGTCGAAATACGGGAAATATTGCACAGGGGAATTCGGATCGGGGGACTCTGCGGGCCGGAACCCGGAGGGCATGGGGACCGCCAGCTGGGCCGACGTCCCCAGGTTGAGAACTGGACGGAGGGAAAGGAGGGAGGAGGGAGAAAGAGAATAGAATCCGTAAATAAATAAATAAATAAATAAATAAACAAACCTTTTTAAAAAGGAGACTTTCCCCCAGCTCCTCCCCTCTCTGGTTGCTCAACTCCATTACCGTATTTGATGGAGTAGAAGACGCACTGGAGTATAAGACGGACCAAAGTTTTGAAGAGGAAAATTATTTTAAAAAACCCGTTTTACACTCCGCAAACCTCCCCAAAACGGCCCGTTTTTCACGCAAACAAGGCCGTTTCCCCCCCCCCCCCCCAAAAGGCATGAATCGCCTTTAGGGAGCTTGCAGAGTGCTCCTGCGGGGGGGGGGGCAAAAATGAGCAAAAAACGGCCCGTTTTCCATGAAAACGGGCCCATTTTTGTAAAATAAGGGGGGGCATGGATAGTCTTTAGGAGGGTTATAGAGTGCTCCTAGAGGCTTGTGGGGGGGAGGATAAAATTGAGCAAAACCAGGCCGTTTTCCACTAATTTCTGCCTTCCCCAGCCCACAGGAGCTCTCTAAAAGACTCCTAAAGGCTCTGCACAGCCATTTTTGCGAAGGGAAGGGGTTTCGGGAGGCAAAAAATGCTGTATTCCGTGTATGACGCACCCTCTTTTTTGAGGGGAAAAAGGTGCATCTTATACTTCGAAAAATATGGTAATCAATTAATCAGGGTCCTTGGGAGATTGTCCTGCCCCCCCCCCCCCCCCAGCGTCTTAGAGGGCTGGCAGTTTCAACTCCGTGCTTGGGATTCTTTTCAGATAAAAGTTTATTATCAGGCATCCTTTATACACCAAGACTTACAGTTCATTGTTTAAGGTTCTTCTGATGATTTCTATCTGTCCCATCGCGTAGGTAAAAAGACATTACATTCCTTTAACCCATTCTGAACGGAGATTCAATGCGGCTAGTCTGGCTCTCTGATACACAAAAACTCATAAAACTAACTTTCCCGCAGCAAGATACCCCCAGCTCAGAGAGCACCAAGGACCCCACAGTCATCGCCGTCCTCCTCCTCCTCCTCTTTCTAGCACTTATAAGGTTACCTACTTTGGTCATGAAACATCTGCAAGTAAGTATAATCTTTATTGTCATTGTACTTGTTTACAACGAAATTGGTTGTAGTAAACCACCAAGAGAGTACCATGGACCCACAGTCCTCCTCCCCCTCCTCCTCACAAACCCCTCTCCCTTCTAATACTGATGACATAACCTAGTTGGGACACGAAATGTCTGCAAGAAAACCAAGGACCCCCACAGAGCCAAATTTCTCGACAAGCCCAAAGTTTCCATTTCCCGGAAAGCTGAAATAATCTTCCTTCGCTCAAGCCATACGGATCTGGATGGGAAGAAACAGACTGAAGCTCAACCCGTCCAAGACTGAGTGGCTGTGGCTACAGGCGTCCCGGTTCAACCAGTTGACGCCATCACTGGCCATTGGGGGTGAAAATCTGGATCGGGCACGCAACTTGGGCGTCCTCCTAGATGGCTGTCAATGGAGGACCATGTGACAGCCGTGGCCAGGGGGGCGTTCCACCAGATTCGCCTGATGCATCAGTTGCATCCCTTATTGGACCGGGATGCCCTTCGCACAGTCACTCATGCGCTTGTGACATCCCGTCTAGACTACTGTAATGCTCTCTACGTGGGGCTCCCCTTGAGATGCACCCGAAGGCTGCAGCTGGTCCAAAATGCAGCCGCGCGGGCAGTTCTGGGAGTTTCTAGATACTCCCACGTAACACCGCTCCTGCGCATGATGCACTGGCTGCCTGTGGACTTTCGGGTGCGTTTCAAGGTGTTGATCATCATCTTTAAAGCGCTCCATGGTACGGGACCTAGTTATTTGCGGGATCGTATCCTGCCCCATACATCCCTTCGGCCGATTCGCTCTCACAGAGAGGGACTTCTCCGGGTGCCGTCCACCAGGCAATGCCAGCAGGCAACGCCCAGGGGAAGGGCCTTCTCTGTGATGGGCCCAACCCTTTGGAACGACCTTCCCCCTGATATCAGAACGGCCACAGACCTCCGCTCCTTCCACCAGAAACTCAAGACGCACTTGTTCCATCTAGCTGGCTTGGCCTAATTTCATGCTGTTTGCCCCAGTCTGTGATTTTAAATGATTTTATTCGGTTTTATGGGGTTAGTTTTTAACTTTTATAAATTTGTACAGGGGATTATTTAATTCGATTTTAACTTTGTTTGTATTGTTTTGATTTTAGTAGTTTTAATTTTTACCTGTACACCGCCCCGAGTCCCTTCGGGGAAAAATTAAATAAATGAATAAATAAATAAGTGCAACGTTTTCCGTTCTTGGCTTCAGCGGTACTTACCTGCATCGCTGCTTTCAGACATGCAAGAGTAAACCGAGCACTGGAAGTCTCCCAAGGCTACCCCAACCTTGGTCCCCGCTGGGATCCGGTGCCACGCCTGGCAGGTTTCCCCCGCGAGATCTCCCGAATCGACCACTTCAGGAAGCAAGCGGATCGGAAAACCGGAGTCTTCCAAACTGAAAAAGAGAAGCGGGAATCAACGGGGGATCTGCGGAGGCTGAATAACACAGGTAGTCCTCGACTTACGACTGCAATGGAGCCCCGAATGTACATTGCTAAGCGAGACAGTTGTTAAGTAAGATTTGCCCCAGTATTCGACTTTTATGGCCGCCGTTGTTAAGGGAAGCACTGCAGTTGTTAAGTGACCCACACAGTTGTTGTGAATCTGGCTTCCTCGTCGACTTTGCTGGTCAGAAGGTCGCAAAAGGGAGTCACGTGACCCAGGGATTCTGCGACCGTCATAAACCCGAGTCGATTGCCAAGGGTCTGAATTTTGATCACGGGACCACGGCGAGGATGCCACGGTCGTAAGATTGAAAAATGATCCTACGTCACTTTTTTCAGTTATTGTTTCTCTTCGGACAATCATTAAATGAAGGGTCGGATGTCGAGGACTTCCTGTTTTTAAATAATGTCGATTGCCAAGTGTCTGAATTTTGACCACGTGCTGCAATGGTCTTAAGTGTGAAACATGGTCATAAGTTGTTTTCAGTGGCATTGCAACTTCAAACAGTCGGTAAATGAATGGTTATAAGTCAAGGACTACCTGTATTTCATGTGTATAGTTCTTTACTCCATTTCTATATTTGTTTGATTGCTGTATTAGTTCAATTTCTACATTTATTCTATGTCTACAGGCACCCAACACAATGAATGCATTTAAAATAACAAGAACATTTTAAAACTTAAACAAATGTTAAAGAATGTGCTTTAAGACGGATGGATTTCAGCTCCCAGTCGTACTGCCTGGGGGATTGTAAGAATGGAAGCCCTCCCCTCTTAAAGCCTGCTGGCTGGGGGATTCCGGGAGTTGAAGCCCACCCCTCTTAAAGCCTGCTGGCTGGGGGATTCCGGGAGTGGAAGCCCATCCCTCTTAAAGCATTCTGGCTGGGGGATTCTGGGAGTGGAAGCCCTCCCCTCTTAAAGCATTCTGGCTGGGGGATTCTGGGAGTGGAAGCCCTCCCTTCTTAAAGCATGCTGGCTGGGGGATTCCGGGAGTGGAAGTCTTCCCCTCTTAAAGCCTGCTGGCTGGGGATTCTGGGAGTGGAAGTCCTCCCCTCTTAAAGCATGCTGGCTGGGAGATTCTGGGAGTGGAAGTCCTCCCCTCTTAAAGCATGCTGGCTGGGGGATTCTGGGAGTGGAAGCCCTCCCCTCTTAAAGCATTCTGGCTGGGGGATTCTGGGAGTAGAAGCCCTCCCCTCTTAAAGCAGGCTGGCTGGGGGATTCCGGGAGTGGAAGTCCTCCCCTCTCAAAGCATTCTGGCTGGGGATTCTGGGAGTGGAAGCCCTCCCCTCTTAAAGCATTCTGGCTGGGGGATTCTGGGTGGAAGCCCTCCCCTCTTAAAGCAGGCTGGCTGGGAGATTCTGGGAGTGGAAGCCCTCCCCTCTTAAAGCATGCTGGCTGGGGGATTCTGGGAGTGGAAGTCCTCCCCTCTTAAAGCATTCTGGCTGGGGGATTCTGGGAGTGGAAGCCCTCCCCTCTTAAAGCAGGCTGGCTGGGAGATTCTGGGAGTGGAAGTCCTCCCCTCTTAAAGCATGCTGGCTGGGGGATTCTGGGAGTGGAAGCCCTTCCCTCTTAAAGCCTGCTGGCTGGGGGATTCTGGGAGTGGAAGCCCTCCCTTCTTAAAGCATGCTGGCTGGGGGATTCCGGGAGTGGAAGCCCTTCCCTCTTAAAGCATTCTGGCTGGGGGATTCTGGGAGTGGAAGCCCTTCCCTCTTAAAGCCTGCTGGCTGGGGGATTCTGGGAGTGGAAGCCCTCCCCTCTTAAAGCAGGCTGGCTGGGGGATTCTGGGAGTGGAAGCCCTTCCCTCTTAAAGCCTGCTGGCTGGGGGATTCTGGGAGTGGAAGCCCTCCCTTCTTAAAGCATGCTGGCTGGGGGATTCTGGGAGTGGAAGTCTTCCCCTCTTAAAGCCTGCTGGCTGGGGATTCTGGGAGTGGAAGTCCTCTCCTCTGAAAGCATGGCTGCCTGGGGGATTTTGGGATTCCACCCAAATTCACGTTGCCAGGTTTGAGATGCCCTGAATGAAACCCCAGCGCACAGACTGTAGTGTGAACAGTGCATGTGGTACCTTTGAGGCCATCTGCAGACTTACAGTTTGGTGTTCCAGGATTTTTCCAAGGTACTGAAATATCCCCAGGCGGCTGCGTTTTGCACGGACATCTGTGGCTTCTCTCGGCCACAGAGCATGGCCACGACGTAGTCCTGGATGGTACCAGCAGCTGTGTAGGGCGCCAGGAAATCTGGCCTAGGCATCGAGGAAAGACAAACAGTTCGGGCAGACAGATAGACAGACAGATATACATTGTTTGAATTGTAAGACAAAATTAAATTTAAATTGGAAATGTAATCATCGACTGGAAATGAAATGTTAAATTTGATTAACTTGGAGGGGCAAACACTGATATTGTTTATATTTTAAGAAGAAAAGTAAATTTAAACTCCATAATAGATGGAAATGAAATGTTAAGTTGAATTAACTTGGAGGGGAAAATAATGATATTGTTGATATATTAAGAAGAAATTAAATTTAAATTGGAAATTTAATAATTGATTGGAAGTGAAATTAACTTGGAGGGGCAAATACTGATATTGTTTATAGATTGAGGAGAAATTAAATTTAAATGTAATCATAGATGAAAATGAAACCTTAATTTGCTAAACTTGGAGGGGCAAATAATGATATTGTTTATAGATTAAGAAGAAATTAAATCTAAATGTAATAATAGTTGGAAATCAAGTGTTAAATTTGATTAACTTGGAGGGGCAAATAATGATATTGTTTATAGATTAAGAAGGAATTAAATCTAAATGTAATAATAGTTGGAAATCAAGTGTTAAATTTGATTAACTTGGAGGGGCAAATAATGATATTGTTTATATATTAAGAAGAAATTAAATTTAAATTGGAAGTTCAATAATTGATTGGAAATGAAATGTTAAATTTGATTAACTTGGAGGGCCAAATGATATTATTTATATATTAAGAAGAAATTAAATTTAAATTGGAAGTTCAATAATTGATTGGAAATGAAATGTTAAATTTGATTAACTTGGAGGGCCAAATGATATTATTTATAGATTAAGAAGAAATTAAATTTAAATTGGAAATTTAATAATTGATTGGAAGTGAAATTAACTTGGAGGGGCAAATACTGATATTGTTTATAGATTGAGGAGAAATTAAATCTAAATGTAATCATAGATGGAAATGAAATGTTAAATTTGATTAACTTGGAGGGAAAAATAATGATATTTTTTATATATTAAGAAGAAATTAAATTTAAATGTAATCATAGATGAAAATGAAACCTTAATTTGCTAAACTTGGAGGGGCAAATAATGATATTGTTTATAGATTAAGAAGAAATTAAATCTAAATGTAATCATAGATGGAAATGAAACGTTAAATGTGATTAACTTGGAGGGGCAAATAATGATATTGTTTATAGATTAAGAAGAAATTAAATTTAAATTGGAAGTTTAATAATTGATTGGAAATAAAATGCTAAATTTGATTAACTTGGAGGGGAAAATAATGATATTGTTTATAGATTAAGAAGAAATTAAATCTAAATGTAATAATAGTTGGAAATAAAGTGTTAAATTTGATTAACTTGGAGGGGCAAATAATATTGTTTATAGATTAAGAAGAAATTAAATTTAAATTGGATGTTTAATAATTGATTGGAAATGAAATGTTAAATTTGATTAACTTGGAGGGCCAAATAATGATATTGTTTATATATTAAGAAGAAATTAAATGTAAATTGGAAGTTTAATAATTGATTGGAAATGAAATGTTAAATTTGATTAACTTGGAGGGCCAAATAATGATATTGTTTATAGATTAAGAAGAAATTAAATCTAAATGTAATAATAGTTGGAAATAAAGTGTTAAATTTGATTAACAGAGGGGCAAATAATGATATTGTTTAAATATTGAGGAGAAATTTAAGTTTAAATTGAAAAATATGGAAAGAAAATGTGAAATTCGAAATGGATATGTGATGTATGAGATGCGTAAGAGAAGATGTAAAGGGAGCAACACTTTGTTGATAAAAGAAGTTAAAATATATAATAAAAAATATTTAAGAACCTGCATTTTTTTTTAAAAAAAGAATGTTTCTGCCTTATAACCTGCATGTACCTGTTCTCCAAGAGCCAGAAGAGGGTGGCGCAGCCGTAGCCGGAAGCCACGCTGAGGTGCGAACGAGGCGCCGGGAGGGAAGAGAGGAACTGGGGGCTGCAGCGGCCGTCTTGCCAGGTGATGAGGTGACTGACTTTGTCCGGCCGAAAAGTCCACCGGCCTCCACTTTCGGTCCAGGTGCCCCCTGGAAGAGGCAGGGGACGGCTCAGGTGGGGGAGCTCTAGGGACCAGGCGGATCAATACAATACAAGAGCAGAGTCGGAAGGGACCTTGGAGGTCATCTAGTCCAACCCCCTGCCTAGGCAGGAAGCCCTTTACCGTTTCAGACAAAATGGCTATCCAACATCTTCTTAAAGACTTCCAGGGTTGGGGCCTTCACAACTTCTGGAGGCAACTTCTGTTCCACTGGTTAATTGTTCTCACTGTCAGGAAATTCCTCCTCAGTTCTAAGTTGCTTCTCTCCTTGATTAGTTTCCACCCATTGCTTCTTGTCCTGCCCTCAGGTGCTTTGGAGAATAGCTTGACTCCCTCTTCTTTGGGGCAACCTCTGAGATATCGGAACACTGCTATCATGTCTCCCCTGGTCCTTCTCTTCATTAAACTAGACCTACCCAGTTCCTGCAACCGTTCTTCATATGTTTTAGTCACCAGTCCCCTAATCCTCTTTCTTGCTCTTCTCTGCACTCTTTCTAGAGTCTCCACATCTTTTCTACATTGTGGTGACCAAAACTGGGTGCAAATATTGTGGCCTTCCCAAGGCATTACAAAAGTGGTATTAACCCTTCACAGGATCTTGATTCTCTCCCTCTGTTTATGCAGCCTGCAGCCATCACAACCCTGCTTGCGTTGGCCGTCCTTGACGCACAAAGGCCCCCTGGGTTGCACGTGATTTAAAAAGAGGAAGTCCTCGACTTCCGACCGTTGGTTTAGCGACTGTCTGAAGTGAAACAAGAACTGACAAAAGGATCGTTTTTTCACTCTTACGACCATGGCAGCCTCCCCGTGATCTAAATTCAGAGGCTCGGCAACCGGCTCATATTTATGATGGGTCGCAGTGTCCTTGGGGGTTTCGTGATCCGCTTCTGCAACCTCCTGACAAGCCATGTCCATGGAATTCACTTAACGACCATGGGACTCGCTGAACAACGGCAGGGATTGACTTAATAGGCGTGGCAAGAATGGTCGTAAAATGGGGCAAAAACTCACTTTGACCACTGCCTCACTTAGCAACAGAACTTTTGGGCTCCGTTGGGGTCATGAGTCAAGGTCCCTCTATATTTATTTATATTTATTTACATTTATATCCCGCCCTTCTCCACAGAGGACCCAGGGCGGCGCACAGGCGGCGCATAAGTCCTCGGCTTATAACTGATTGCTTTAGAAAGAGTGCAGAGAAGAGCAACCAAGATGATTAGGGGACTGGAGGCTAAAACATATGAAGAACAGTTGCAGGAACTGGATATGTCTAGTATGATGAAGAGAAAGACCAGGGGCGACATGATAGCAGCCTTCCAATATCTCAGGGGTTGCCCCAAAGAAGAGGGAGTCAAGCTATTCTCCAAAGCACCTGAGGGCAGAACAAGAAGCAATGGGTGGAAACTAATCAAGGAGAGAAGCAACTTAGAACTGAGGAGAGATTTCCTGACAGTGAGAACAATTAACCTCTGGAACAGCTTGCCTCCAGAAGTTGTGAATGCCCCAACACTGGAAGTCTTTAAGAAGATGTTGGATAGCCATTTGTCTGAAACGGTATAGGGCTTCCTGCCTAGGCAGGGGGTTGGTCTAGAAGACCTCCAAGGTCCCTTCCAACTCTGCTATTGTATTATTGAATGCCCCAACACTGGAAGTCTTTAAGAACATGCTGGATAGCCATTTGTCTGAAACGGTATAGGGCCGTGATGGCGAACCTATGGCATGGGTGCCACAGGTGGCACGCGGGACCATTTCTTAGGGCACGCGAGGCATTGCCCTGTCAGCTCCATGTATGCGCTGGCCAGCTGACTTAGGCCTTCTTTTAAGGCCATTTTTTGCCCTCTGGAGGTGGGGAAGGGAGGCTGTTTTCACCCTCCCCAAGCTCCTAGAAAGCCTCTGGACCCTGGGGAGGGCGAAAAATGTGTGCCAAAAGCAGGGGGGGTCACACGCATAGCATTATCGGTGTGGCACACTTGCGCACATCCCTCCCGCGCTCCCCCCGCTTTTGGCACACGAGCCAAAAAAGGTTAGCCATCACTGGTATAGGGTTTCCTGTCTAGGCAACGGGATGGACTAGATGACTTCCAAGGTCCCTTCCCACTCTGCTATTGTATTATTGAATGCCCCAACACTGGAAGTCTTTAAGAAGATGCTGGCGAGCCGTTTGTCTGAAACGGTATAGGGTTTCCTGTCTAGGCAAGGGGATGGACTAGATGACCTCCAAGGTCCCTTCCCACTCTGCTATTGTATTGTATTGCTTGGCCACCATTTGAAATTTCAACCCAGCCAGCATGCCTTAAGGTGGGTGGACCTCAAGTCAATGGGGAAGCCAGGTTCAGTTAACAACTGTGTCAACCTGTTCTCCAAAGCCCCACAAGGCAGGACAAAAGAAGCAATGGATGGAAACTAACCCAGGAGAGAAGCAACGTGGAATTAAGGAGAATCTTCCTAACAGTGAGGACAATTAACCAGTGGAACTCCTTGCCACCAGAAGTTGTGGTGGTTTTCAAAAAGAGGCTGGACAGCCATTTGTCTGAAATGGTATAGGGTTCCCTGCCTAAGCAGCGGGTTGGACTAGAAGACCTCTGGGGTGCCTCCTAACCGTGTTATTCTATGTTCGAAATCTCACCTTTTCCAGCTTCCCATAACATCACCCCGTGCATTTGTCCAGAAACGCCAATGCAGCAAATTCTTTGCGTAAAAGCCGGCGAAAGAGTTACCAGGCAGCTGTTCAAAGCTTTGATAATTCCATGGACATCCTGCTCGTTCTCCTGAGAAAGAAAGAAAGAAAGAAAGAAAGAAAGAAAGAAAGAAAGAAAGAAAGAAAGAAAGAAAGAAAGAAAGAAGGGAGAGAGGGAGGGTGGAAGGAATGAAGGAAAGAAGGCAGGTAGATGAGAAAGTGAGAAGAAAGGAAGATGGGAAGGAAGGAAGGAAGGTGAGAAGAAAATAAGATGGAAAAAAAGGAAGATGAGAAAGTGGGAATGGAGAGAGGGAGGAAAGAAGGAGAGAAAGTGGGAAGAAAAGAAAGGAAGATGGGAAAGTTGGGAGGGTGGGAGGAAAGAAGGAAGGAGAGAAAGTAAGAAAAATGAGAAGAAAAGAAAGGAAGATGAGAAAGTGTGGATGGAAGGTGGGAGGAATGAAAAAGGAGAGAAAGCGAGAAAAGTGAGAAGGAAGTGGCCTTCAATAATAGACTGGACTGCCATCTATCAGAAATGGGGTAGGGTCTCCTGCTTGGGGAGGGGGGGTTGGTCTAGATGACCTAAAAGGTCCCTTCCAACTCTCGTAATCTGTTATATCTCCAATCAAACTGTTCTTGGAGGAAGCTACCTGCCTCGGAGTTCTGCTTTCTATGGAGTTATTACTCGGAACCTCTGATACAGGGGGTTGGACTAGAAGACCTCCGAGGTCCCTTCCAACTCTACTCGCTCTTCAACCTCACCCGCAACTGAGCATCTTTGACGGGCACATCGGCCTGCACGGGCTTGGTGCAGCTGGCGACCAGGGATGGGCCTTTGCTCGTTGTTTCCACCAGGGCCACTTTGACGGACGTGGTACCCAGATCGATGCCAAGGATGCACGGGGCGGGCAGCCCGGTGGGCCTCTGTCCGTCCTGCGCCATCCGAAGCTCCTGCGCCTTGAAGCCTGGAGTCTGGACCACGGAAAAATGAAACCAGCTCAGTCCTACAGCTGCTCCACTGGAGAGGCTGCAGCGCCACAAATTTTAGATGCTTTTCAATCGTTGTTTTTCAAAATGCTCTTATGGTTTTAAAGGCCGGGTGGGATTTGAACTGTAAGCTGTCCAGAGCCATGGATTGAAATCGTGGCTCTAGAAATCGAATGGCGATAGCCCTTCGACTTAAATGCCGCTTCACAGCGTTTTGCAGCCCCCTCTAAGCGGTTTACAGAGTCAGCTTCTTGCCCTCCAACAAGACGGGTCCTCATTTGACCCACCTCAAAAGGTCGACTCAGCCTTCCGTCCTTCCGAGGTGGGTCAAATGAGGACCCGGATTGTTGGGGGGCAAGATGGCTGGCTCTGTAAACTGCTTAGGGAGGGCTGGAAAAGCACTGCGAAGCGGTATATAAGTCTAAGAGTTATTGCTTGGGAAGGAAGGAAGGAAGGAAGGAAGGAAGGAAGGAAGGAAGGAGGAAGGAAGGAAGGAAGGAAGGAAGGAAGGAAGGAAGGAAGGAAGGAAGGAAGGCAGGCAGGCAGGCAGGCAGGCAGGCAGGCAGGCAGGCAGGCAGGCAGGCAGAAAGAAAGAAAGAAAGAAAGAAAGAAAGAAAGAAAGAAAGAAAGAAAGAAAGAAAGAAAGAAAGAAAGAAAGAAAGAAAGAAAGAAAGAAAGTCGTTGCAGTTGTTAGAAGGCAGCATTGCAGGCTAAATTCTGCCCACAGCCAGGAAGTTCGATCCTGACCGGCTCAAGGTCGACTCAGAATTCCGTCCTTCCGAGGTGGGTGAAATGAGGACCCAGATTGTTGGGGGGCAAGAGGCTGACTCTGTAAACCGCTTAGAGAGGGCTGTAAAAGCACTGCGAAGCGGTATATAAGTCTAAGGGCTATTGCTTGGGAAGGCAGGAAGGAAGGAAGGAAGGAAGGAAGGAAGGAAAGAAAGAAAGAAAGAAAGAAAGAAAGAAAGAAAGAAAGAAAGAAAGAAAGAAAGAAAGAAAGTCGTTGCAGTTGTTAGAAGGTAGCATTGCTGGCTAGACTCTGCCCACAGCCAGGAAGTTCAATCCTGACCGCTTCCAGGTTGACTCAGCCTTCCGTCCTTCTGAGGTGGGTCAAATGAGGACCCAGATTGTTGGGGGCAATTGATTCCGTAAACCGCTTAGAGAGGGCTGTAAAGGACTGTGAAACCGTATATACCGTAAGTCTAAGTGCTATTGCGGTGTCCTAAAGTCCCTTATGTGACCTTCCCACAAGCAAAGTCAACGGGGAAAGCCAGATTCACTTAACAACTGTGGCAGGAAATGTCGTAAAATGAGGCAAAACTCACTCATTAAATACCTCCACAACAGAAACGTTGGGCTTGACTGTGATCATAATTTATTGGGCCGACCCCAATCTCAGTGAATCTGGGGGGGGGGCTTATAATAAACTTTCCAACCAAGCAAAATCAGTGAGGAAAACTGGATCCATTCACCAACTGTAGTGATTCATTTAATGACAGCAGCAAAAAAAAAAGGTCATTAAAATTGGGTATGTGACTCACTTAACAAATGCCTCCCTTAGGCACTTCCTGTCTCAATTGGAATCATAAATTGAGGACTTCGCTAATTGATTCAGACGTGTCAGATTCCCATCATCCCAGGCTATACTGCATGATGGGTTTTGGAGTCCCAGATAGCTGGAGAAGAAAGGACCCAAAGATGCCAGGAAAGAGAAATGCAACCTCAAATATAAGCCAGAAAAAGGAGATTTCACGGCCTTTAACCTCCCTCCTCCCGCCACCCACCCCAATGCAACTGCAGAGCTACATGCAATAAAGTCATAAAATCATAATGACCAGAAATGCAATGAAAAGGGCGCAGGCAGCAGGAGCAATGCAGAATAGCTTCGAGGCCTCATTTTCCAAGCATATCTTTCACCTTCAAGCAGTCTGCGCTGCAGGCTGGAAAAGGGGGGGGGGGGGGGGATCGGCTTTAAAATGAACTTTGGAGCAAAGCGGAGGTCCGCCACCCTCAACATGGCGGCCGTCGTGGCGCGGCAGCCATCTTGAAGAGGTCACCACCCTATCTGTGCTGTGTAAACGGCTTCGCCACATCCAGTATGGCGGACTAAGACTTCCCCCCCCCCCCCCCCCCCGTCGCCATGTTGGGCGTGTCCTAGCGCTCTCTTTAAC
Source organism: Rhabdophis nuchalis (assembly GCA_039707465.1). Classification (NCBI taxonomy): domain Eukaryota; kingdom Metazoa; phylum Chordata; class Lepidosauria; order Squamata; family Natricidae; genus Rhabdophis; species Rhabdophis nuchalis. The sequence continues at coordinate 405,547,946 of CM077643.1, forward strand.
AAGTTTAACGCAATCGTTGAACTGGGAAGGCTTTACGGAGCCCTTCGCGCGCACGCGCAGCGGGGCTCGTTGCCACGGAAACGGCCAGCCGTTTACCCTCCCCCCCATCCCACCCCACCCAAGATGGCCGCTACGGCAAGCGAGAGGGATGCCCGTCCCGTCATTATATAGCGCCGATTCTGTGAGCAACGGCAAGAACGGAGCGATGGGGACCGGGCGGGGAGTCATGTTTTCGGGATGGAGCAGCGGCGCTGCTCCTCCGGGTAAGTGGACGTCCCCTCGAGAGAAAGAGAGAGGCGGAAGGGGACGGAGGCGAAGCGCCGGGGCTTAATGTGTGAGCGGGACGGAGCGACCGGTTGAAGTGGGACTGAGGAGGACTACCGCTCCCAGCGTGCCCCGCGAAGCCTCATCGCGAGCTTCGACGGTTAGCCGCCGCGTTGCATGACGGGGATTGTGGTTTTGGGAAGATTAAGACACCCCCCCCCCACCACCACCACCCCTTGGTCTGTCTAGCAGACCCTTCTCCAACTGGGCGCCCTCCTGTATGATGGGAGTTGTAGTCCGGAGCCCCAGGAGGATAGGGGCGAAAAATGACCACATACCCCCATTAATCGTAGACATTTGATGCCCGTTCTGGTTAGAAAGCCCCCCCCTAGAATATCTGCCCTTCTTGTATGATAGAGCCTCTGAGCATAAGCAGAGTTCATGGATATCGAGATTCCTGGGCGTGTTTGGGGTGGGAAATGGAGCCCAAGGGCGACCCATATGCTTTTGGACTACAGTTCCCATCGTTTGTGGTGTGGACAGTGGGATTTGTAGCTCAGGACACCAACCTGGGGGACATTATCATAATGTTAAATCATAATATTTGTCAATTATATTGGTGATACGTTTGTAAATGTTCAGTTGACTGAGTTTCATGTTTAATGAATAAACGTTTATTATTATTATTATTATTATTCTGTGGTTAATCTTGGGTGAGATTCACAGCCTTTGGGGTTGGCTAGTAGCTCAACAGCTCGAGTCCTAATCAAGGACCTAGGAACTGATGATGATGATGATGTTGAACTGATGATGATGTTGAACTGATGATGATGTTGAACTGATGATGATGATGATAATAATAATAATAATAATTATTATTAAACCATATCAACCATTAGCACCAGTCAGTGGTATTTCTGACACATCTTTAAATGTTCAGTTGACTGAGTTTCATGTTTAATAAATAAAAGGTAATAATAAAATTATTGTTATTATTATTATTATTATTATTATCATTATCATCATTATTATTGACAATGTTAATATTAATAATGTTTAAGATTACCTAATCATCATCAACTAATAATAATAATAATAATAATCAACTATTAATAGCAATAATGACAGCAAAAGCACCTTTTGTAGGATTTACCACTTACAATTTTTTTAACCACAGTTTGTCAACCACAGTGAAAATGTTTTCAGACATTGTTTTTCACATGAGTAACTTACTTCCTGTTTGGCAGACAACCTGGTTTCTTTCTTCAGCATTAGTAAACATTTTTTTAAGAACAGAGACAAACAGCAAAGAAAAACGGGGGCAAGGAATAGAATACATAATATGTATATCCAATAGCTCCAATTTATCTATTTTATTTAGCTGTTTATTGAATTCACTGTCTATCGACCCATCGTGTAGCCTCTTATTGGTATTTTATTTACAATACAATACCAATACAATAGCAGCGTTGGAAGGGACCTTGTAGGTCTTCTAGTCCAACCCCCTGCGTGGGCAGGAGCCTTATACCATTTCAGACAAATGGCTATCCAACATCTTCTTAAAGACTTCCAGGGTTGGGGCATTCACAACTTCTGGAGGCAAGCTGTTCCAGAGGTTAATTGTTCTAACTGTCAGGAAATTTCTCCTTAGTTCTAAGTTGCTTCTCTCCTTGATTAGTTTCCACCCATTGCTTCTTGTCCTGCCCCCAGGTGCCTTGGAGAATAATTTGATTCCCTCTTCTTTGTGGCACCCTCTGAGATATCGGAACACTGCTATCCTGTCTCCCCTGGTCCTTCTCTTCATCAAACTAGACATACCCAGCTCCTGCAACCGTTCTTCATATGTTTTAGTCTCCAGTCCCCTAATCATCTTGGTTGCTCTTCTCTGCACTCTTTCAAGAGTCTCCACATCTTTTCTACATTGTGGTGACCAAAACTGTATGCAGTATTCCAAGTGCGGCCTTCCCAAGGCACTATACAGTGGCATTAACACTTCACGTGATCTAGATTCTATCCCTCTGTTTATGCAGCCTAGAACTGTGTTGGCTTTTTTGGCAGCTGCTGCACACTGCTGGCTCATATTCAAATGGTTGTCCACTAGGATTCCAAGATCCCTCTCACAGTTGCTACTATTGAGGAAGGTACCACCTATACTGTACCTGTGCATTTTATTTTTCTTGCCTAAATGTAGAACCTGACTCTTTTCGCCATTGAATTTCATTTTATTAGATAGTGCCCAATGGTCAAGTTTGTCAAGATCCTTCTGTATCTGAAGCCTATCTTCTGGAGTGTTGGCTATTCCTGCCAGCTTGGTGTCGTTTAAATGATTTAATATCATTTAAACATTTACCTAATTAAAAATAATATTGCTGTATGCAGCTATATACTCTACTGAGCTGAGACTTAAGTGAGAATTCGGTAGTTGCGATTTAATGTACCGATTAAGAGCATTAAGTAAATGGTTTTTCCCCCTGGTTCCTTTAGTTATCTATTAACAAAACCATTGAAACAGCTGTGGACTGGAGTGTCAGCTGAGTTCTGTTTTCCCAGCATGAAAGGATAATAAATCATGTTGGAATGAGGAAGGCAGTTTTAAAAAAAAGATTAAATCATGGCAAAACTTTGCAAAAACTTTAGTCCAGCTGCCCTAATTTAACCTTTCTTTAGATACCATTGGCCTGGATGATTTGAGTTTTCATTGGCACGAGAAAGGCAATTATTTTAGCTGCTTATTTCTGCAGAGGTCCCCTGAATAAAAGTTAATTCACATTATTTATACAAAAAGTTTTTTTTTCTTTACATCCTGTCCATCTGCGTGATTTCTCTAACAAGATCAGTGTTCACGTTTGGTCGATATTTTTGCCTTTTGCGGGTGCAAGATAACAAAACGGTCTTAATCCAATCTCGTCAAGAGGTCTTTTGTACAGAATATAGGATAATAGTGTTGGAAGGGACCTTGGAGGTCTTCTAGTCCAACCCTAGTCCAACTAGTCAAGCAAAAAACACTTCCTCTCCTTTCTTCTTCTTTCGGCCATCTTTTCCTTCCTTCCTTCCTTCCTTCCCTCCCTCCTTTCCTCTCTCCCTCCCTCTTTTCTTTCCTTCCTTCCCTCTCTCCCTCCCTCTTTTCCTTCTTCTCTCTTCCATCTTTTCCTTCCTTCCCTCCTTCTTTTCCTTCCCTTCCTCTTTTCCTTCCTTCCTTCCTTCCTCCCTCCCTCCCTCCCTCCCTCCCTCCCTCCCTCCCTCCCTCCCTCCCTTCTTTTTTTGAACTATTACCATCTGGCAGACGGTACAGGACAATAAAAACAAGGACAAAGGCTGAAAAACAGCTTCTATCCCAGGGCAATAACTATATTGAATTCTACTGTATAATGCAATATCGGGTTTTCGATTTCAGTAATATAGAATGTAAAGGATGTATGCTTTTGGTTTTATATTTTTATAATTGTAATGCACACAGAGGATGGAATTTAATTTTGTTGTACCATGTGCAATGACAATAAACTAAACTAAACTAAACTCTTTTCCTTCCTTCCTCCCTCCCTCCCTCCCTCCCTCCTTTCTTTCCTTCCTTCCTCCCTGCCTCCCTCTTTACCTGTGTCTTCCCTTTCTATCCATCAACCTCAGGGGTGGAAGGGACCTTAGAGATCTTCTAGTCCAGTGGTGGGCAAACTTATTAGTCAAGAGAGCCAAATGTCAACAGTACCACGATTGAAATTTCTTTTGAGAGCCAAAAGGTGTGGCCTGTTTTGTGGGAGTGGCTCAGCAGTCGTGTGACTGGGTGGGCGTGGCCAACTTGGAAAATGTGGTGAAACTCACTTAACGACGGTCCTGCTTAGTAATCAAAATTATCTTTCTTTCTTTCTTTCTTTCTTTCTTTCTTTCTTTCTTTCTTTCTTTCTTTCTTTCTTTCTTTCTCTCTCTCCCTCTCTCTCTGTCTCCCACTTTCTTTTTCTTTCTATTTTTCTTTCTCTTTCTCTCTTTTTCTTTTTGTCGCTCTCTGTCTATCTCTCCCTTTATGTCTCTCTCTCCTCCCTCCACCCACCTGTCATTCTGTGTATGTGTGTGTCTGTGTGTGTCTCTCTCCCTCTCTGTGTCTCACTCTGTATGTCAGTCTCTCCCTCCCTCCCTTCCCCCACCCCCCCAGAAGCAGTGGAAAGCCCGGCACGCCGGCTGGGGAGCCCACGGCTGCCTCCTCCCGCAGCGAGAGAGGTGGACGTGCGGCACCCAAGGCCGCGGCCACCCAAGCGCCGCCGGGGCTGTCCGGGCGCCGCACGCCCACCTCCCTCCCAGCCCTGTGCGGCGGTAAGCTCCGGAGAGCGTGCCTTGGCGGGCTCTGCAGGCGGCTGTTGTTGCTGCTGCTGCTGCCCCCGAGCCCTGCGACACGCAGCTCCCACCGTCCGAGCGCATCGGGCAGGACAGCCGGGCGCGTTTCCACCAGCTCCCTCCAATGGCCACCGAGGCGCGCCCTCCAGGCAGCCGCAGCCCCGGGCGCTCCCGCCGCCCGCCCGCCCGCTCGCTACAGGGAGAGGCAGCCACAGCCCCCCCAGCCGACATGCTGGGCCCTCCGCTGCCTTCGGGGGGGTGAGGGAGGGAGAGAGGAAGAGCCGCACCCGAGGGGCCAAAGAGCCGCTTGTGGCTCGCGAGCCGCGGTTTGCTGACCACTGTTCTAGTCCAACCCCCTGCTCAAGCAGGAGACCCCAGCCCTATTCAGTACATTAAAACTCAAGATTGTACATGGAATGTGGGATTGTCATCTTAATTAATTTAATTTAATTTATTAAATTTATAGACCGCCCCCTCTCCCCGAAGGGACTCTAAATGTTTATTTATTTTCACCTTAGCCATGGAGCCAGGAAGGCAAACCTATGGCACGTGTGCCACAGATGGCACGCAGAGACATCGTTCCGGGCAGGCGAGGTGTCGGCCAAGTCACCTGCAGCTGCGCATGCGTGCAGACCCCCCCCCCCCCGTTGGTGTTCAGGCCTCTGGAGTGCATGTACGCAATTCAGGGGACCCAGCTCTCCTGGGCACGCACCCGTGTTTGTGCGATGTGGCGAGAGTACTTCCATGCAGTACTGCACATGTCCAGAAGGCATTTGTGCATGCATTGTGTGCATGAAAATGGTGCGCCTGCCCAGGTTGTGCGATTGCATGCACAGCGCATGGGGAGGCGCACCAAAGCTGTGCGCATGTGCAGAGGGTGTGCTGCACGGGCAGTGCAGAAGCCATGTGCATGCACAGATTGTGTGGTTGTGGACGCAGGGCACGGGCTGTGCGAAAGCATGCGCATGGACAGATGCAAGGAAACATTTCTAGAAGAGCAGATCGTTTTCCTGCCTTCCAAACCAGCAAATTGTGGTATCCGATTGGGGGAAGACAGATAGACTTCCATTTGCAACCATTACTGTATTTTTCGGACTATAAGACGCACCGGAGTATGAGACAAAGCAAGGTTTTGAAGAGGAAAATGTTAAAAAAAAGTTTTTGCACTCTACAAACTTTCCCAAAATGGCCCATTCCCCCACCCCAAAGGCATCAATAGCCTTTAGGGAGCTTGCAGAGTGCTCCAGGGGGGTGGTGTGTGTGTGTAGCAAAAACGAGCAAAAACAGGCTGTTTCTTCGTGAAAACGGGCCTGTTTTTTGTAAAAAACAAAAACGGCATGGATAGCCTTTAAGAAGCTTAAAGGGGCTGGGGGGTGTTAAAATTGAGCAAAAAACGGGCCGTTGTTTGCTCATTTCTGCCCTCCCCAGCCCCCAGGAGCATTCCGGAAGCCCCCTAGTGGCTCTGCACGGCCATTTTGATGAAGGAGGCGGGGTTTTAGGGGGGGGCAAAAATGCTGTATTCAGTGTATAAGACGCACCCAGATTTTCAGCCTCTTAAGGCGCGTTTTATACTCCGAAAAATATGATAGTTTTGGGACTGTTTGGAGTTACAACAGCACTGGAAAAAGCGCTTTACGACCAGTCCTCACCCTTATAACTGTCACAGCATCCCCTCGTTCACATGGTCAAAATGCAGATGTTTCCCCGTCGGGATGTATTTATGACGATCGTTGCATCCTGGGGTCACGTGACTGCCATTTGCGACCTTCCCAGCCTGCGTCCAAGAAGCAGTGGGATGAGCCAGATTTGTGGGAGCTTTCCTAAAAACACCCTAATGGGTTCATAATTTTATTAATGGGAAATATTTTTAGCACAGGTTACCTAATTTAATTCATTTTAATATTATCATTGTATTTATTGTTATTTGTTGGTGTGATTTTTAATTTCCTGTACACCGCCCTGAGTCCATCTTGATGGAGATAGGAGTGGTATATAAATTGAATAATTAATAAATAAATAAATAAATAAATAAATAAATAAATAAATAAACAAACAAACAAACAAACAAATAAATAAATAAATAAATAAATAAATAAATAAATAATCGAGCCAATGTTTTAATACAAATGCCAGTGATTTATTAAAAGCTCCATTAGGCAAGATTCGTTCGCAGTCAAGCCTCTGCTTTGTTTGATTTATAACTGAACTTTTACCCCTGTTCCTTCCTTCCCCTCACTCTGTGTCATGCATCACATTCCCCTATGAGATGCACCCCTCCCAAGCCGGCTGCAGTAATCTGAGATCCGACTCCAGCCGACAGTATGCGTGGAATGCAACCCTCCCCTCCTCCTTGTCTCCCATAACAACGCTGGGGGTTAACGCTTTATGACTGTGATTCGCTTTACGACGACGTGATTCTCTTAATTGCAGTGATTTTACTTCGCCAGGGCAGAAAAAGGTCATAAAATCAGGTGTGACCCATTTAACATAGCAGCGGACATTCTGGTCTCAGTTGTCATAAATCGAGGGCTACCTGTGTAGAGAAAAAGAGCATTGTTGTGTACACACAAAATTTTTATTTATTTATTTATTTATTTCGATTTGTATAACCGCTCCTTCTCCATCGAGATGGACTCAGGGCGGTGCACAGGAAATTAAAATCAATAAATAGCAATAAATACAGTAATAATATCTAAAATGAATTAAACTAAGGACCTGTGCTAAAACATTCCCATTAAAATTCTAAAATACGTTTACTCATTGGCTAAAATTAAATTGTGTCAGAGCTCTAAGCTCTAAGCTAGACCGGCTTGATGGAAAAGATACGTCTTAAGTGAGCGGCGAAATAGGGGAAGGTCTGTGATAGCCCGAAGTTTGGGGGGCAGGTCGTTCCAGAGGGAAGGCCCTGCCACCGAGAAGGCCCTTCCCCTGGGCACCGCCAGCCGGCATTGACCGGTGGACGGTACCCTGAGGAGGCCCTCCCTATGGGAGCGGATCGGTCGGTGGGAGGTGTGCGGTAGGAGACGGTCCCGCAAATAACTAGGTCCCGAGCCATGGAGCGATTTGAAGATGGTAACAAGCTCCTTGAAGCGCACCCGGAAGGCCACCGGCAGCCAGTGCAGCTCGCGCAGGAGAGGTGTTACGTGGGAGCTTCGAGATGCTCCCAAAAAGGCAGCAGGGTGAAGCCAGTGACTCGGGGAGAGAGAGGAGGCAGGATGACTCATAGATTGTTTGCAAAGCGTATTTTTGTGACACAGATGCCTTTGTGTTGATGAGCATTTAACCTAGATTGTTGAGTAAACTGATGGGCAAAACCACTTACAGGTAGTCCTCGGCTTACGACAGTTCACTTACTCGAAGTTACGACGGCACTGAAAAAAAATGACTTTAGGACCGGTTTTCACACTTGTGACCTTTGCAGCATTTCATTGGGTCGACGTGATCACGGTTCGGCCGCCCGGCAGCGGGTTCATATTTATGACAGTCGCAGCGTCCCCGGGGGTCACGCGATCCGCTTTTGCGGCCTTCCGACCAGCGACGTCCATGAGGGGAAAAGAAGGCAGATTCGCTTTGCCGGTTGGAACAGCTGCCATGATTCGCTTAACAACCGGGGCAAGGAAAGTCGTAAAACGGGGCAAAACTCAATCCACCGATGACTCACTGACCGGGCAACGTAAATTTGGGGCTGAATTGCAGTCGTAAGTCGAGGACTACCTGAAATTGTTTTGGTTTGAAGCCATTTGAGAGGTCCTTTTTGCGATTCCCATTTTTTGGGGGGGGTAATCGATCCTCTTCAGATAAGAATCGATTGTCTTCGGAGAGCTGAAAAAATTTCCCCGCTGATTCGGGAGGCGTCCCGAGAACAGATTCACTTCCCCGGTTGAACAGCTGCCATGATTCCCTTAACAACCATGGGAAGAAAAGTTTGACTTGACTACTGTAATGCTCTCTACATGTGGCTCCCCTTGAGGTGAATTCGAAGGCTACAGTTAGTCCAGAATGCAGCCGCGTGGGTGATTACGGGAGCCTCTAGATGCTCCCACATAACACCGATCCTGCGCGAGCTGCAATGGCTACCTGTGGCCTTTCGGGTGCGCTTCAAGGTTTTGACGACCATCTTCAAAGCGCTCCATGGCTCGGGACCTAGTTATATGCAAGACCGTCTCCTGCCCCATACATCCCTTCGTCCGATCCGCTCCCACAGAGAGGGCCTTCTCAGGGTGCCGTCGGCCGGGCAATGCCGACTGGCGACACCCAGGGGAAGGGCCTTCTCTGTGGCGGGCCCTACCCTTTGGAACGACTTACCCCCTGAACTACGTACCATCTCTGACCTCCGCCTCTTCCGCCAGTGTCTTAAGACACACCTTTTCCATCAAGCCGGGCTAGCGTTACCTCCCGTTGTGACTGCTCCTAGATAGTTTTAATTCGGGGATTTTAATCGATTTTAGCACAGGGTAGGAATTTAATATGTTTTTAAATTTTGTATTTTGAAATATTTGTTATGTTTTAAATTTCCTGTGCGCCGCCCTGGGTCCTTTTAGGAGAAGGTGCGGGGTATAAATCTAAATTTAAAAAAAAAATGCTTCTTCCGACCAGTGATTCTAACTTCCAAAACAATAACAGTCCTTCACCAAACAGAGTTATCTTACAGTGATGCAAAACAAATACTTCTTCAGTCTTCAAAGCTTCAGCTCCTCAGCACAGGGAATCGAAAAGGGAATTAAAAAGGGAACGGACTGTGATTCTGAGCTTGCTTTATGGTAGAGCTGAGACTCACAGCCAATCAGAATTCAAACACAGTTCTTAAAGCTACATAACTCCTTAAGAACATAGGCTCATATATATTGTCAACCCAATATAACAGGGGTCTCCAACCTTTGCAACTTTAAGTCTGAAGGACTTCAGCTCCCAGACTTCTCCAGCCAGCAAAGCTGTCAGTGTCAGGGCCTGGGCCAGGGGTCCCCAACCTTTGCAACTTTAAGTCTGAAGGACTTCAGCTCCCAGACTTCTCCAGCCAGCAAAGCTGTCAGTGTCAGGGCCTGGGCCAGGGGTCCCCAACCTTTGCAACTTTAAGTCTGAAGGACTTCAGCTCCCAGACTTCTCCAGCCAGCAAAGCTGTCAGTGTCAGGGCCTGGGCCAGGGGTCTCCAACCTTTGCAACTTTAAGTCTGAAGGACTTCAGCTCCCAGACTTCTCCAGCCAGCAAAGCTGTCAGTGTCAGGGCCTGGGCCAGGGGTCCCCAACCTTTGCAACTTTAAGTCTGAAGGACTTCAGCTCCCAGACTTCTCCAGCCAGCAAAGCTGTCAGTGTCAGGGCCTGGGCCAGGGGTCCCCAACCTTTGCAACTTTAAGTCTGAAGGACTTCAGCTCCCAGAATTCTCCAGCCAGCAAGTCTGGGAGCTGAAGTCCTTCAGATTTAAAGTTGCAAAGGTTGGAGACCCCTGCAATATAAGGCTCAATATCCTGTCTTCGGAGAGTTGAAACATTTCCCCACTGCTTCGGGAGGCGTCACAAGGGCGATTATTATTTTTTCCGTTGTAAAACCACAGATGCAGATAGGTTTCTCATGTGATTGTCCGCTAAGAGTCCGAATTTGCTTTGGTGCTAATTGTATTTTCATGCGTTTTTAACATTTTGAGACTTTTTTTTTTTTTTTTTGCTGATGCTTTTCTTAGAAAAACTGAGAATTTCTCCTTTTGTCTTCTCTTTTTGCAGCTGTCGGCTGTTTTGGCGTGATGGCGAATAGACTCGGCTTCTTCGCACTGCTGTTTTTATCCTTTGCCTCCTTCGCAGCCTGCGGTAAGTGATTTGGCAAAAGGAAAGACTTCGGAGCTGTCTGGTTTCCTTTTTTCGACCTGTTCAATACCTGCTTCCTGTTTTTTTCACAGCTGCTTTAGAGTTTTTCAGACAGAAGCATTTCAGCTGCGTGGACTTCAACCCCCAGAATTCCTCAGCCAGCAGAGTTCCATCCATTTAAAGCCTGCTGGCTGGGGGATTCTGGAAGCCCACCCCTCTTAAAGTATGCTGGCTGGGGGATTCTGAGAGTGGAAGTCCACCCCTCTTAAAGCATGCTGGCTGGGGGATTCTGAGAGTGGAAGTCCTCCCCTCTTAAAGCAGGCTGGCTGGGGGATTCTGAGAGTGGAAGTCCACCCCTCTTAAAGTATGCTGGCTGGGGGATTCTGAGAGTGGAAGTCCTCCCCTCTTAAAGCAGGCTGGCTGGGGGATTCTGGGAGTGGAAGCCCTCCCCTCTTGAACCATGCTGGCTGGGGGATTCTGGGAGTGAAAGTCCTCCCCTCTTAAAGCATGCTGGCTGGGGGATTCTGGGAGGGGAAGCTCTCCCCTCTTAAAGCCTGCTGGCTGGGGGATTCTGGGAGTTGGACTCCACCCTGGTTAAAGTTGTCATGTTGGAAAAACACGGCGATAGATAAACCAGCTGGTTAGGTTCCCCTCTTCTTCCCTTTCCAGCACCTGCCCGTATTTATTCATGCATGGATGCAAATGAGATATTTGTAAACTATGTCCCTAAATCTAGAGGCAGGTTCCTCCTCCCTTCCTTCTTTCTTCCCTTTTTTCCGTCCTCTTCATCACCTCCCTCCTCCCGCTTCCTTCCTTCTGTCAGGGTTCCAAGTAATAAATCCATTTCAAGCCACAATCCAAGGCAAGTAGATTCCTGAAAGAATAGCTTTATTGAAAACATCATGTTGGGACATATCTGGTGGAAACCGACTCTGAAAAAATTCCATTGTTTTTCACCTACTCAAAAGTTTTTCTCTCAACCCCAAACAATCAGTTTACATAGGTTTAGGTTTATTGGTTTTTTATACCGCCCTACTCCCGAAGGACTCAGGGCGGTGTACAGCCAAAATAAAAACAAATATATAAAAGTTTTAAAAGGTTTTAAAAGGCATAATTAAAAGACATCATTAAAATATTGGCCGAAACGTGCAGACAACCCAAACTAACCCTAATTAAAATAATAAAAAATTAAATTTTAAAATTTAAAATTTGAATTTAAAAAACATGCTTTATGCCAGCCCGGCTTGTTGGAAGAGAAAGGTTTTGAGAGCACGGCGGAAGGTGCGTAAGTCAGGGCTAGTTCTTAATTCCGGGGGCCATTCGTTCGAGAGGACAGGGGCTCCCACGGAGAAGGCTCTCCTCCTGGGTGTCGGCAGTCGACATTGTCTAGCTGACGGCACCAGGAGGAGACCCTCTCTATGGGAGCGTATGGGCCGGTGGGAGGCTCTCGGTGGCAGAAGGCGATCTCGTAGGTACCCAGTCCAATCAAGGCGCTGTCTGATGGTCTGGTGACATCGCTCCTCCTTGCTCCGACCAGGCGTGAGAATGTCCTTGGTTCCCAAGGGAAAGTATTTTGTTTTGACTACACAACCCCAACTATCTCCCTATCCCTCAGCTCCAGGGTGGCAGCCCTAAAGCTCCAAGATAGCTTCAGCCAGACCAGCTTCAGCGTTGACACCTTCCTTCCTTCCTTCCTTCCTTCCTTCCTTCCTTCCTTCCTTCCTTCCTTCCTTCCTTCCTTTCCCTCTCTCCCTTCCTTCCTTCCTTCCTCTCCTTTCTTCATTCCTTCCTTTCTCTCCTTCCTCTCTTCCTTCCTCTCCTACCTTCTTCTCCTTCCTTCCTTCCCTTTCGCTTCCTTCCTCTCCTTCCTTCCTTCCTTCCTCTCCTTCCTCTCTCTTCCTCCCTCCCTCCCTTCCTCTCATTTCTTCCTTCCTTTCTCTCCTTCCTCTCTCTTCCTCTCATTTCTTCCTTCTCCTTCCTTCGTTCCTTCCCTCTCTCTTCCTTCCTTTCCTTCCCTTCCTTCCTTCCTTCCTTCCTTCCTTCCTTCCTCTCCTTCCTTTCTCTTCCTTCCTCTACTTTCTTCCTTCTTCTCCTTCCTTCCTTCTTCTCCTTTGATCCATCCATCCTGATTTGAAGTGGAAATCCACACATCTTAAAGCTGCCAACATTGAAAACCACTGGCCTAGAATCTCCAACCTTGGCAACTTTAAGACTTGTGGACTTCAACTCCCAGAATTCCTCAACCAGCCAGGAGGAATTCTGGGAATCGAAGTCTCCCGATCTTAACGTTGTCAAGGTTGGACACCCCTGGGCTATAGTCAAAGAAGGGCAACATGGGAAATTGGAGGTGTTACACCCAAAAGGCAAATCTCTTCCAGGCCTTGAGCTTAGATCTGGGGAAGCTCCTGTGCCAGTCTCCTAAATGGACTGGATTATGTGGGTTCCAGGGATGCGGTGGCTCAGTGGCTGTCGAGCTTGTCGATCAGAAAGGTTGGCAGTTTGGCGGTTCGAATCCCCAGCACCGCGTAACAGAGCGAGCTCCCGTGACTTGTCCCAGCTTCTGCCAACCTAGCCGTTCGAAAGCACGTGAAAAACGCAAGTAAAAAAATAGGAGCCACCTTTGGTGGGAAGGGAACAGCGTTCCGTGAGCCTTCGGGCGTTGAGTCCTGCTGGCCACATGACTGCAGAGACGTCTTCGCACACCACTGGCTCTTCGGGTTTGAAACGGAGATGAGCACCGCCCCCTAGAATCGGGAACGATTACCACACATGGACAAGGAGAACTTTTACCTTTGATGTGGGTTCCACTTCGGTCAAATCAAAATATTCTCAATCAAAACCGGGAATGTGGGATGGAATGGGACTTCAAACATTCCTGATGGGATTTTTTTCCCCCTTCCTAGTTGAAGATGTGCGCCCTGCTTTCACTGCTCCTGAAGCTGTTTCCCTGGAAAACCACAGCGTGAAAAAAATCAAACTCGCCTTCCGGTAAGCCGCCTGATGATATTTTGCACCTTCCCCCTCAAGGTAAACACACCTGGGGGATATCCCAGGAAGTGCTACCTTGTTTCCTGAAAATAATCCCTCCCTGGAAAATAAGACCAACTGGGCTTTTGAGCACATGTACTAAAATAAACCCTCCCCAAAAACATTGCACCATAGCAGCAGCCATGAGGTGACTACGCTCGCCTCCTCCTGCACCTCAAAAATAATAAGAAATTTTGGGGAAACTCTATCTATCTATCTATCTATCTATCTATCTATCTATCTATCTATCTATCTATCTATCTATCTATCTATCTATCTATCATTTACCTACCTAATCATCCATCCATCTATCTATCATTTACCTACCTACCTATCTAATCATCCATCCATCCATCCATCTATCATTTACCTACCTGCCTAATCATCCATCCATCCATCTATTTATCATTTATGTACCTACCTACCTAATTATCTATCTATCTATCTATCTATCTATCTATCTATCTATCTATCTATCTATCTATCTATCACCTACCTACCTGCCTAATCATCCATCCATCCATCCATCCATCCATCCATCCATCTATCTATCATTTACCTACCTGCCTAATCATCCATCCATCCATCATCTATCTATCTATCTATCTATCTATCTATCTATCTATCTATCTATCTATCTATCTTTTACCTACCTACCTGATCATCCATCCATCCATCATCTATCTATCTATCTATCTATCTATCTATCTATCTATCTATCTATCTATCTATCTATCTATCTATCTATCATCTACCTACCTACCTAATCATCCATCTATATCTATCTACCCTGTTTCCCCCAAAATAAGCCCTCCCTGCATAATAAGTCAATTGGGCTTCTGAGCGCATGCGCCAAAATAAACCCTCCCCGAAAACATTGCAACACAGCAGCAGCCATGAGGGGGCCATCCTCCTACAGCTCAAAAATAATAAAGACTTCCCCGAAAATAAGGCCAACTGCTTATTTCAGGGGTTAAAAGAAAATAAGACCCTGCCTTATTTTCGGGGAAACATCGTAATCAGGCAAGTCATTTGGGATGGAGTTACTCCCAGTGATAAAAATTCAATGTTCTTTGTTCTGTTGGGACTTTCCAACTGGGTGTGATTTGCAGGATGATGCTATCTGTGCAGTCCATCCTAATTTTCATGTCATCCCAGCCGGGTGATGGCAGGGCTAGATGGCACCGGGGAAGGCTAAGGGTGCGAATTCTGCCGGCTGCAAGTTCATCTGTGCCATTTTCCTTTTCCGATGTCCTTGCAGTACTCCACCCAATGACACTTTGGTGGTGAGGTTCAACATGACCTATACGTCCAAGGAAAACATTACCATTGTGGAATTGCCCGACCAGGTAAGTAGAATAACCTTGGAAGGGACCTTGGAGGGGACCTTGGAGGTCTTCTAGTCCAACCCCCTGCCTAGGCAGGAAGCCCTGTTCCCAGTGTGCGCATGCGCAGAGCGGCCAGACGAAGGGAACAGCTAAAGAACAGGGGTCGACTTGGGAGGAAGGCCACAGGTGGACGATGAACGGCCCCTCCCAGAGGGAATAAAAGAGAAGCGACAGGGGAGTGGAGTTTGCAGGAGACCATGAGTTCGCTTCATTGGTTCGTGACTCTCCGAGGCTCCTTGTTTTGCAGATCTTGGTCTGGCAGCTCTCCAAGCCAGAGAAGGTCTGTGACCGTAAATCCTCCCTTGAATGACTTTGCTGGATGTGAAGGAGCAGAATTCACAGCCAATTAATAAAAGAGGTTTTGTCGGGACCAGGAATTGGCTTCAGGCTCTCGGGAAGCCGCGGTCAGAACAGCCAGATTGACATCCATGTGGCCACAAGTCCATCCCGTGAATCTCATTGAAGTTTATATTCTTCATGTCTCCATCCCTGACAGGTCATAATTGCAGCAGGCCAAAAGGAGGCACATTTCCTTGTGAAAGCTAAAGAGGTCGGGCAGGTGACAGTATATCTACTGATGAACGCATCCCACGACATAGGGTAAGCATCTGTCCGGAGCCATGTTCAGCTGGTAATTCGAGTTATAGAGATGTAATATCGCTTAAGTGGCCATTTTTCCAGTGTCTCCATTCGAGATGGAATAGGAATAGGAATAGGAATAGAGGAATGAAGAATAGAATAGAATAGAATAGGAATAGAAATAGGAATAAGAATAGAATAGAATAGGAATAGAATGGAATGGAATAGGAGTAGGAATTGAATCGAATCGAATACAATAGAATAGATGAATGAAGAATAGAATAGAATAGAGAATAGATGAATGAAGAATAAAATAGAATAGAATAGAATAAAATAGAATAGAATAGAATAGAATAGAGGAATGAAGAATAGGATGGAATAGACTCTAGTGAAGAGTCCTCTGAGTCTGCCCTGGAGGAGGAGGGAGACCTTGAGGAAGCAGAGAGTCTGGTTGGCCACCAGGAGGCGGCCTGGGTCATGGAGCAGTGGGGAGGATCAGGGGCAGTTTGTCCCTGATGCTAGATTACGCAGGGCTGAGAAAAGGAGGCAACAGTTACAGAAGAGGCGAGCTCCTAAGCCCTGATGAGCACCAGCTGGTTGATGAGTGCCCCCCCCCCCAAGAGAGCTTATAGGGAAGGCTTTGGGGAGGGGTCATTTGCAGGAAACAACAGTTACAACTCATCATTGGAAATTCTGGTTGTTCGAGTCTGCAATTCTCTGTCTGTCTTTGTTACGTGAGTTAGGGCTCGCAGTCAAGGGGATAGTGGCAAGCAGCCAAGGAGACAGTGGCAAACAGCCAAGCTTGGGAGTGTCCGTCTGTGGGGCACAACACATGTCCATTTTAGCCATCCACCACTGAAGCTGTGTGGCGTCTGTGGAATTGTAGGAGGAAGAGAAGAAGACGCCGGAGAAGAAGACGTCAAGCAAGTCATCAGCCTAGAATCGTTACGTCCCCCACAGGCCTAACCTCTCCCTCGTTCCTTGGCAGGCCCAGAATCCGGTTCCTGGTGATCCATAGCAAGGCCATAAGGATTGTGGACCAAGTGATCGGTTGGATCTATTTCCTAGCCTGGTCGGTTTCCTTCTACCCTCAGGTGTTTGAGAATTGGAGACGCAAAAGGTAAAAAGACACGATGACCCTCGGTTACCCTCCTCTGGAAACTGCCAGGGTCAACCTAGGAGATGGCATTGAGAAGGCACAGCAGGGGTTGACACGGCCCTCCAATTCCGCTTGTTTTTTATTTTTCCAAGAAGATTGTCCGGAAGCCGAGTAAAAATTGGCCAGCTAGGGTTTCCCCTCCATTGGACCATGCTTCTCCTTCGTTACCCCCTCAAAAAAACAAGTGGTCCCCAAACTTAGGATCATAATGGAACCCAGAATTTGGGTCATCAGTGTGGTCTAAATTGAGGTAATTCAGGTAATCAGTCTCAATTGTATCACCATTTTTTATGACGGTAGGTAAAATGAGCCGCCAAAATGGTCATTAAGCAAATCAGGCAGCTGTTAAGCGAAGGTGTGGTCATTAAACCAACCCAGGAAGTCCACCCATCTTAAAGCATGCTGGCTGGGGGATTCTGGGAGTGGAAGTCCATCCCTCTTAAAGCATGCTGGCTGGGGGATTCTGGAAGTCCATCCCTCTTAAAGCAGGTTGGCTGGGGGATTCTGGGAGTGGAAGTCCACCCCTCTTAAACCATGCTGGCTGGGGGATTCTGGGAGTGGAAGTCCACCCCTCTTAAAGCAGGCTGGCTGGGGGATTCTGGGAGTGGAAGCCCTCCCCTCTTAAACCATGCTGGCTGGAGGATTTTGGGAGTGGAAGTCCTCCCCTCTTAAAGCCTGCTGGCTGGAGGATTTTGGGAGTGGAAGTCCTCCCCTCTTAAAGCCTGCTGGCTGGAGGATTTTGGGAGTGGAAGTCCATCCCTCTTAAAGCATGCTGGCTGGAGGATTTTGGGAGTGGAAGTCCTCCCCTCTTAAAGCATGCTGGCTGGGGGATTCTGGGAGTGGAAGTCCTCCCCTCTTAAAGCCTGCTGGCTGGAGGATTTTGGGAGTGGAAGTCCATCCCTCTTAAAGCATGCTGGGTGGGGGATTCTGGGAGTGGAAGTCCTCCCCTCTTAAAGCATGCTGGCTGGGGGATTCTGGGAGTGGAAGTCCTCCCCTCTTAAAGCATGCTGGCTGGGGAATTCTGGGAGTTCACGCCTGCTTATTTTAAAGTTGCCAAGTTTGGAAAACAGTAGCCTAGAAGCTGGGTTTCTCCAGCTAACTGACAGTTCTGATCACAACATTACGTGTTTCGTGCGCTCGTGAAGTTCCCAAAATCTATTGTTCTTCTGAACATTTTTACCTGTTCCTTTCGCCAGCGTTGTGGGACTCAGTTTCGATTTCATCGCCCTGAACCTGACCGGCTTCATTGCCTACAGCGTCTTCAACATCGGACTCTTTTGGATTCGCCCCATAAAGGTACCTAAGGTCCCGTCTTCTCTGCCTGGGTGTCTCCTGCCCTCCTGGGCCACCACTTTTGGTGTTAACCGCTTTGCCTTCCCACCACAGGAGCAGTTCCTGTACCAGTACCCCAACGGCGTCAATCCCGTAGACAGCAACGATGTGTTTTTCAGCCTCCACGCCTTGGCCCTCACTTTGTTCACCATCTTCCAGTGCTTAATCTACGAGGTAGGTGCGCTGAGGGCATTACCTCGTTGCAGTGGTGGGTTTCTGCAGACTCGCACCTACTCGCGAGAGCCGGTTGGTGAAATTTAGAGAACTGGTGAGAGGGGGTTCCACCGGCGTACCTGGAAGTAAATCTGGCCCGCCGCTGCCAGTGACCCAACGGGAAGGAAAGGAAAAGAAAGGAAAGGAAGGAAGGAAGGAAGGAAGGAAAGAAAGAAAGAAAGAAAGAAAGAAAGAAAGAAAGAAAGAAAGAAAGAAAGAAAGAAAGAAAGAAAGAAAGAAAGAAAGAAAGAAAGAATTTATCATCACAATTGAGTCCAAAATTTTGGTTGCTAAGCAAGAGCGTTGTTAAATGAGTTTCACCACATTTTAAAAGGTGGCCACTCCCACCCTGTCACATGACTGCCAAGCCACGCCCACAAAATAGGCTGCACCTACAGAGTAGGTTCTAAAAAATTTGAAACCCATCACTGCCTCGTTGGGTCATAAAATATCGGCAAGAAAACAACCAGGTTCAGACAGCACCAAGGACTCTTATGTCTGTCTGTCCGTCTGTCTGCTATCTCTCCATATTCACCTATCTATCTTATCTAGCCTGTTCCCCAGAAAAGTAGCCCCCCCCCCCGAAAATATTGCCGCACAGCAGCAGTCATGAGGTAACCACACTCATCGCCTCCTTGACCTCAAAAATAATAAGACCTCCCCTCCCCCCCCCCAAAAGGCCCAGCGCTTATTTCAGGGGTCAAAAAATATAAGACCCTGTCTTGTATTTAGGGAAACACAGTATCATTCTCTCTGTCTGTCAATCTACCTTATCTATATCTATCTAGTTATCTATCTATCTATCTATCTATCTATCTATCTATCTATCTATCTATCTATCTATCTATCTATCTATCTCTCTTTCTCTCTCTATCTCTTTATCTCCATGTCTCTCTCTCTCTCTCTCTCTCTCTCTCTCTCTCTATCTCTTTATCTCCATGTCTCTATCTATCTATCTATCTATTTATCTATCTATCTATCTATCTATCTATCTATCTATCTATCTATCTATCTATCTATCTATCTATCTATCTATCTATCTCTCTTTCTCTCTCTATCTCTTTATCTCCATGTCTCTCTCTCTATCTATCATCTATCTATCTATCTATCTATCTATCTATCTATCTATCTATCTATCTATCTATCTATCTATCTCTATCTCTTTATCTCCATGTATCTATCTATCTATCTATCTATCTATCTATCTATCTATCTATCTATCTATCTATCTATCTATCTATCTATCTATCTATCTATCTATCTATTCATCCATCCACCTGCCTGCCTACCTACCTACTCATCCATCCATCCATCCAACTTACCTATCCACCTACCCATCCATCCATCCATCCATCCATCCATCCATCCATCCATCCACAACAGGTTAATTAAGGAGCCACCAAGAACACTCCCATCATATGGACAGAGCAAGTCACTTGTAAATAAACCAAGAGAGATTCCCTCTTCCTTCTATAGCACTGATGATGTTACCTAGTTGGGTATGAAACGTCTGTAAGCTCAAGCTTACATCAAGCTCAGAGAGCACGAAGGACTTCATAGTTCTCCTCTTGCTTTACCTCTCCCCCCTTCTCCTTCTCCTCCACTCCACAAACCAAGGCCCCACAGTCGTCGTCGTCCTCCTCCTCCTCCTCCTCCTCCTCCTCCTCCTCTCTGCAAACCCCTTTCCCCTCTACCACTGATGATGTTACCTAGCTGGGTCATGAAACGTCTGCAAGAAAACCGCCCATCTCAGAGAGCACCAAGGACCCCATAGTCCTCTTTCTCCTCCTCTTTCTCCTCCTCCTCCTCTTCTTTATATAATATATATAATTTATAATTTTAATTTGTTGACTGCTCCTCTCCCCATAGGGACTCGGAGCGGTGCACAGGGAAAACTAAAACAATAAATATACAAACACATTAAAAAACAAATTAAACATATACCTGTGCTAAAATACCCCATTGAAATACTAAAATTCCCTGTTAAAACAACTAAAACCCCATAGAGAGAGACTACCCTAGGCCGGCCAAGCAGAAAAGATGTGTTTTTAGTTTTAGACGGAAGGAGCGGAAGTCCGTGGTCGTTCTAATGTCGGGGGGAAGGTCGTTCCAGAGGGCTGGGCCCGCCACAGAGAGAGCCCTTCCCCTGGGCGTCGCCCGTTGACAGAGTCTAGCGGACGGCACCCGGAGAAGTCCCTCTCTGTGGGAGCGAATCGGTCGTGAGGATGTATGAGGCAGGATCCGATCCCGCAGATAGCTAGGTCCCGAGCCATGGAGCGCTTTAAAAATGATGACTAATACCTTGAAGCGCACCCGGAAGACGACAGGCAGCCAGTGCAGCTCGCGCAAGAGCGGTGTTATGTGGGTAAACCTGGAGGTTCCCAGAATTGCCCGCGCGGCTGCGTTCTGGACCATCTGAAGTCTCCGGGTGCACCTCAAGGGGAGCCCCATGTAGAGAGAGTTACAATAGTCCAGTCGGGATGTCACGAGAGCATGAGTGACTGTGCGAAGGGTGTCCCGATCCAATAGGGGGCGCAACTGGCGAACCAGGCGAACCTGGTAAAACGCCCTCCTGGCCACGGCTGTCACTTGATCTTCCGTGGACAGCCGGGCATCCAGGAGGACACCCAAGTTGCGCGCCCCATCCACAGGGGCAAGATTCTTCCTCCTCCTCTCTGCAAACCCCTTTCCCCTCTGCCACTCAAGCTCAACCGAGTGTTCCAAATTTCTCCCCCAGGCGATCATTGAGTCCTTAATCACTTCCTCTCCAATCCAACGCTCTAATAGAAATTGATAAAATTGGGATAAGAGCTTCTCATCGTTCCCTATAAAAATCTTCTCTAATTCTTGCAGTTCTTAAAGCTACATAACTCCTTAAGAACATAGGCTCTCTACATGGGGCTTCCCTTGAGGTGCACTCGAAAGCTGCAGTTAGTCCAGAATGCGGCCGCGCGGGTGATTACGGGAGCGCCTATACACTCCCATATAACACCGATCCTGCGCGAGCTGCACTGTCTTCCTGTGGTCTTTCGGGTGCGCTTCAAGGTTTTGACGACCATCTTCAAAGCGCTCCATGGTTCAGGACCTAGTTACATGCGAGACCATCTCCTGCCCCATACATCCCTCAGACCGATACGCTCCCACAGAGAGGGCCTCCTCAGGGTGCCGTCGGCCGGACAATGCCGACTGGCGACACCCAGGGGGAGAACCTTCTCTGTGGCGGGCCCTACCCTTTGGAACGACTTACCCCCTGAACTTCACACCATCTCCGACCTCTGCCTCTTCCGCAAGTGCTTAAAGACACATCTGTTCCATCTAGCCGGCCTAGCGTAACCTCCATAACTGACTTTTAGATAGTTTTAAATTTTGGGGATTTTAATTTGGTTTTAGCGCAGGATTTTCATTAATAAGTTTTTTAAATGTGTTATATGGTTTTGTATGTATTTTAATATGCCTGTGCGCCGCCCTGGGTCTGTTTGGAGAAGGGCGGGGTATAAATTTAATAAAATCAAAATCAAATCAAATATATTGTCAACCCAATATAAGGCTGAATATCCTAACAGTGACAATCCATAAAACACTTAACTTACACAAGGTTTGTTTGCTTTTTTTGAAGTGGCTGTTAAGCAGACACCTTGGTTGTAACTATCACTTAACACACCTCACATTCTTCAAGCTTGACATACACATTTAATCACCTGGTCATTTTATTTATTCCGTTTGACTCATCGTGAATCATAGTCACGCCCGTCTGGTTTTCTCCTCTGTGATTCAAGACCTACGTGAAGTTCTGGGAATTGGTTTAGGTTTAGGTTTATTGGTTTTTTATACTACTGTAGATTACTCTAGACTACTGTAACGCTCTCTACATGGGGCTCCCCTTGAGGTGCATCCGGAGGCTCCAGCTAGTACAGAATGCGGCCGCACAGGGGATCCTGGGAGCATCTCGAAGCTCCCACGTAACACCTCTCCTGCGCGAGCTGCATTGGCTGCCGGTGGCCTTCCGGGTGCGCTTCAAGGTGCTTGTTACCATCTTTAAATCGCTCCATGGCACGGGGCCTAGTTATTTGCGGGACCGTCTCCTGCCGCATACCTCCCTCCGTCCGATCCGCTCCCATAGGGAGGGCCTCCTCAGGGTACCATCCGCCGGCCAATGCCGGCTAGCAGTGCCCAGGGGGTGGGCCTTCTCAGTGGCTGGGCCATCTCTCTGGAACGACCTACCCCCCCGAACTTCGGACCATCACAGACCTTCCCCTCTTTCGCCGCTCATTTAAGACTTATCTGTTCCATCAAGCCGGCCTAGCTTAGCCAATGAGTAAATGTATTTTAGAATTTTAATTGGGATTTTTAGCACAGGCTTTTAGTTTAATTTATTCTTAATTCTTCTGTATTTATTGTTATTTATCGATTTTATTTCCTGTGCACCGCCCTGAGTCCATTTCGATGGAGAAGGGCAGTTCTATAAATCTAAATAAATTAAATTAAATTAAATTAATACCGCCCTACTCCCGAAGGACTCAGGGCGGTGTACAGCCAGAATAAAAACAAATATATAAAAGTTAGAAAAAGCTTTTAAAAGGTATAATTAAAAGACATCATTAAAATCTTGGGCGAAACGTGGAAAAAACCCCCAAACTAACCCTAATTAAAATAATAAAAATTTAAATTGAAAATTTAAAAAACATGTTTTATGCCAGCCCGGCTTGTTAATAATAATAATAATCTTTATTGTCATTGTAAAAATTACAATGAAATTGTTGAAAGAGAAAGGTTTTGAGACCGCGGTGGAAGGTGCGTAAGTCAGGGATAGTTCTTAATTCCGGGGGCCATTCGTTCCAGAGGACAGGGGCTCCCACGGAGAAGGCTCATCCCCTGGGGGTTGGCAGTCGACATTGTCTAGCCGACGGCACTAGAAAGAGACCCATCCAGGCCGGTGGGAGGCTCTCGGTGACAGAAGGCGATCTCGTAGGGAGATTGGGAAGGTAGCCCTTAACTGTTCTGACCCAGTCTTCCTTAGAAGCAAGAAGCACAGGCTGGATCTTGGCAAATCCCTTTTCATTTACATGAGTGTGTTTCACAGTCCGCCAGGCTTAGCAAACAGTCTTTCCGAGGAATATTTATCCACACGAACCTTATCTCGCTAGGAGAGCTGCCAGAGAACTAGTTTCCAACTGCAGGGCAAGGCAAAACTTGGCACAGAGTCTCTTAGAGTCACAAAAAAGAACTTTCCTCTCTTGAAATGACAAATTGCAGGAACAAATTGTTTCCTGCAAAAGCCCCCCTCCCCATTCACCCCTCTTTTGTTTCCTCTGGGAGGGGCCAATCACCTCCAAGGTGTGGCTTTACTCCCACGTCGACCCTGCTTTCTTAGTTGTTCTTTTTTTTTTTTTTTTGTGAAAAAAAGTTTTATTGGTTTTTACAAATGTTTAAAAACAGGAAAAGGGTATAAGGTATTAAAAAGATATTTTGAGGACATCTATGTCGGAGGTGTCGGCCCCCTCCGAGGCTTCATACAGAAAAAAAAAGATAATACAATACATTTTTCATTTCCCTACAAAGTGGAAAGAGATACAGATATATCATTTTATATTCATGCAATCAATCATTGTTTCTATAAACATCCAGATAAAGGTTACACTATATAGAAAAAAGTCATTTGTGAGAGCTGAGTCTTTTAGCAATTGTATCTTCCTCTCCCTGACCTCCAGTGGGCGGAGCTGTGGCCCCTCCCGTTCCCCCATTTTCATCCTCCAGGATTGGGGAATGTTTTTTAAGAAAGGCTTCCGCCTCTGCAATTGTTTTAATTCTTACTCTCCCCCCCTCCCAGAACACTAACATTCCCTCAGGCATCAACCACTTGAACCACACACCCTTTTTATATAATCTTTTTGATAAGAAGGAATATTGCCTTCTTATTTCTCTAATCTTTTTCGGGATCTGTTTCAAAATGGCAATCTCATTCTGTTGATATATCAAGGGACCGTCTCTCTGTACTCTCAGGATCCCATCCCTCGTTGACCTTCTTACAAATTTAATATGTATCTCTCTGGGTACTTCATTTATTCTGGCATATGCTGAGTTAATTCTATAAATCAGATCGATGTCCCCCCAAATATCTTCTTTGCTCTTTTTGGTATAATCTGCTAACATCGTACACATTAAATCTTTTAAATCTTCAGAGGCAGCTTCAGGAACATTTTGAAACCTTAAAAAGTAAGACATCCTTTCAAAATTCATCCTAGACATATGACCAGCTAAATCCACTATTTCCTTTTGAGAATTACTTATTTCTCCTCTCATCTCGGCCGCCCCCCCCTGCAGTCCATCAACTCTTTGTTTGTTTTCCATTAGTGCTTTCTGTGTCTCCAAAAGTTCCAATTTTGAGCTAACATTGTCTTTCCGGATGTCTTTCCTTTTTTCTTAGTTGTTCTTGTCTTCCGGCAGCTCTGCGCATGCGCCCACTGGGAACAGGCTCCAGCCGTTCCTCTGCCTCGCTGCTGTCTCGCTCCCTCTCTGCCTCTGAAACAGAGCCCTCGTCTGAGCCCTCGTCTCCCCAACCTCCTCACTGTCCGACTCTGCTGCCATCTCCCCTGGCCCACCAGCGGGCCACAACACTAACAGTGCTGCTGTTTGCAAGTGGGCAGCCATGAATTATTCCAAGTTTTAAGGAATTCAAATTCTTTTCAGGCCCTGCGGCATTGTGCCCGGATAATGGACGCTGTCGTTCGCATCGTCCAAATGGTTGCAATCTCTCTTTGCAAATCTCAGTGGTTTTGTTCTCGTAAAGGGTGCTTTTTTTCTTGATATAGAATCAAGATCCCGTGAAGGGTTAATACCACTTTTGTAATGCCTTGGGAAGGCCACACTGGGAATATTTGCATTCAGTTTTGGTCGCCACGATGTAGAAAAGATGTGGAGACTCTAGAAAGAGTGCAGAGAAGAGCAGGAAAGAGGATGAGGGGACTGGAGACTTAAACATATGAAGAACGGTTGTAGGAACTGGGTAGGTCTAGTTCAGGGGTCTGCAAAGTTGGCTCTTTTAAGACTGATGGACGAATTCTGGGAGTTGAAGTCCACCAGTCTTAAAAGAGCCGACTTTGCAGACCCCTGGACTCTAGTTTAATGAAAAGAAGGACCAGGGGAGACAGGATAGCAGTCTTCCAACATCTCAGGGATTGCCACAAAGAAGAGGGAGTCAAACTATTCTCCAAGGCACCTGAAGGTAGAACGAGAAGCAATGGGTGGAAACTAATCAAGGAGAGAAGCAACTTAGAATTGAGGAGAAATTTCCTGACAGTGAGAACAATGAATCAGGGGGACAGAAGTTGCCTCCAGAAGTTGTGAATGCCCCAATACTGGAAGTCTTTAAGAGGATGTTGGATAGCCATTTGTCTGAAACGGTATAGGGCTTCCTGCTGGCTTCGAGATTTTTATCAGAAGGAAACGGAGGATTTGGGGATTGTTTTTGTATTTGTATTTATTTGATTTCTATACCGCCCTTCTCCCTCTCGGGACTTAGGGCGGTGAACAGCCACAATAAAAAGAAGAGATACAAAATTTAAAATAGCAGATTAATAAATATTAAATAGATTTAGATTTTATTTGATTTTTATACCGCACCTATCTCCCAGAAAGGGACTCAGGGCGGTATAAAAATCAAATCAAATCTAAAAATCTAAATAGTTTGGCCTCTTAAACCTGGTGTACAATACAATACAATAGCAGAGTTGGAAGGGACCTTGTAGGTCTTCTAGTCCAACCCCCTGCGTGGGCAGGAACCCTATACCATTTCAGACAAATGGCTATCTAACATCTTTTTAAAGGCTTCCAGGGTTGGGGCATTCACAACTTCTGGAGGCAAGCTGTTCCAGAGGTTAATTGTTCTAACTGTCAGGAAATTTCTCCTTAGTTCTAAGTTGCTTCTCTCCTTGATTAGTTTCCACCCATTGCTTCTTGTCCTGCCCTCAGGTGCCTTGGAGAATAGTTTGACTCCCTCTTCTTTGGGGCACCCTCTGAGATATCGGAACGCTGCTATCATGTCTCCCCTGGTCCTTCTCTTCATCAAACTAGACATACCCAGTTCCTGCAGCCATTCTTCATATGTTTTAGTCTCCAGTTCCCTAATCATCTTGGTTGCTCTTCTCTGCACTCTTTCCAGAGTCTCCACGTCTTTTGTACATCGTGGCGACCAAAACTGTATGCAGTATTCCAAGTGTGGCCTTACCAAGGCACTATACAGTGGCATTAACACTTCACGTGATCTAGATTCTATCCCTCTGTTTATGCAGCCTAGAACTGTGTTGGCTTTTTTGGCAGCTGCTGCACACTGCTGGCTCATATTTAAATGGTTGTCCACTAAGATTCCTAGATCCCTCTCACAGTTGCTACTATTGAGCAAGGTACCACCTATACTGTATATGGCTATCTGGTTTTTAGAACGGGCCCTTAAATTTAATTAGTTTTTAATGTATTTTAATGTATTTTTGTATCGGATGTTTTACTGTTTTATTATGCCTGTTCACCGCCCTGAGTCCCGCAAGGGAGAAGGGCGGTATACAAATTGAATAAAAGTAAAAGTAAGTAAAGTAAATTATAACACCCAATACTAAAACCCCAATTAAAAGACTATGACAGGCCGGCTGCATGAAATAGATGCGTCTTCAGGGCCCGACGGAAGAGACGTAGGTCTGCGATCATGCGTAATTCAGAGGGGAGGTCATTCTAGAGGGCAGGGGCTGCCACAGAGAAGGCTCTCCCCCTGGGGGTCGCCAGCCGACATTGTCTGGCCGACGGCACCCTGAGGAGGCCCTCTCTGTGAGAGCGGACTGGTCGGTGGGAGGCATTTGGCAGCAGGAGGCGGTCTTGCAGGTAGCCAGGTCCCTTGCCATGGAGCGCTTTAAAGGTGGTCACTAGTACCTTGAAGCGCACCCGGAAGGCCACAGGCAGCCAGTGCAGCTCCTGCAGGAGAGGTGTCACATGGGAGCGTCTAGATCAGTGGTGGGTTTCAAATTTTGTAGAACCTACTCTGTGGGTGTGGCCTATTTTGTGGGTGTGGCTTGGCAGTCATGTGACAGGGTGGGAGTGGCCACCTTTTAAAAGGTGGTGAAACTCATTTAACAACGCTCTTGCTTAGCAACCAAAATTTTGGACTCAATTGTGATGATAAATTCTTCCTTCCTTCCTTCCTTCCTTCCTTCCTTCCTTCCTTCCTTCCTTCCTTCCTTCCTTCCTTCCTTCCTTCCTTCCTTCCTTCCTTTTTCTTTCTTTCTTTCTTTCTTTCTTTCTTTCTTTCTTTCTTTCTTTCTTTCTCTTTCCTTCTTTCCTTCTTTCCTTCCTTCCTTCCTTCCTTCCTTCCTTCCTTCCTTCCTTCCTTCCTTTCCTTTCCTTTCCTTTCCTTTCCTTTCCTTCCCGTTGGGTCACTGGCAGCGGCGGGCCAGATTTACTTCCAGATACGCCGGTGGAACCCCCTCTCACCGTTTCTCTAAATTTCACCAACCGGCTCTCGTGAGTAGGTGCGAGCCTGCAGAAACCCACCACTGGTCTAGATGCTCCCAAAATCCCCCACGCGGCCGCATTCTGAACTAACTGGAGCCTCCGGGTGCATCTCAAGGGAAGCCCCATGTAGAGAGCGTTACAGTAGTCCAGGCGGGAGGTGACGAGAATTTGAGTGGGCAGGATTTTGCTCAAGTTCAGCAGGACTGTTTGGCAGGCCGAGAGCATTCCTCTGCCCACAAACTGCCCAGCTGTCAAATTCCTTGGCTGCCCTTGAGCTGACCCGTGAATTCCTTGCCTTGGTGCCCGCTGGAATCCGATTTTCATGGCCAAATTCATATGCATAACAGATTAACAAGAGTTGGAAGGGACCTTGGAGGTCATCTAGTCCAACCCCCCACTCAAGCAGGAGACCCTACACCATGTCTGACAGAGGGTAGTCCAGTCTCTCCTTGAAAGCTTCCAGTGGTGAAGCTCCCACAACTTCCGAAGGCAACTTCTCTTCCATGGGTCGATTGTTTCTCCCTGTCAGGAAATCCCTCCTTATTTCCAGGTTGAATCTCTCCTTGGTCAGTTTCCATCCATTCT
Source organism: Rhabdophis nuchalis (assembly GCA_039707465.1). Taxonomy (NCBI): domain Eukaryota; kingdom Metazoa; phylum Chordata; class Lepidosauria; order Squamata; family Natricidae; genus Rhabdophis; species Rhabdophis nuchalis. The sequence continues at coordinate 405,576,105 of CM077643.1, forward strand.
TCCTTAATTATTCCATAATTCCTGCTGGAAAATGTTGACTTTCTCTCTCTCTTTACTTCGCCCCCCCCAGAGAGGGGCTCAGAAGGTCTCGTGGATTGCCATTGGGTTCCTGGTGGCGTCGTGGCTCTTCGTCTTCACCACGTTGGCCGTGACGGTGGCCCAGCAGATCACCTGGTTGCAATTCTTGTTTTATTTCTCCTACATCAAGCTGGGGATCACTCTCATCAAATACTTCCCCCAGGTGAGCGAAGGACGGATCAGGGTTTTTTTCAAGGGCAGGGGAGTCCTCGACCTACGGCCACAACGGAGCCCCGAATGTTCCTGTTTGTTAAGCGAGACATTTGTGAAGTGGGTTTTGCCCCCTTTTGCGACCTTCCTCGCCATTGTTGTTAAGCGAATCCCTGCGGTTGTTAAATTAACAAGACGGTTGTTAAGTGAATCGGGCTTCACCACTGACATTGCAGGTCAGAAGGTCGCAAAAGGGAAAATCACGTGACTCCGAGACACTGCAACCGTCATAACTATGAGTTGTCAGATGTCCAAATTTTGATCATGAGACCATGAAGACGCTGGTAGTCCTTGACTTACAACAATCTATTGTCAGGGTTCCGACGGATGCCCTAATTAACTGATGAGCCTCGAGCCAAGTTTCAAAAGAAATCCAGTTATTTATTAGGAGCAACATGTCAACACGTAACCCAAGGGAAGCCAGCTCTGACCCCACGTAATTTACGGCTCAACTATGACCCTGTTTCCCCCGAGTGAAGCCAGCTCTGACCCCACGTAATTTACGGCTCAACTATGACCCTGTTTCCCCCGAGTGAAGCCAGCTCTGACCCCACGTAATTTACGGCTCAACTATGACCCTGTTTCCCCCAAGTGAAGCGAGCTCTGACCCCACATAATTTATGGCTCAACTATGACTCTGTTTCCCCTAAGTGAAGCCAGCTTTGACCCCACGTAATTTACGGCTCAACTATGACCCTGTTTGCCCCTTCCTCCCAGGGTGTGTCATAAATCACATTCTCCAAAGAAGCGATTTCCTGGGCTGTAGAAAACACGCCTCTCAGGTGGGTTCTGGTAACGCGAGACCCAACCTTGAGAAAGGTATGCGTGGAATGTGCTTCTGTTCGTGGCGGCCGAATTGCTCTGTCAGTTCCCCCTCCCTCCTGCCTATGGCAACTCGGGAGCAGGTGAGGAATGCTTCACGAGTTGACATCTATTTAGTGACCCTTCAAAGTCACAGTGGCACTGAAAAATATGATTTATCACCGTTTTTCATACGACTAGCGGCATCCCCACGAACGCATGATCAAAATTTGGCAACTGGTTCATATTTATAACAGTTGCAATATGCCCGGGTCACATGATACTCCTCTGCGATTCACCTAACGACTGTATCGCTAACCGTGATGGCGCAGGGGTTAGAATACAGTATTGCAGGATAACTCTGCCCCCAGACAGGAAGTTCGATCCTGACTCAGCTCAAGGTTGACTCAGCCCGCCGTCCTTCCGAGGTTGGTAAAATGAGGACCCAGATTGTTGGGGGGCGAGAGGCTGGCTTTGTAAACCACTTAGGGCTATAGAAGCACTGTGAAGCGGTATATAAGTCTAAGGGCTATTGCTTCAGGAGGGAGGGAGGAAGCAAGCAAGCTGTGGTGGCCCAGTGGTCAGGCTTCAGTCCTTCTGAGGTTGGTAAAATAAGGACCCGGATTGTTGGGGGCAATGGACTGATTGACTCTGTAAACCACTTAGAAAGAGCTGTGAAGCCCTGTGAAGCGGGATATAAGTCTAAGTGCTTTGCTTGGGAAGGGAAGGAGGGAGAGAAGGAAGGAAGGAAGGAAGGAAGGAAGGAAGGAAGGAAGGAAGGAAGGAAGGAAGGAAGGAAGGAAGGAAGATGGGAAGGAAGGAAGCCCTGATGATTGAGTGGTTAGAATGCAGTATTGCAGGCTAAACTGTGCCCACAGCCAGGAAGTTCGATCCTGACCAGCTCAAGGTTGACTCAACCTTCCATCCTTCTGAGGCCAGTAAACTGAGGACCCAGATTGTTGGGGGGCAAGAGGCTGACTCTGTAAACCACTTAGGGCTGGAAAGGACTGATAAGTGGGATATAAGTACTATTCCTTCCTTCCTTCCCTCATTCCTTCCTTAACTCTGCCCACAGCCAGGAGGTTCATTCCTGACCAGCTCAAGGTTGACTCAACCTTCCATCCTTCCGAGGTCGGTAAACTGAGGACCAGATTGTTGGGGGCAAGAGGCTGACTCTGTAAACCACTTAGAGCTGTAAAGCACTATGAAGCGGTATATGTCTAAGTGTGATTGCTAGGGAAGAGGAAGGAAGGAAGGAAGGAAGGAAGGAAGGAAAGAAGGAAGGGCTATTGTTATCGCTACTAACCTAACATTTGTAGTCATTCATTTAACAATGGTGGCAAGAAAGATGGTAGAATGAGGCAGAACTGACTCAACAACTGTCTCGCTTAACAGTGGAACTTTTGGCCTAAATTGAGGTCGTAAGTGGAGGATGTACCTCTCGTCTTTCTGACGCATTGTGTGACATTGTCTTTTTTTTTTAAGGCCTACCTGAACTTCCGCCGGAAGAGCACCAGGGGCTGGAGCATTGGCAACGTCCTGCTGGACTTCACCGGTGGTGCCTTCAGTCTCATCCAGATGTTCCTACAATCCTACAACAACGGTGAGAGCGGCCCGTTGGGTCAGACAAGTGGGGGAAGGGGACATACAGCTAGTCCTTGATTTATGTCCATCATTCCAAGAGGGATCTTGGAGTCCTAGTGGACAACCATTTAAATAGGAGCCAGCCATGGGCGGCAGCTGCCAAAAAAGCCAACCCAGTTCTAGGCTGCATCAACAGAGGGAGAGAATCAGGATCCCGTGAAGGGTTAATACCACTTTTGTAATGCCTTGGTAAGGCCACACTTGGAATATTTGCATCCAGTTTTGGTCGCCACAATGTAGAAAAGACGTGGAGACTCTAGAAAGAGTGCAGAGAAGAGCAACCAAGAGGATGAGGGGACTGGAGACTAAAACGTATGAAGAACGGTTGCAGGAACTGGGTAGGTCTAGTTTAAAAAAAGAAGGACCAGGGGAGACATGATAGCAGTCTTCCAATATCTCAGGGGTTGCCCCAAAGAAGAGGGAGTCAAGCTGTTCTCCAAAGCACCTGAGGGCAGAACAAGAAGCTATGGGTGGAAATTAATCAAGGAGAGAAGCAACTTAGAACTAAGGAGAAATTTCCTGACAGTGAGAACAATTAACCAGTGGAACAGAAGTTGCCTCCAGAAGTTGTGAATGCCCCAACACTGGAAGTCTTTAAGAAGAGGTTGGATAGCCATTTGTCTGAAACGGTATAGGGCTTCCTGCCTAGGGAGGGAGTTGGACTAGAGGACCTCCAAGGTCCCTTCCAACTCTGCTATCGTATTGTATTGTATTGTATCGTATCGTATCGTATTGTATTGTATTGTATTGTATTGTATATAAGAGATAGATAGATAGATAGGGATAGGGATAGAAGAGATGTATTTCTAGAAAGAGTGCAGAGAAGAGCAACAAAGAAGATTAGGGGACTAGAGACTAAAACACATGAAGAACGGTTGCAGGAACTGGGTTGGTCTAGTTTAATGAAAAGAAAGACCAGGGGAGACAGGATAGCAGCCTTCCAATCTCTCAGGGGTTGACCCAAAGAAGCTCCTGAGGGCAGAACAAGAAGCAATGGGTGGACACTAATCAAGGAGAGAAGCAACCTGGAACTAAGGAGAAATTTCCTGACAGTGAGAACAATTAACCAGTGGAACTTCTTGCCTCCAGAAGTTGTGAATGCCCCAACCCTGGAAGTCTTTAAGAAGAGGTTGGATAGCCATTTGTCCGAAATGGTATAGGGCAGTGATGCCAAACCTTTTTTGGCTCCGTGCCCAGGGAGAGCGTAGGGGGGGGGGGTCGTGCGTGGGCGTGCCCTACCCATAAAGCTATGCGTGCGAACATATGCGCTCGACCAGCAACACCCACCCACCCCGCTTTTGGCATGGTTTTTTTCATCCTTCCAAGGCTCCAGACAGAGGCTTTCCCAGGAGCCTGGGGAGGGCGAAAACAGGTTTCCTGTCTAGGCAGGGGGTTGGACTAGGCCAGCGATGGCGAACCTTTTTTGGCTCGCGTGCCATAAGTGGGGGGAGCGTAGGGGGGAGGTCGTGCGCGGGCTTGCCATACCCCTAATGCAATGCGCGACACCACCACCGCATGCACGAACTACAGGTACGAACTTCCCCCCATTTTTTTTCATGCTCTTTTCGCCCTCCCCAGGCTCCAGAGCAGTGGTGGGTTTCAAATTTGTTTAGAACCTACTCTGTAGGTGTGGCCTATTTTGTGGGCGTGGCTTGGCAGTCATGTGACAGGGTGCCAGTGGCCACCTTTTAAAAGGTGGTGAAACTCATTTAGCAACGCTCTTGCTTAGCAACCAAAATTTTGGACTCAATTGTGGTGATAAATTCTTTCTTTCTTTCTTTCTTTCTTTCTTTCTTTCTTTCTTTCTTTCTTTCTTTCTTTCTTTCTTTCTTTCTTTCTTTCTTTCTTTCTTTCTTTCTTTCTTTCTTTCTTTCTTTCTTTCTTTCTTCCTCCCTCCCTCCCTCCCCTTCCCTTCCCTTCCCTTCCCCTTTCTTTCTTTCTTTCTTTCTTTCTTTCTTTCTTTCTTTCTTTCTTTCTTTCTTTCCTTCCTTCCTTCCTTCCTTCCTTCCTTCCTTCCTTTCTTTCTTTCTTTCTTTCTTTCTTTCCTTCTTTCTTTCCTTCCTTTCCTTTCCTTTCCTTCCCGTTGGGTCACTGGCCGCGGCGGGCCAGATTTACTTCCAGGTACGCCGGTGGAATCCCCTCTCACCGGTTCTCTAAATTTCACCAACCGGCTCTCGAGAGTAGGTGCGAGCCTGCAGAAACCCACCACTGCTCCAGAGGCTTTATAGGAGTCTTGGGGGGGGGGGGGGGGGGCGAAAGCAGCCCCCCCCCCACTTCCCCCTGAGGCCCTCCGGAGGCTTCAGCAACCTTCTGGAGGCTTCCCTGAAGCCTCCGAGCACTCCAAATGACGCTCCGACCTTCAGACCTTCTCTGAATTAATTTAATTAATTTAGACTTTTATACCGCCCCCTCTCCGGGCAGGACTCGGGGCGGTGCACAGCAGGTAAAATACAAATAGTACATACATCTCAATCAATACATTCAACCACTAAAACCCAAATTAAATTAATAACTGCGCTAAAAAGTTTAAAACACTAAAACCCTGTAAAAAATAGTTAGCAAAGTCGAAGTCTGAAGCCTCCGGACCTCTCAAAACGACGCTCCAAGCAAATCGGACGTCACTTCTGGTTTTGTCGGAGCGTCGTTTTGAGTGCTCGGAGGTTTCAAGGAAGCTAATGAGGCTGTTTTTGCCCTTCCCCAGGCTCCTATAAAGCCTCTGGAGCCTGGGGAGGGCGAAAAATGGCTTTAGGAAAGGGCAAATTTAGCTGGCCATCACAGGACTCGACCTCCCAGGTCCCTTCCAACTCTACTACTATATACTATTGAGCTCCATATTCTGTTGTTAAAAGACAGTTAAGGTTCCCCGACCTGTTTTACAACCTTTCTTACAACCATTTTTAAGTGAATCAGTGCTAGCAGCATGGTCGTTCAGTGAATCTGGCTTCCTCCATTGCCTGTCAGAAGGTCGCAAAATGGGATCATGCGACCCTGGGACACTGCCACCGTCGTAAATAATACGAGCCAGTTGCCAGTTGTCTGAATTTTGATCAAAGGGAGGGCCTCCTCAGGGTGCTGTCTGCCGGACAATGCCGGCTGGCGACGCCCAGGGGAAGAGCCTTCTCTGTGGCAGGCTCCGCCCTCTGGAACGACCTCCCCCCCAGACCTTCGTACTATCACCGACCTTCGCCTCTTCCGCCGGACACTGAAAACATATTTCTTCCATATGGCCGGCCTGGCATAGCTGCTACAGTTATGCTATTTTTAGAGTTGGGTTTTAAATTAAATTGTTTTTTTTAGCACGGGCTAAATGATTGAATATTAGTTTGAACTTTTGTAGAATTTTGTATCGTCTGTATTTTAGATTTTTAAATTCCTGCGTGCGCCGCCCTGAGTCCCTTTTTGGGAGATAGGGCGGGATAGAAATCTAATATCAATAAAATACAATAAAAATGTGACCATGCTGAAATGGCCATTAAGTGAGAAAATGGATGGGTCACAAAACGGGACCACGTGACAATGCAGCCATCAGAAATAAATGTCAGTGGCCAAGGACCCAAATTTTGATCACATGTCTGTGGGAAGGCAGCAACGGTTGTAAGTGCAGACCAGTTGTAGATACTACTTTATCTAGTAGTAGGTTATGGTCTACTTTATCAAATGCCTTACTGAAGTCCAAGTAAACTATATCGACAGCATTCCTCCGGTCCACTAATTTTGTCACTTTGTCAAAGAATGCAATAAGATTAGTCTGGCATGATCTGTTTTTGACAAACCCATGTTGGCTTTTGGCTATTATTTTATTTGCTTCTAGGGGTTCAGTAATTCGCTGCTTGATTATTTTTTCCAGAATCTTTCCTGGTATTGAGGTCAGGCTGATGGGTCTGTAGTTTCCTGGATCTATTTTTTTTCCTTTTTTGAAGATGGGAACCACATCAGCTCTTTTCCAGTCTTCTGGCAGTTCCCCGTGTTCCAGGATCTCTGAAAGATATAGTTCAGTGGTTCTGAGATCTCGTCTGCCAGTTCCTTCAGAACCCTCGGGTGTAATTCATCCGGTCCTGGTGATTTGAACTCGTCTAGGGTAGACAGGTGCTCACTATTTTCTTCCCTATTTCAATTTGTGTTTCTAATCTGATTTTTGTGGTGGTGTTTTTGATAGATTGGACTGTTTTATCCCTTTGTGTAAAGACAGATGCAAAAAATGAGTTGAATAGTTCTTTCTCCCTGTTGCTTGTCACCTTCTTGCCATTTTCTCCCAGCAATGGACCAATTGTTTCTTTAACTTTTTTCTTGTTTTTAACATGTTGGAAGAAGCTTTTTTTTGTTATTTTTTACTTTTGTGGCAAGCCTTTCTTCATTGTGAGCCTTAGCTTTCCTCATTTCATCTTTACAGGCTCCGGCTATTTGCTGATATTCTGCCTTAGTTACGTATGTCCCCCTCTTTCCACTTTTTATACTTATCTTTTTTGTCTTTCAGTTTGTCAGAGAGTTCTTTATGCAGCCATGCCGGTTTCTTTGGGGAGCTGTTATTTTTCTTCTTCATTGGTATTGTGCTAGACTGGGCTTTTGTAATCTTATTTTTCAAAATTTCCCAAGCTTCTTGAGTTGTTCCAATATCTCAGGGGTTGCCACAAAGAAGAGGGAGTCAAACTATTCTCCAAAGCACCTGAGGCAGAACAAGAAGCAATGGGTGGAAACTAATCAAGGAGAGAAGCAACTTAGAACTGAGGAGAAGTTTCCTGACAGTTAGAACAATCAATCAGTGGAACAGAAGTTGCCTCCAGAAGTTGTGAATGCCCCAACACTGCATGTCTTTAAGAAGATGTTGGATAGCCATTTGCTAAAATGGTATAGGGCTTCCTACCTAGGCAGGGAGTTGGACTAGATTACCTCCAAGATCCCTTCCAACTCTGCTATTGTATTTGTATTTGTAGGTCTTTTTTTCCAGTGCTGTTGTAACTTAACAGTCTTCTTGTTTAACCGACTCACCTAACAACCACCTTGCTTAACAATGGAAATTCTGTTCTCAATTACACTTGCAAGTTGAGGACAATCTGTACTATTTGGTGATGGATTAATGAAGCTTGTAAATTCCACAGGGAAGCAGTAGAAATTTAAGATATTTAAATTTAGTAGCCAGAGCAATGAGGTTGTTCAGTGAGTCAGACACATATGGTAGTAGTGGTTGACTGTTTGGAGAGTGCTGGCTTCTGCGTGAGGCAATCTGCACTGTGATTGGCTACTTTGGTGTGGAGGGGGTATTTTCCTTTTTCTCCGCCTTTTTCTTCTGTGTGCCATTTGCTCTGTGATTTACCTCAGGATGCTCCTGCTGCATGGATTTACCTCAGGATGCGCCTGCTGCATCGATTTATCAGGATGCTCATGCTATGTTGATTTACCTCAGGATGCTCCTGCTGTATAGATTTTTACCTCAGGATGCTCCTGCTGTGTGGATTTACCTCAGAGGTGCACCTGCTGCATCAATTTATCAGGATGCTCATGCTGTTTCGACTTACCTCAGGATACTCCTGCTGTGTAGATTTTCACCTTAGGATGCTCTTGCTGTGTGGATTTACTTCAGGATGCACCTGCTGCATCGATTTATCTCAGGATGCTCATGCTGCATTGATTTATCTCAGGATGCTCATGCTGTGTCGATTTTTACCTCTGGATTCTCCTGCTGTAGATTTCTACCTCAGGATGCTCCTATTTGCCTAACTATCTAGTTTGGTCTATAGAGATGTAAAATACATGTATTTGTATAAAACTACAAGTTTATGTCAGCGTCTCTAATTCCATTTGGACACCGGCTGTGCAATTCCTTATCAAAATTGCCAAAAACTTTTCATTCCATTGTGAATTTTTAAAGGGGAAAATCTATTTATGCTTTTCCAAGTATTTATTAGTCTTCATCGGTCAACCCTATTGGATTTTGCAAGCCCTCATTGTCTCTTTCCTCTTTCAGATGAATGGAAGCTGATTTTTGGAGACCCCACCAAATTTGGCCTCGGCCTCTTCTCCATCGTCTTCGACATTGTCTTTATTATCCAACATTACTGCTTGTATCGCCACCAAATTTATAATGAGATTGAGTAGAGCCCATCCGAGCGTGTCCGTGGCACTGCGAAGCCTTAACTCCAAAGAAACCAGGACTGGCAAAATGGCTACAACTCGAGTTTCCACCGTCAACCTTAATTGCCCCCAATCTACTTTGCGTCTCGCAATCCACCAGTGCCTTTGCGTCTCGCAATCCACCAAAGTCATCCTCCCCTGACTTTCTCGGATGGGGAGTCCTCAAGAGCTTCCAAAGAATCTGTCATTTGCAAGAGAAGAAGAGGATGCTCGTGTTTTGCCCTCCAATTTCTTTCGGGAACCCTACGTGGAAGGCCTCTTGGCCAGGAAGAATCCTGCTTTAGGAGGTTGGTTGGTTACGAGCAAAGGAAAAAAAAAACGGTTGTCATCGGAAGGAGTTTTCAATCGGTTAAACTTGAAGGACCGCTCGTGTGACCTCGGGGCTCTGGGTGTCCCCTTTTCTCTTGCACATGGAGAGAAATGGCTGGAGGATGTTGGACTACCTCAAAAAGCTTTATCTGGCGTCAAGGAGCATTGAGAAATCTCTTGTAAGAACTTTTGTGTGAAACAGCTGAATACAGGGATCGTTATTATTAAAGTTTTTCTAACAGGTGGCCGATGACTCCCTTGTGGTCGCTTGATGAAGGCCCCTTGCGGAGGTCCTGTTGTTGTGGCCCAAGATCTGAAGGGGTTCAGGACACCCGAGCGAGATTGGGGGGGTCCCCTTGGGAAGGGAGCTGTTGTGGCCCACCAGCTGCCAACGGAGCTGGCAGCAGATTCGGACAGTGAGGAGGGTTGGGGAGGAACCTGGGCCAGTCCTGGAGTCTGGGGAAGGCTAGGAGGGCTCTGTGTTGGAGACAGAGAGGGGGCCAGGGCCATATGCCAGCTATCAGCTGCCTTCAGACATCAGTGGGGCAGAAGAACAGCTGGAGCCTGTTCCCAGTGTGAGCATGTGCACAGCCGCCAGACAAAGGGAACAGCTAAAGAACAGCGGTCAACTTGGGAGTGAGGACACAGGTGGATGATTAATGGCTCCTCCCAGAGGGGATCAAAGAGGAGAGACAGGGGAGTGGAGCTTGCAGGAGGCCATTAGTTCAACTTGGGAGTAAGGCCACAGGTTGACGGCGAATGGCCCCTCCCAGAGGGAATAAAAGAGGAGCAACAGGGGAGTGGAGCTTGCAGGAGACCATTAGTTCAACTTGGGAATAAGGCCATAGGTGGACGGCCCCTTCCAGAGGGAATAAAAAAAGAGCGAAAAGGGAGTGGGCTTCTGCAGGAAACAATCTGTTCGGTTTGTTAAGATTCGTTTCAGGAGTGTGAAGATCTGCCCGTGAGTCTCAAGAGACTCTGTGCCCAGCCTTTCCTTGCACAGTACCTCATTGGGAAAATATTTACATGGCAGCTTTCCAAGCTAGATAAGGTCTGTAATCCTAAATACTCCTTTGAAAGATTGTTTACCAGGCAACTTAGAACTAAGGAGGAATTTCCTGACAGTGAGAAGAATTAATCAGTGGAACAGAAGTTGCCTCCAGAAGTTGTGAATGTCCCAACACTGGAAATCTTTAAGATGTTGGACAGCCATTTGTCTGAAACAGGTATAGGACTTCCTGCCTAGGCAGGGGGTGGACTAGATGACCTCCAAGGTCCCTTCCAACTCTGCTATTGTATTTATTTACTACATGCGAGGACTGTCGGTGACTTTCTTCAGTGCTGCTGTAACGTCAGAGTAATGAACCGTGGATTTTATGATGGCTCTAGTATCCTGCTCATATGATTGTCATTTCCCAGCTATCTTCCAGTGGGGAAGCTGCATTTGCTTAACGACTGCATGGCTCGCTTAACGACTGCACACTTCACTTAACTGAAACCGTGGCAAAATTAAAGAGTCATAAAACCAGTCGCAACTCACTTAACAACCACCTGGCGCAGCAACGGAAAGTCTTGATTCTATATTGTGGCTTTAATCAGCATCTTTTAATGACCCCATAATCCCTTGCTGGGTGGAGTCTGGGCAACTGAATGGAGTTGAATATAAATAAATAAATAAATAAATAAATAAATAAATAAATAAATAAATAAATAAAATTTAATTTGTAAACCGCTCTCTCTCCCCCCGAAGGGACTCGAGGCGGTGCACAGGGAATTAAAAATACATATACAAACAACAAACATTATAATACAATTTAAAACAAATTAAACCTAGACCCTGCGCTAAAATCCCAAACTAGCTAAAACTAATGCCCCTAAAAATTCCTAATAAAATAGTTTGAAATATTCAGCTAGAGGTAATGGGTCAATTTATTGGCCAGATGCCCTTCCTGTCGCCAGAGCGGAGTTTTATTCAGCAGATATACAGTCCAGAGAGAGAAATATTTGCCTCTACCTAGGATCGAACTCACAGCTCCTGATTGTGAGATTACAGCCCCACCTCTAGGCTCCCACACCACCCCGAACATACGACCACAACGGAGCCCCAAATATCTGTTGCTAAGCAAGAGAATTGTTAAGTGAGTTTTGCCCCATTTTACAACCTTCCTTGCCAAAGGTGTTAAGTGAATCACGGCAGTTGTTAAGTGAGTCACACAGTTGTTCAGTGAATCCAAGATAAATATTTAAGTCCGTTGCCCGGCATCTGAATTTTGATGACGTGGCCGGTGCCACGGGTGTGCTGCAGCGGTCGGTAAGTGTGAAAAACGGCCATGGGTCACTTTTTTCAGTGCCGCGGTAACTTCGTTCGGTCACTAAACGAACGGTTGCAAGTGAAGGACTAGTTGTACCTGTACATTTCAACAGAATTTCTCATTAACAGATGAACAAGAGTTGGAAGGGACCTTGCAGGTCATCTAGTCCAACCCCCCTGCCCAAGCAGGAGACCCTACCTCTGCCTCTACCTAGGATCGAACTCACAACCTCCTGATTGGGAGGCGAGAGCTCCACCTCTAGGCCACAGCAGCAACTGTTCTCATTTCTCATTCATTTTCTTGGGCAGGTATGCAATTTTTAAAAATTGATTCCATGCTTCCAACTTAATTTATTTTATTTTTTGCTAAAAAAAAGGAAGAGACTTTTCAGATCAGAAGTCCAGCTTGGTTTTATTATGTGTCAAACGATCCACAGCAGCCCGTTGGTAGCTTGAACCTCCGAACTAAACCGATGCGATCCGGCAGTACCAAAAAAACCAAACCCACAAGGCTTTGTCCAAAAAAACCCCAACAACCATCCTTCCCACCGTCATTTCTGCTTCAAAACAACAAACCACAGGTATAAGACACAGGTAGAAGGGTTGTGACACATTCTCCTCACAAGACAGGCCGAGATTAAGGGCCTAGGCCAGGGGTTCCCAAACTTGGCAACTTGAAGACTTGAACTCCCAGAATTCTGGGAGTTGAAGTCCACAAGTCTTCAAGTTGCCAAGTTTGGGAACCCCTGGCCTAGACGTTAAACAAGTCAAAATAACAGTTGTCATCATCATCTTTTAATGACCTCATAATCTCTTCAGGAGTAGTCTGGGCAACCGAATGGAGCTAGTAGTGTTTAGTGGCCGGATGCTTTCCTGTCACCAGTGCGGAGTTTTGTTCAGCAGATACATTCTCATTGTTCCCAGAGAGAAAGAAAGAGAGAGAGAGAAATAATTGCTTCTACCTAGGATTGAACTCACACCCTCCTGATTGTGAGGTGAAAGCTCCACCTTTAGGCCACCGTGCCATTCACGAGTCAAAATAGCAGTAATATACTAAAATAAATTAGTGTTACAAATGCTGGAAAGGGACGTTATTTACAAGACGTAGAAAAAAGGCCTTCGGGGGAAGAAATTTGGCACAACAGTCATGATCGGAAGCTAACTTTGGAAAAGCCGAGAGAAGCGCCCGAGGGTGCAAACCGCGGCCTTCCGGCACAACGGGAGTCCCTAACGTCAGCCTGTTGCCAACCGATCGTGGCTAACAGGAATTCTGGCAGAGCGGGAAGACCTGGGAAAACGAAGGCTTAAGGCCACTGAGAGGGAACCATTTCCAAATGGCTTCTCGACGTTTCTGAGGAGACGAGCCAAATGGTTGGGCGCCTCTTTAACACAACCGCGCGCGGGATTCTACATATCGGCAGTAAAAAACAACTTTGGTCTGGATGAGAGGACTGAAAGACGCTCGTGAGGCGGCCATCTCGTCCCTCAATATGGCCGCCTTACAAAAAAACAGAAATTTAAAAACAGATTCATCCCCCGGAGAATTTGTGAGGGAAAAACTCTTGGGCGATCCCCAGTGCATCAGGAAAAAAAAGCTATCCCCTCGTTTGCGGTTTGATGCCCACCGTCTTCGATCCAGTGGGCGTCAAACTGCCGCCACCTCCGGGGTGACCTCTCTGGGGATACCCCCGCTGGGACAGAGTCATTTTTTGCATAGGTGTGTTGGGAGATGTCTGTCTTTTTTTTCTTTTCTTTTAAAGTTTCTCAGGTCTCAACAGGTGATAAGAGCCGTCAACATCTCTCCGCCGTCTCCTGAAGACCGCCGTTCGTCCCCCCGCTCAGTGGCAGGGCTGGGACAGCATGGACTGCTGGACAGCTTTCTGAAGGGAGTGTCTGGTCACCAGGAGCCGGACGACTTCCTCGTTCCGCTTGGTCAGCCGCTTGCGGGCTTGGTCGTGAGTCACCATGGTCATATCCCAGCCGTTCACCTGCAAGAATTCAGAGCGATTTTACGGTGAGCATCAGCCTCTACTTTCCTTGCTTGCTATCGGCTGCCATAGAAACGGGGAGGGAGGGGGCTGGAGATATTTGGGACGGGAAATGACTGGTGCTGGGGGGAGTTATGAAGAAGGGGGCTTTGTTCTCACCATCTCCTGCGCATGCTGGTGGCCTGTGCTTGGATATATAATTTGTTATTGTTGCTGTCTATTTTATCTTCTTCCCCAGGGATGATGTCCTTTCTGAAGGAGGGTCGAATGTCAGCCTCTACTTTCCTTGCTTGCTATCGGCTGCCATAGAAACAGGGAGGGAGGGGGCTGGAGATAGTTGGGAATGGGAATGACTGGTGCTGGGGGGGGGTGTATGAAGAAGGGGGCTTTGTTCTCACCATCTCCTGTGCATGCTGGTGGCCTGTGTCTGCACTTGGTCAAGGCCAACTGTCTCCCATACCAACCTGATGAGGCATTTTGAAGATGCACCCCACATGACACCATAGGGAGTTACAGATTGGACACGGGGTTGGTGAATCGGGGGGGGGGGGGATGTTAGCAACTCTGGGTTCAGAACCAGTGTTACAACTCTGGTTCCGTAACCAGTGTTAGGAAATAAATGTGGAATAGTGTAATACACTGGACAGTAATGAGATATGTGGCTTTAACCACACACAAACTCTACAAACTCTGATAATAAGAAAATAAACAGTCTTTACTTTGTAGCAACTAAAATGCTTCTTCCGACCAGAGATTCTAACTTCTCAAAATAATAACAGTCCTTCACCAAACAGAGTTATCTTACAGTGATGCAAAACAAATACTTCTTCAGTCTTCTTCAGTCTTCAGCTTCAGCACAGGAATCAAAAACAATCGAACAAGGGAACGGACTGTGACTCTGAGCTTCCTTATATGATAGAGCTGAGAAGCACAGCCAATTAGAATTTAACACAGTTCTTAAAGCTACATAACTCCTTAAGAACATGGGCTCATATATATTGTCAACCCAATATAAGGCTGAATATCCTAACGGGGGGCTGCGTAAACGTTTGATATGTGCATGTTCGCGCCCTTTTGGCTCAGATCTTGCTTTCCTTTTCACTGCTTTCAATTCATAGCTAGTAAAAAGTACTTTCTCTCTATTCAAAGGGAGTCGAGGATTTTCTTTCTTGGATATTGAAGGAGGCATTCTGACAGCAAGTGTCAAGATCAAACCTGGGTATTTTCATGGTCACCGGATCACACGTCTGGCTCTTTCCAACCTGCATAAATAGCTTTTATTTTGAAGTCCCAGTGGCGCTTTATTTTAATTAAAAAATTTATTTAGTTTTGTGAACAGAGTATTGACCAGTCCGCTCCCACAGAGAGGGCCTCCTCAGGGTGCCGTCGGCCAGACAATGTCGGCTGGCGACCCCCAGGGGGAGAGCCTTCTCTGTGGCAGCTCCTGCCCTCTGGAATGACCTACCCCCTGACCTACGGACCATCACAGACCTACGTCTCTTCCGTCGGGCCCTGAAGACACATTTATTTCGTGCTGCCGGCCTCTCATAGTTTTTCATTGATTTTAGTACGGGGATTTAACTGCAGGCCAATACATTGAATACATTTTAACATATCATTTTAGCTTTTGTATTTTTACTATGGCTGAGTCCCGGAAGGGAGAAGGGCGGTATATAAATTGAAATAAATTGAATGGTCTGAATTCCCCCTTTAACATTCCCACCAAAAAACATAATTCATTGTACATTATATTTCCAATTTTAGCCGTATTTTACCTGCATGATTTTGTCCCCAACCTGAAGTCCGGCCATTTCTGCCGGTCCACCTTCGGTCACACGAGTGACATAAATGCCCTGGAGGGGGAGAAAAATAAGAAGTGAGGGAGGGGTGGGGGGTTGTCACTGCCTGGATGAGCTCTCATATACCCTCCCACCACCACTGCCATGGCTTACTACTGTTCTTATTTACAATACAATACAATACAATACAATAGCAGAGTTGGAAGGGACCTTGCAGGTCTTCTAGTCCAACCCCCTGCGTGGGCAGGAACCTTATACCATTTCAGACAAATGGCTATCTAACATCTTCTTAAAGACTTCCAGGGTTGGGGCATTCATAACTTCTGGAGGCAAGCTGTTCCAGAAGTTAATTGTTCTGACTGTCAGGAAATTTCTCCTTAGTTCTAAGTTGCTTCTCTCCTTGATTAGTTTCCACCCATTGCTTCTTGTCCTGCCCTCAGGTGCCTTGGAGAATAGTTTGACTCCCTTTTCTTTGTGGCACCCTCTGAGATATCGGGACACTGCTATCATGTCTCCCCTGGTCCTTCTCTTCATCAAACTAGACATACCCAGCTCCTGCAACCGTTCTTCATATGTTTTAGTCTCCAGTCCCCTAATCCTCTTGGTTGCTCTTCTCTGCACTCTTTCCAGAGTCTCCACGTCTTTTCTACATCGTGGCGACCAAAACTGTATGCAGTATTCCAAGTGTGGCCTTACCAAGGCACTATACAGTGGCATTAACCCTTCACGTGATCTAGATTCTATCCCTCTGTTTATGCAGCCTAGAACTGTTGACCTCTTCCTCCGGCCACTGTTAGCCATGTGACTGCAAAGCAGGAGGTTCTGCTTTATTTCTTTTATTTTTACCTGGCCTTTATTGTTTTTAATAAATAGGGCGCCTTCCCCCTCCTATTTTCCCCACAATAACCAGGTGGGTTGGGGGGGGGGGCTGGGAGAGAATTACGGACCCTAAGTCACCTAGTCAGGTTTCGTGCACAAGATAGGACTAGAACTCACCGTCTCCTGGTGACTGGCCTAAAGTCACCCAGCTGGATTTTATGCCCAGGGCAGGACTAGAATTCACTATTTCCTGAAGATTGGCCCACTGTCATCCAGCTGGCTTTCATGCCTAACGCGGGACTAGAACTCACCACCCCCTGATTATTAGCCTAAAGTCACCTAGTCAGCTTTCGTGACTAAGGCAGGACTAGAACTCACAGCCTCCTGGTGATCGGCCGAAACTCATGGAGCCTGTTTTTGTGCACAAGGTAGGACTAGAACTCCCAGTCTCCTGGTGATTGGCCCAGAGTCACCCAGCTGGCTTTTTATGCCTAGGGCAGGACTAGAATTCACCGTTTCCTAGTGATTGGCCCAAAGTCACCCAGCTGGCTATTATGCCTAGGGCAGGACTAGAACTCACCACCCCCTGGTGATTGGCTTCTAAGAGTTGCATGTAAAGTGAGACCGAACCAGCAGGGGAAAAAAATATTGGAGAAAAAATTTAAAACCGGGCTGGAAGCGATAACTAACTAATCAATAGAGCTAAAAGCAGAATTATTTTTATTAGGGATTAATTACGGGGAACTATGAGGACAAAAATTCAATACTATTAACATGTAACAACGGCAGCAAGAATCATATATGCAAGATCCGAGTGCGCTGAGATGCACAGACTTACAAAAGAAATCTAAGATAAATGAGCATCTGATTATTACTCAGGATGGAATTTATAGTACCAACGGCTAGCAGGGGTGGGCAAACTTTGCAACTTTAAGTCTGAAGGACTTCAGCTCCCAGAATTCTCCAGCCAGCAAAGACTTAAAGTTGCAAAGGTTGGGGACCCCTGGCCCAGGCCCTGACACTGACAGCTTTGCTGGCTGGAGAATTCTGGGAGCTGAAGTCCTTCAGACTTAAAGTTGCAAAGGTTGGGGACCCCTGGCCCAGGCCCTGACACTGACAGCTTTGCTGGCTGGAGAATTCTGGGAGCTGAAGTCCTTCAGACTTAAAGTTGCAAAGGTTGCCCGCCCCTGGGCTAGAGGAACGATGCAAAGAATAAGAAAGCATTAAGGGGAAGAAAGATTAAGAAATCGGAAAACGGTCATAAAACTGTATAAATAAATAAGAGGGGGGAAATGGAAGATAAGATGGTATATAAAATAGTACAGAATAATAGTTATAAGAGGAAATATATGTACCCAGATAAGATATAAGAGGTATTCTATAGAAATTAGCACATAATAATTAATAATTTATTAATTGATAGACCGCACCCTCTCCCCCATGGGGACTCGGGGCGGTGCACAGGCAATTTAAAAATCCAAAAATGCAACAATATACAAATACAAAATGTTAAAATCAAATTAAATTAACCCCTGTGCTAAAATCACTATTAAAACCCTTAAAACCCTAAACAATACTCCCTAAAATTTTTATACAATTTCATTTTGCGGCTAGGAATGTAAACATTAGGCCAAGCCGGCCTGATGGAAGAAGTGAGTCTTTAACTTCTGGCGGAAGGAGCAGAGATCCGTCGTTGTTCTAATTTCGGGGGGAAGGTCGTTCCAGAGGGTCGGGCCTGCCACAGAGAAGGCCCTTCCCCTGGGCATCGCCGGCTGGCATTGCCTAGTGCAGGGGTCCCCAACCTTTTTTGCCCCAGGGACCGGTTTCATTTTAAAGAAAATTCTGCGGACCGGCTGAGTGGCTCAGCAGTCATGTGACTGGGTGGGCGTGGCCAACTTGGAAAATGTGAAACTCACTTAACAATGGTCTTGGTTAACAACCAAACTTTTGGCCTCAACTGTGGTCATAAGTTCTTTCTTTCTTTCTTTCTTTCTTTCTTTCTTTCTTTCTTTCTTTCTTTCTTTCTTTCTTTCTTTCTTTCTCTCTCTCTCTCTTTCTGTCTTTCTTTCTCTCTCTATTTCTTTTTCTTTCTTTCTCTCTCTCTCTTTCTTTCTTTCCCCCTTTCTCTCTTTCTTTCTTTCTCTTTCTTTCTTTCTTTCCCTCTTTCTCTCTTTATTTCTTTCTCTTTCTCTCTTTCTTTCCCTCTTTCTCTCTCTCTTTCTTTCTCTTTCTCTCTTTTGTCTCTTTCTTCCTCTCTTCCTTCTTTTTTTCTCTCTTTCCTTTCTGTCTCTCTTTCTTTCTCTTTCTCTGTCTGTCTTTCTTTCTCTTTCTTTCTCTCTCTCCCACTTTCTTTTCTTTCTTACTCTCTCTCTATCTGTCTCTCTCCTTCGTCCCCCCATCTGACACTCTATGTGTGTGTATGTGTCTGTCTGTCTCGCATCCACGCACTTAATCACCCATTCTGTGTCTCTCTTTCTCTCCGTCTCTGTGTGCGTGTCTGTCACTCTGATTCCCCCCCTTCCTACCTGTCTCTCTCTGTGTCTCTGCCTCTCTCTGTCTGTCGTCGTCCCCGCCCCCCCCACCGCAGACCCTCCTTAGCCCGCGCTCACTTGCCTTAGCCTGCCTCGCCGCCCGGGCTTGGTTGCTCGTTTGCTCACTCACTCACTGAGAAGGCTCCGTATGTGTGTGGGGGGGGGGGGGGGAGGAAGGGAATCGGCGGCCGGTAGGGAGGGGCGCCGCCGCCCAGGAGTCCCACCGTCGATGAGGGAGGAGGAAGAGCCCAACTCCAACAGGGCGAACAGCCGCGCCTGCGTTCTCCCGCATGCTCTGCTCAGGGGGCTGCCCCCTCCTCCCTCCTCCTCCTCTCCGCCCTGCGGCCCAGTTCCCACCCAGCCACGGACCGGCACCGGTCCGCGGCCCGGGGGTTGGGGACCCCAGGCCTAGTGGACGGCACCCGGAGAAGTCCCTCTCTGTGGGAGCAAATCGGTCGAAGAGATGTATGGGGCAGGATACGATCCCGCAGATAGCTAGGTCCCTTGCCATGGAGCGCTTTAAAGATGGTAACCAATACCTTGAAGCGCACCCGAAAGGCCACAGGCCACATGGAAAGAATATGTATACATGTACTCGACTACTGTAATGCTCTCTACATGGGGCTTCCCTTGAGGTGCACCCGAAAGCTACAGTTAGTCCAGAATGCAGCGGCACGGGTGATTACGGGAGCCTCTAGATGCTCCCATATAACACCTATCCTGCGCGAGCTGCACTGGCTTCCTGTGGCCTCAAGGTTCTGACGACCATCTTTAAAGCGCTCCATGGCTCGGGACCTAGTTATATGCGAGACCGTCTCCTGCCCCATACATCCCTTCGGCCGATCCGCTCCCACAGAGAGGGCCTTCTCAGGGTGCCGTCGGCCGGGCAATGCCGTCTGGCGACACCCAGGGGAAGAGCCTTCTCTGTGGTGGGCCCTGCCCTTTGGAACGACCTACCCCCTGAATTGCGTACCATCACCGACCTCCGCCTCTTCCGCCAATGTCTAAAGACACATCTTTTCCAACAAGCCGGCCTAGCCTAACTGTCCGTGGGGACTATTTTAGAGAGTTTTAAATTGGGTATTTTAAAATTTGGTTTTAGCATAGGATTAGAATAGTTTAATATATTTTAAATTATGTATTTATTTTTTGTATGTTTTTAAATTCCTGTGCGCCGCCCTGGGTCCTCTGTGGAGAAGGGCGGGATATAAATATAATAAAATAAATAAATAAATAAATGTATGGACAAAAAGAGTCCAATAGAGGCATATCGATGGGGAAAAGTTGCAAAGGTGATTAAAAAATGGGAAAAAATGTTTAATAAAAATATTTTTTTTTAAAAAGAGAGAACAAACTCACCAGCACTGATGATATTACTTAGTTTGGTAATTAAACGTCTGCAGGGAAACTACCAAGCTCAGAGAGCACCAAGGACCCCACAGTCTTCCTTCTCTTCTTCCTCCTCCTCCTCCTCCTCTCCACACACCCCACCCACTTCTAACAATGATGATGTTACCTAGCTGGGTCATGAAACGTCCGCAAGGAAACTACCAAGATCAGAGAGCACCAAGGACCCCACAGTCTTCCTTCTCTTCCTCCTCCTCCTCCTCTCCATACACCCCACCCACTTCTAACACTGATGATGTTACCTAGCTGGGTCATGAAACGTCCGCAAGGAAACTACCAAGATCAGAGAGCACCAAGGACCCCACAGTCTTCCTTCTCTTCCTCCTCCTCCTCCTCCTCCTCCTCCTCTCCACACACCCCACCCACTTCTAACACCGATGATGTTACCTAGCTGGGTCATGAAAAGTCCGCAAGAAAACCACCAAGCTCAGAGGGCCCCCACATTTCAACCCTGAGCTAAAACGTTGATAACAACACCTTGCAACTTGGGATAGACTACCCACTGAAGAAATAACGTCAGTAAAAGAGGGCTCAGCGCCAACCTTGTCCGTCTTGTCTTCCGAGAAGGGATTCTGAGCCGGGTCCTGGTCGATGCCCCCTCCGATGCTGAAGCCCAGGATGAGGTTCTCGCCTTGGCGCAGTTTGTGGATTTCGACCCTTTGCTGAGGAAAAAAAGAAGAAGAAAATGGCCGGACTGAAGATGATGTTGGATAGCCATGTGTCTGAAACGGTATAGGGTTTCCTGCCTAGGCAGGGGGTTGGACTAGATGACCTCCAAGGTCCCTTCCAACTCTGCTATTGTATTATTGAATTATTGAATGCCCCAACACTGCAAGTCTTTAAGAGGATGTTGGATAGACATTTGTCTGAAATGGTATAGGGCTTCCTGCCTAGGCAGGGGGTTGGACTAGATGACCTCCAAGGTCCCTTCCAACTCTACTATTGTATTGTAATCCCATGCGATCACTCACGTCCGACCCCATCACAGCTCAAAACTCAAGCGGCAGGGCCTTCAATCAGGGGTCTGCAACCATGCGCCCCTTTGCGACTTGTGGACTTCAACTCCCAGAATTCCCTCAGCCAGCTGGGGGATTTGAAGGTGGCTGGGGGGGCGTCAAACCATTCGGTGAAGCCTTGTCAGTCTGGCAAGCAACCACGATTTTGCTGTAAACCTTGGTAAGACCACACCTCCAGTACCGCATCCAGTTTTGGTCACCCCACTATAAAAAAGATGTGGAGACTCTGGAAAGAGTGCAGAGAAGAGCAACCAGGATGATGAGGGAGCTGGAGGCTCAAACATACGAAGAACAGTTGCAGGAGCTGGGTATGTCTAGTTTGATGAAGAGAAGGACCAGGGGAGACATGATACCAGTGTTCTGATATCTCAGAGGGTGCCACAAAGAAGAGGGAGCCAAACTATTCTCCAAGGCACCTGGGGGCAGGACAAGAAGCAATGGGTGGAAACTAATCAAGGAGAGAAGCAACTTAGAACTAAGGAGGAATTTCCTGACAGTCAGAAGAATTAATCAGTGGAACAGCTTGCCACCAGAAGTTGTGAATGCCCCAACACTGGAAGTCTTTAAGAAGAGGTTGGCTAGCCATTTGTCTGAAATGATATAGGGCTTCCTGCCTGGGCAGAGGGTTGGACTAGAAGACCTCCAAGGTCCCTTCCAACTCTGCTATCGTGTTGTATTGTAAACGTATTAGAGGTATTAACCCAATATATCAGTAAAATAAGGGGATTAATAATGGTGAAACCTAGCCGAAACGTATCAGAAGGGGAAATAACATAAGGAGAATTGTACTGATTTGAAACTGCTATAAGAAGGTACACCAATGTCTCAATGTATTGTGTAAATGTAGTCTGTCAAAGTTTTGGTTTTGTGTATTTTGTATGTTTGGGGTGGGGGGGAACCATGGTAAAGAGCCATCCAGCTTCGGATCAGCTCTGAGCGTCTCTCAATCCGAAGCCAAACCAGCATTCAAAGCCGCATTAAAATTATAAAAACCCAACTCATTATAAACTTCAAAAAACTTGGCACCAAGTCAACCTTCTGAAGTGCAGCATCTAATCAGGTTCTCGCAGCGCTCGGAGGAAGAGCTGGGACTTCAAAGCTTCGCCAAAGGCTAGAAGGGTTGAAGCAAAATCTTTTTATTTTTTATTTTTAGATTATCAGAGTTGGAAGGGACCTTGTGGGTCATCTAGTACAACCCCATTGCCCAAGCAGGCGACCCCATGCCATTTCTGACAGATGGCAGCCTGGTCTCTTGAAAACCTCCAGTGGGAGGGAGGGAGGGGAGGAAGGAATGCTAGCAGAATAACAAGAGTGGAAGGGACTTTGGAGGTCATCTAGTCCAACCCCGCTGCCCAAGCAGGCGACCCCACACCATTTCTGACCAACGGCTGTCCAGTCTCTTCTTGAAAGCCTCCAATGATGAAGCTCCCACAACTTCTAAAGGCAACTTCTGTTCCATGGGTTGATTGTTCTCACTGTCAGGAAATTCCTCCTTATTTCCAGGTTGAATCTCTCCTTGGTCAGTTTCCATCCATTCTTCCTTCTCTGGCCTTCAAAGGGGCTTTGGAGAATAGCTGGACCCCCTTCTCTCTGGGGCAGCCCCTCCAATATTGGAAGATGCTCTCCTGTCTCCCCTGGTCCTTCTCTTCCCTAGACTAGCCAGGCCCGGTTCCTGCAACCGTTCATCGTGTGTTTATACAATAAAATAGAAGAGATGGAAGGGACCTTGGAGGTCATCTAGTCCAACCCCCTGCCTAGGCAGGAAGCCCTATACCGTTTCAGGTGGCGCATGCGCATGCGGGGGGGGGGGGTGAGTCGGCTCACTCGCCCCTCTAGGGACCCCAACGGCATGAGCGGCCGCACCTGCGCTCTCCCGCCCCCCGGTGCATGCTCTGCCCAGGGGGCTGCCCCGTCCTCCCTCCTCCTCCTCTCCGGCCCTGCGGCCCGGTTCCTATCAAGCCACGGACCGGCACCGGTCCGCGGATCGGGGGTTGGGGACCCCTGGTGTAACACACCGGACAGTAAAGAGATACGTTGCTTTAACCACACACAAACTCTAAAACAGTGATAGTAATTTAGTCAGCTAAATTAGAAAATGGTTGATAGGTTTTAATGGGAATTTTAGCACAGGTTTGCAATTTAATTTCTTTTTAACTTATTGTATTTGTTGTTATCTATTTATTGTGGTTTTTACTTTCCTGTGCACCACCCAGAGTCCGTCTCGACGGAGATTGGTGCGGTTTACAAATCGAATAAAATAAATAAATAAGAAAATAAATCGTCTTTACTTTGTAGCAACTAAAAGACTTCTTCCGACCAGTGAGACTAACTTCTCAAAACAATAACAGCCTTTCACCAAAACACAGAGTTATCTTACAGTGATGCAAAACAAATACTTCTTCAGTCTCAGCGGCAAACAATAAACACAGGAATCAAAGGGAATCGAAAAGGGAATGGACTGTGTTTCTGAGCTTGCTTATATGGTAGAGCTGAGAAGCACAGCCAATCAGAATTCAACATAGTTCTTAAAGCTACATATACTCTTTTAAGAATACTGGCTTATATATATATTGTCAACCCAACATAAGGATACATATCCTAACCGACTCTACTGTGTGGCATCCTAACGATGCAGGTTCCGTTGTTTTTGTTGCCTTTTTGCACTGTGCCCCTTTTATTTTTCCTCTTTTCAGAAGATGGTTTTTCTCCCCCCCCCCCCCTCCCAAGCATCCATTAATAAGAAGTCAGGCCTTTTTTTTTTTGGCTGCTTGTAAACAAGGGACCCATTGATGTGTTTCCTCCCCAGAGGCTCCAACAGATGATGATCTCACTGGAAAGGAAGATAACAAGCAGACAAAGGAAGGGAAGAGGAGCAGGGTCTGGTCAACGTAGACCGCCAGCTGGCAAAATCGGAAGCCTCTGAAAACAAGACTAGGAACCAGGGGGAAATTTGCCGGCAGCTGGCAGCCAGAAGGGGCCTGGCAACCCACGCCTTCCAGGATGCCAGTTTTCTTCTCGTTTTGGAATAAGAGGGCTTTCTTTTTTACTTTTTTTCCGGAGATTGAAAAAAGCTGGAAAGTGTTTCTCTTGGAACTTCAAGGGTGTAGAGCAGGGGTCTCCAACCTTTGCAACTTTAAGTCTTAAGGACTTCAGCTCCCAGACTTCTCCAGCCAGAGAATTCTGGGAGCTGAAGTCCTTCAGACTTAACGTTGCAAAGGTTGGGGACCCCTGGCCCAGGCCCTGACACTGACAGCTTTGCTGGCTGGAGAATTCTGGGAGCTGAAGTCCTTCAGACTTAAAGTTGCAAAGGTTGGGGACCCCTGGCCCAGGCCCTGACACTGACAGCTTTGCTGGCTGGAGAATTCTGGGAGCTGAAGTCCTTCAGACTTAAAGTTGCAAAGGTTGGGGACCCCTGGCCCAGGCCCTGACACTGACAGCTTTGCTGGCTGGAGAATTCTGGGAGCTGAAGTCCTTCAGACTTAAAGTTGCAAAGGTTGGGGACCCCTGGCCCAGGCCCTGACACTGACAGCTTTGCTGGCTGGAGAATTCTGGGAGCTGAAGTCCTTCAGACTTAAAGTTGCAAAGGTTGGAGACCCCTGGTGTAGAGGAAAGACTTAAGATTTGTAATAGAATTGACTAGAATATGGGGTAGAATATAGACTAGATTAGACTGGAGAAGAGAACAGAAGTAACTAAAGTAGAATAGAAATTAGAATCAAGAATAGAATAGAAATAAGAGAAGAACAGAATAAAGAGTAGAATAAAATTAGAGTAGAATAGAACAGACAGAATAAAATAGAATTGGAATCAAACAGAATTAGAATAGAATAAGAATTAAACAGAATTAAAATTGGCATCAGCATTAAAAATAGAACAGAATAGAGAATAGAATATGAATAGAATAAAGAATAATAAGAATAAAATTGGAATCGAACAGAATTAAAATAGAATAAGAATTAGAATTAAAATTGGCATTAGCATTGAAGTAGAACAGAATAGAGAATAGAATATGAATAGAATAAAGAATAAAATTGGAATCGAACAGAAATAAAATAGAAGAATTAAATAGAATTAAAATTGGCATTAGCATTAGAATAGAATAGAGAATAGAATATGAATAAGAATAGAATATTAAGAACAAAACAGAATAGAATTGGAATCAAAAAGAATTAAAATAAAAGAAGAATTAAATAGAATTAAAATTAAAATTAGTATTAGCATTAGCATAGAGTAGAATACTGGAGAGGAGAGGATAGAAGAATAGGAATGGAATGGAATGGAATAGATTTTGAATAGGATAGGATAAAAGATAATCCTCGACTTACAGTTCATTTAGTGAGTGTTCAAACTTACAGCGCCCCTGAAAAAAGTGACTTATGATCATTTTTCATACTTATGACCATTTCACTGACGGATTCACTTAACAACCATGTCATTAACAACTAAAGTCATTCACTTAACAGCTATGGCAAGAAAGATCATAAAGCAGGCAAAATTCACACTTAACAAATGTTCACCATACTGGTCCCCAGACCTTCAGAAGGAGATGATGGAAATGGAAAAGGGCAGAGGAGGGCAACCAGAAGGATTAGGGGGCTGGAACACCTTCCTTACCACCGGAGGCTGCAACGGCTGGGCCTCTTCACTCTAGAACGACGGCGCCTGAGAGGTGACCTGATTGAAGTCTATCAAATCATGCACGGTGTGGACAAAGTAGAAAAGGAAAAACTGTTTTCCCTATCGCACAACACTAGAACTAGGGGGCCCTCCATGAAACTTTTGGAAGCTAGACCTCAAACAAATAAGAGGAAGGACTCTTCCACCCAGAGGATCACTGGTCTATGGAACTCCCTGCCAGAAGAAGTGGTGACAGCTGTCAGCCTCGACACCTTTAAGGAAGGATGAGAGGAGTTCATGGAGAACAAGGGTATCCATGGCTATCATGATGGATGCCTAAGGACACCCTCCGGGATGGAGAGATAGGCAGGAGATCTCTCAATGCCATTTGCAGGGAATCCTAAGCAGGTGAAGACATCTGCTTGGGAAGACCCTGAAGCAAATGGGGAGCCACTGTGGGAGACAGAAGGCTGGACTGGATGGGCTGTGGCCTCTTCCAGCAAGGCTGTTCTTAGGTTCTGAAAGAAAGAAAGAAAGAAAGAAGGAAGGAAGGAAGGAAAGAAAGAAAGAGAAAGAAAGAAAGAAAGAAAGAAAGAAAGAAAGAAAGAAAGAAAGAAAGAAAGAAAGAAAGAAAGAAAGAAAGAAAGAAAGAAAGAAAGAAAGGATGAGAGGAGTTCATGGAGAACAAGGGTATCCATGGCTATCATGAGGGATGCCTAAGGACACCCTCCGGGATGGAGAGATAGGCAGGATGTCTCTCAATGCCATTTGCAGGGAATCCTAAGCAGGGGAAGACATCTGCTTGGGAAGACCCTGAAGCAAATGGGGAGCCACTGTGGGAGACAGAAGGCTGGACTGGATGGGCTGTGGCCTCTTCCAGCAAGGCTGTTCTTAGGTTCTGAAAGAAAGAAAGAAAGAAAGAAAGAAAGAAAGAAAGAAAGAAAGAAAGAAAGAAAGAAAGAAAGAAAGAAAGAAAGAAAGAAAGAGAGGAGTTCATGGAGAACAAGGGTATCCATGGCTATCATGATGGATGCCTAAGGACACCCTCCGGGTTGGAGAGATAGGCAGGAGATCTCTCAATGCCATTTGCAGGGAATCCTAAGCAGGTGAAGACATCTGCTTGGGAAGACCCTGAAGCAAATGGGGAGCCACTGTGGGAGACAGAAGGCTGGACTGGATGGGCTGTGGCCTCTTCCAGCAAGGCTGTTCTTATGTTATGTTTCGCTTAGCAACACAAATTGTGGTCTCAGTTGTGGTCGTAAAAATGAGGACTACCTGTGGAATAAAACAGCACCGAGCAAAACAATTTTATTCGGTCAAGCGTGCTCAGACACACAAGGAATTTTTCTCCAGGGTTAAGGGACAAATGACTTTCTTTTAAAAAGTATGTGCAGCAATAGTCTTTTTGGAACTTTAGTGGCTCAGCCTGTAAGATAAGTCCTTTCTATCTTTAGCAACAGTATCAAGGAGTTGGAGGTTGCAAAAGGTTAAATTTAACAAAGAGGTTTAGAAGGTCACACCCAGCTTTGCTCTTTGCCTACCGTATTTATTCGAGTATAACGCGCATACGTGTATAACGCACACGCCCTAATTTTCGATTTAAAATCGGTATAAAATTTTGTTTCACTTTTTCTCGGCTCAGACCAAGCATTGTAAGTGACAAACATTGTTGAACACGTGCGGCCATGATAAAAATCGTTTATAACGCGCACCCTCGTTTATAATGCGCACCCTCGTTTATAACGCGCACCCAAACTTTGAGTTCTTTTTTTGGTAGAAAATTTTGCGCGTTATACTCGAATAAATACGGTATATCAAAGTGTTTCTCAAACTTGGCAACTCTGAGAGGGGATGACTTCCACTCCCAGAATCCCCCATCCAGCATGCTTTAAGAGGGGAGGGCTTCCACTCCCAGAATCCCCCAGCCAGCCATGCTTTAAGAGGGGAGGACTTCCACTCCCAGAATTCCCCAGCCAGAATGCTTTAAGAGGGGAGGACTTCCACTCCCAGAATCCCCCAGCCAGCAATGCTTTAAGAGGGGAGGACTTCCACTCCCAGAATCCTCCAGCCAGCAATGCTTTAAGAGGGGAGGACTTCCACTCCCAGAATCCCCCAGCCAGCAATGCTTTAAGAGGGGAGGACTTCCACTCCCAGAATCCCCCAGCCAGCAATGCTTTAAGAGGGGAGGACTTCCACTCCCAGAATCCCCCAGCCAGCAATGCTTTAAGAGGGGAGGACTTCCACTCCCAGAATCCTCCAGCCAGCAATGCTTTAAGAGGGGAGGACTTCCACTCCCAGAATCCCCCAGCCAGCAATGCTTTAAGAGGGGAGGACTTCCACTCCCAGAATCCTCCAGCCAGCAATGCTTTAAGAGGGGAGGGCTTCTACTCCAAGAATCCTCCAGCCAGCAATGCTTTAAGAGGGGAGGGCTTCTACTCCAAGAATCCTCCAGCCAGCAATGCTTTAAGAGGGGAGAGCTTCCACTCCCAGAATTCCCCAGCCAGAATGCTTTAAGAGGGGAGGACTTCCACTCCCAGAATCCCCCATCCAGCATGCTTTAAGAGGGGAGGACTTCCACTCCCAGAATCTTCCAGCCAGAATGCTTTAAGAGGGGAGGACTTCCACTCCCAGAATCCTCCAGCCAGAATGCTTTAAGAGGGGAGGACTTCCACTCCCAGAATCCTCTAGCCAGCAATGCTTTAAGAGGGGAGGGCTTCCACTCCCAGAATCCCCCAGCCAGCAGGCTTCAACTGAAGTCCGCCCATCTTAAAGTTGCCAAGTTTGAAAAAACATTACTATAATGTCTTTAATACTCTTCTGCAATAGTCCTATTTTGTGGCCAGGATCCAACCTTCCCTCTGCTTCTCCTTCTTCAGTGACAAGATAAGGGACAATGTCACATTGAAACTCTTGGCCTTGAATCACAAAGGGCCAAATTTAAGCCCCTGCTTGGCCAGGAATGCTTAGAGGGGTGGGGATGTCACTTGATGTAACCCAGGCCTGGATACCCCCCCGTCCCCCCCTCCATGAGGTCAGTCGGAAAGTAGAAATCAAAATGTAAATAACCGTATGCCATGCACTCTCCCTAATAGTTTTCAATAAATGAATAAAAACTACTATTTACCAAAATAACCAGTTTGAGCTGAGTCTCAACCAAATTTGCTTTCATTGTAATTTTTAACCAACTTCATTGTAATGTTTACAATGACAATAAAGATTATTATTACGGTATTTTAATAAATAAATTACCGTATTTTTCGGAGTATAAGGCACACCTTTTTTCCCCTCTAAAAAGAGGCTGAAAATCTGGGTGCGTCTTATACACCGAATAAAGCAATTATTTATTTTTTTTGCCTCCTGGAACTCCACCCCCTTCACCAAACTGGCTGTGCCTAGCCTTATGGAGGCTTCCAGAGAGCTCCTGGGGGCTGGGGAGGGCCGAAATTAGCCTAAATCGGGCCGTTTATTTACCCCCCCCCCTCCAGCCTCCAGCAGCCCTCTATAAGCCTCCATAGGGCTATGCATGCAATTTATTTGACACAAAAATGGTCTGTTTTCACGATAAATGGGCCGGGGTTTTGCTCATTTTTCACTCCCCCCCCAGGAGCACTATGCAAGCCCCCCCCCTCAAGGCTAGTCATATTTTTTATTTGAAAAAAAACGGCCCCATTTTCGCAGAGAAACAAGCGGTTTTGGGGAGGTTTGCAGAGTGCAAAAACACTTTTGGAAGGCTCTTTAACTGTTTCTGTGCCAGGAGAAACAAAGTCTTAAGGTTTGTCAGCGATTTTCTTCTCCAAGACATGGATAAATACACCTGGAAACATCAACCTACCTACCTACTCTCTCTCTCTCTCTCCCTACTGTATTTCTCTCTATCCCTCTACCTACCTACCTACACACACTCTCCCTACATGCCTACTGTATTTCTCTCTCTCTCCCCCTTTACCTACCTAGCTACACACTCTCTCCCTCCCTACTGTATTTCTCTCTCTATTTCTCTCTATCTTTCTATCTACCTACCTACACACTCTCTCTCTAACTACCTACTGTATTTCTCTATTTCCCTCTCTCGCCCTACCTTTACCTACCTACCTACACACACTCACCCTCCCTCCCTACTGTATTTCTCTCTCTCTCTCTTTCTACCTACCTACACACACACACTTATTTCTCTCTCTCTCTTTACCTACCTACCTACCTACACACACTCTCTCTCCCTACCTACCTACTGTATTTCGTTTTCTATGTCTCTATCCTTCTACCTACCTACCTACCTACCTACACACACACCACACTCTCTCTCTCCCTACCTACTGTATTTCTCTCTCTTTCTATTCCTTTATCTACCTACCTGCCTACTGTATTTCTCTTTCTTTCTCTCCCTCTATCTACCTACCTACTTTTTTTGGTAATTTGCCTTCAAAACCTTGGTGTGTCTTATACTCCGAAAAATACGGTAATAAAAGCCACCCCAAAATAACCAATTGGGGCACAGCGTCTCCCCTAAGAGCTCTTCCCCGAATTTTGCAACCGAGCTGGTTGTCTATCCTCTCCATCACGCCTTGAAAATCCTGTCCGAAAGTTTTACTCCCGGTGGTAAGAAATCAGTGCTCTTGCCCGCACAAGATTTTGACGCGAGCGGCAACATTAAACCGGTGAGCTAAGCCTCCCAAAAGCATGATTCACTCCTCTTTGGAAGAAAACATTTGTTACTAGGATGCTATCCGCAGAAAAACAAAGACTCAATGAACTTTGTCTGGGCCACGCATAAGTCATACGCGATTAAAGTCCCACGATTGCGACACAATTCACAACCCCGAGCTATTGCGCGATGCAAGCCAGACATCCCCAGAGGGGATTTAAAAAGAGGCATCGGGTTCAAACCGATCTACTTCTCCGAAGGAAGAGAAGGAAGCAAAGATTTGGGTTGTGGGGGGGGAGACAAGTTCCAGCTTAAAATCCAGGATTTTAAAAGAAAGTCGAGGGAAAACGGAGCAGTAGGCGATTTCAGGAAGTACTCCCCCCCCCCAAAAAAAACCCCACCCCTAAGTTGCTAAGTGAGTTTTGCCCTGTTTTACGACCTTGCTTGCTCCCGTTCTTAAGGGAATCTCTGTGGTCGATAAGTTAGCTGTTCTGACGGAGGCTTCCCAAGAGACTGAAGCCAACTCCTGGTCCCGACAAAAACCCCTTTTATTAATTGACGGTGAATTCTGCTCCTTCCCATCCAGCAAAGTCTTTCGAGGGAGGATTTACAGTCACAGACCTTATCTGACTTGGAAGGATTTACAGTCACAGACCTTATCTGGCTTGGGAGGATTTACAGTCACAGACCTTATCTGGCTTGGGAGGATTTACAGTCACAGACCTTATCTGGCTTGGGAGGATTTACAGTCACAGACCTTATCTGGCTTGGGAGGATTTACAGTCACAGACCTCATCTGGCTTGGGAGGATTTACAGTCACAGACCTTATCTGGCTTGGGAGGATTTACAGTCACAGACCTCATCTGGCTTGGGAGGATTTACAGTCACAGACCTTATCTGGCTTGGGAGGATTTACAGTCACAGACCTTATCTGGCTTGGGAGGATTTACAGTCACAGACCTTCTCTGGCTTAGAGAGCTGCCAGGCCGATCTCTGCAGAACCTGGCCAGGAGTCTTGGAGAGTCACAAACCAATGAAGGGAACTAATGGTCTCCTGCAAGCTCCACTCCCCTGTCGCGCCTCTTTTCTTTCCTGGGGGGGGGGGGAGGCATTCATCGTCCACCTGTGGCCTTCCTCCCAAGTCGACCCCTGTTCTTTAGCTGTTCCCTTCGTCTGGCCGCTCTGCGCATGCGCACACTGGGAACAGGCAGAGAAGGGAAGAGCAGAGGAGATGGAAGGGAGGGAGGGAGGGAGGGATTGAGAGCCCTTCGGGTGCAGAAACCAGGAGATGGGAGTTCTAGCCCTGCCTTAGGCACGAAAGCCGGATGGGTGACTTTGGGTCAGTCACTGTATCGCAGCCCAACCCAGCTGATAGAGCGGCTGTGGGGAAAAGAGGAGGCAAGAAAGGGAGGGAGGGAGGGAGGGAGGGAGAAAAGGGAGGGAGGGATAAAAGGGAGGGAGGGAGAAAAGGGAGGGAGGGAGACAAATGGGAGGAAGGAAGGAATGAAAAAAGGGAAGAAAGACAACAGGAGAAAGGAAGGAAAATGGAAGAGAGAGAGGGAGGAGGAAAGGGAAGGAGGGAGGAATGAGGAAGGGAGGGAGGGAGAAAGGGATGGAGGGAGAAAGGAATGAAGAACAGGAGAAAGGAAGGAGAATGGAAGGGAGGAGAAAGGGAGGAAGGAATGAGAAAAGAAGGGAGGGGGAGAAAGGGAGGAAGAAGAGGAGAAAGGAATGAGAAAAGAAGGGAGGAATGAGAAAGGAAGGGAGAAAGGGAGGGAGGGAGAAAGGAATGAAGAACAGGAGAAAGGAAGGAGAACGGAAGGGAGAGAGGGAGGGGGAGGAAGGAATGAGAAATAGAGGGAGGGATGAGAAAGGAAGGGGGGAGGGAGCAAGGGAGGAAGGAGAAAGGGAGGAAGGAAGAACAGGAGAATGGAAGGGAGGAGAAAGGAATGAAAAGAGGAGGGAGGGAAGAATAGAAAAGGGGAAAAGAAAGAAGAAAAGGAGGGAGTCAAAGGGGAAGGAAGGAGAAAGGCAGGAGAAAAGGAGGGAGGGAGGAATAGAATAGGAGGAAAGGAAGGAGAAAAGGGAAGGAGGAGCAGGAGAAAGGAAGAATGGAAGGGAGGGGAGGAGAAAAGGAAAAAGGAAGGAGAAAGGGAGGGAGAGAAGGAAAGAAAGAAGTAGTAAGGGAGGGAGAAAAGGAAAGAAAGGAGAAAGGGAGTGAGAGAAGGAAAGGAGAAAGGGAGTGAGAGAAGGAAAGAAAGAAGGAGTAAGGGAGAGAGAAAAAGAAAGAAAGGAGTAAGGGAGGGAGAAAAGGAAAGAAAGGAGAAAGGGAGTGAAAGAAGGAAAGAAATAAGGAGTAAGGGAGGGAGAGAAGGAAAGAAAGGAGAAAGGGACTGAGAGAAGGAAAGAAAGGAGAGAGGGAGGGAGAAGGAAAGAAAGAAGGAGAAAGAAAGGGAGAGAAGGAAAGAAAGAAGTAGTAAGGGAGGGAGGAAAGGAAAGAAAGGAGAAAGGGAGTGAGAGAAGGAAAGAAAGAAGGAGTAAGGGAGAGAGAAAAAGAAAGAAAGGAGTAAGGGAGGGAGAAAAGGAAAGAAAGAAGTAGTAAGGGAGGGAGAAAAGGAAAGAAAGGAGAAAGGGAGTGAAAGAAGGAAAGAAAGAAGGAGTAAGGGAGGGAGAGAAGGAAAGAAAGAAGGAGAAAGGGACTGAGAGAAGGAAAGAAAGGAGAAAGGGAGGGAGAAGGAAAGAAAGAAGGAGTAAGGGAGGGAGAGAAGGAAAGAAAGAAGGAGAAAGGGACTGAGAGAAGGAAAGAAAGGAGAAAGGGAGGGAGAAAAGGAAAGAAAGGAGAAAGGGAGTGAGAGAAGGAAAGAAAGGAGAAAGGAAAGAAAGAAGGAGAAAGGGAGGGAGAGAAGAAAAGAAAGAAGGAGAAAGGAAAGAAAGAAGGGAAACCTGCAGCTCCCCTTCAGCGGCAGAGAAAAACGCCCTTCCAGACGACCCTTCTTCCCGTGTTCGCAGCCGATTTTCTCACACACACCCCCTTGCCAGACTTCCAACCCCACCAAAGGCGGCGGAGACTCGGGAGGCCGCTCCACAACTTGCCCAGCGTCGGCCACGCCCCGCGCGCCAGGAAAAAGCGCCCTGACACGTGTCTGCGGGGTCGTGGGAACGGACCACCCGGGAAAAAGGGGAGGGGAGGGGAAATCCGTCTTCTCCTGCCCCCTCCCCCCCAAACCTCGGGGACTCCCGTGGCCATCATCCCCTGCCCGGGGGGGGGGGCGCTGGCCGCGGACGATGGGCTTTGTAGTCCGAGGAGGACTCACCACCACGGCCGTGACGGGCTGGCCCGGGATGTAGGACATGGCTCCGGGAGTCGCCGCTGGAAGCCCGCTCCGGTCGCTTCGCCTCCGGCGGAACAAAAGCGCAGGGAAGCGAGGCTCCGAGGCTCCGCCCCCCGCCTCCTCGAGGCCACGCCCACCCCCGCCCTGTCAGGCCACGCCCTTTCCCCTTCTCCCGAGTCTTCCTCGGCGAAGGGGGAGGGGTTGACGGAGTGGGCGGGGCCTAGGCCTCCCTGTCGGGGGGAGGGGACGTCGTCCACGTTGCGGCAGGGGAGGAAATCCGGCCGTGCGGAGGAGGAGGCTCTCTAGGCTTCTCCGTCTCTATGGCCTCGCTTGCCTCGGAAGCGTGGAGTCCGCCGGGCTCTATGGAAGCCGCGCGGGGAAGGAGGAGATAAGGCGTGACGTCACAGCGTGGGCCGCCGTCGCTCCCAGAAGCCTTTCTGTTCCAAGATGGCGGCGGCGGCCTCTTGGCGGTGAGGTCGGAGGAGGCCAAAGAGCCGAGGGGAGAAAATACACGGCGAGGTAAGAGGGATTTGTCGGGGTTTAAGGAGGTAGAGAAGAAAAGGGACTTAGAGACTTAGAAACTCGCCTGGTTTTTAAAATCTCCACGAAGAAGGTCGGTTTTGAGGTCGTTCCTGAGAACTTTCTCACGCGCGTGACGTCACTACGGGGGCCTTAGAGGGCGGTCTGGCTTTGGCCTGTGCCTTTAAGTGAGACATTGAATTGCACCCTTTGCATTTTCTGCTACTGGACGGGTGGTCCTCAACCTACGGCCACAATGGAGCACCCAGAATTTCTGTTGCTAAGTGAAACGGTTGTTTGAATGAGTTTTGCTCCACTTTACGACCGTTGAAACGGTCGTTAAGTGAATCACTGCAGTTGGTGATTCACACGGTTGTTAAGTGAATCTGACTTCCCCCATTGGCTTTTTTTTTGGGGTGACAGAAGGAGGAGGACAACACCAGAGAAAAATCCCTTGTGTGTCAAGGCACGCTTGGCCAAATAAAACTGTTTTGCTCGGTTCTGTTCTATTCTACAGGTAGTCCTCAACTTTACGACCACAAAAGTTATGTTGCTAAGTGAAACATTTGTTAAGGGTGAGTTTTGCCCTGTTTTATTACCTTTCTTACCCTAGCTGTTAAGTGAATCACTTCAGTTGATAATGACACGGTTGTTAAGTGAATCCAACTTCCTCATTGACTTTGCTTGTCAGAAGGTCGCAAAAGAGGATCACGTGACTCCAGGACTCTGCAGCGGTCATAAGTACGAATCAGTGGCCAAGTGGCTGAATATAAATCACATGACCATGGAGATGCATGGTCGCTTTTTTCAATGCCATTGTAACTTGGAACGGTCACTAAGTGAACTGCTCAAAGTCGTGGACTACCTGTAAAAGGAAATGCTGAGAGTTTGCATTGAGTTGGCGTGAAGCTACCCTGTTGAACTTCTGCCTGTACCCATTGCAACCCCATGGACCGCGTTCCTCCAGGCCTTCCTCTCCTCTCCCATCCTCTGGAGTCCATTTAAAGCTCACATCGACTGCTTCAGTGACCCCATCCAGCCCCCTCCTTCTCTGCCGTCCCCTTCTTCTCTTGCCCTCCATCGTTCCCAGCATGAGGCTCTTCTCCAGGGAGTCCTTCTTCCTTCTCATCAGGTGGCCAAAGTCTTTGAGTTTCCTCTTCAGGATCTGGCCTTCTCAAGAGCAGTCAGGGTGGATCTCCTCTAGGACTGACCAGTTGGATGGCCTTGCAGTCCAAGGGACTCAATGCAGGAGTCTTCTCCAGCACCATAGTTGAAAAATCTCAAAAAAAGGAAAAATTAGGTTCTTATAAACAAACCACAATGGTTGAAAGTCTAGTGTTACCTGTATTGATTGATCTCTTTTCATGTCATTTGTTACTGAAAGTAATGGACACTTAGAAGCTAAATCAAAAAGAGAAGGCGACTATCTCAAAAAATAACAGTGAAACAGAAGTTCATCTATCCACTGGATTTTAAGCCCCATTACAGGTAGTCCTCAACCAAAAATTGAACCCAAAATTTCCATTGCTAAACAAGACATTTGAGTAAAATTTTTTAACCTTTCTTAGGTTTCCTGCCAAAGCAGGGGGTTGGACTAGAAGACCTCCAAGGTCATCCCTTCCAACTCTGTTATTCTATACTATCTTTGCTGCCGTTGTTAAGTGAATCAGTGCAGTTAATAATAATAATAATAATAATAATTATTATTATTATTATTATTATTATTTAATTTATAACCCGCTCTCTCTCCCCGAAGGGACTCGAGGCGGGGCACAGGGAATTTAAAATACATATAACATCACAAACATAGTACAATATTAAAATAAAATTAAACTAACCCTGCGCTAAAATCCCATATTAAAACTAAAGTTAAGTTAGTAACATAGTTGTTTCACTTAGCACCTGGCTTCATCTGGCTTTGCTTGTCACAAGATCCCAAAACGGGATCGCAAGACTCTGGAGCACTGTCATAAATATATGCCAGTTGCCAAGCCTCTGAATTTTGATCACATGACCCCCACAGGGATGCTGCAACAGTTGTAAGTGTGAAAAGCAAGTCATAAGTCAGGTTTTTTCAGTGGTGTTGCAACTGTGAACTAAATGAACGGCTGTAAGCCAAGGACTACTTATTTATTGCACCATGTAGAGTGACTTAAAGGAATTGATTGCATCACCTGTTCTCTACTGTAGGGATATGGTTGACATAAAGTCCCACATGTTATGCTACCGCTGCCTCTCCTAAATTAAAACAAACAGGAACCATAATAAAAGGGTACTGATCGAACCAATCCTTTCAATTTTCAGTTGAAAGCATGATGTCTATGGAGATTCTCAGTCATCCAGGTCGTGGTTGTCCCCAAAGGTGCTTTTTTTCAAGAGGCAACTGGACTTTCGGGTTTTTCCTTTGAAGATGGTTCGCTTCTCATCCTAGAAGCTCCTTCAGCTCTGACAGGATGGTGGGGAATGGAAGGATTTATATTCCTTGCAGGCAGCTGGTCATTTGCATCCTTTTTAGAGGTAGGGATGGATTTTCAGAGAAAAAAATTGCAGACTACAGGAACCATTTGCCCCACTCAGGTGACCCTGAGGACACAGATAAACCTCCAAGTGGCCTCAATGACTTTCTAAAAAGGATGCAAGTGACCAGCTGGGTGACACGGCCAATAACCAGGAAACTTGAGTTCTAGTTCCTCTGTAAGTATGGAAACTAGCTGAGTAACATTGGGCCAGTCACACACTGTTAGACCAACCTACCGTATTTTTCGGAATATAAGATGCTCCGAAGTATAAGACGCACGTAGCTTTTGGGAAGGAAAACAAGGGGGGAAATTCTGCTTCCGCCTCCCAGCTATTTGCCTCCTTGCAGCAAACAGCACAGACAATATACACTGTTTGTGGTGTTACATTTCAGCCTATACTTGTACAGATGCTGATAAAATTGATGTGCTTTCTGGAAGTATAGTTATTCTCTGCTATTTCAAAGAAGATACAACAGCACTGGGCCTCTTCAGATCAAGCCTTTATTTTAAAAAGCTGCTTCATTTTGTTAAGCTGTCTAGAACAACAATAAAGCAGTTTAAAAAAATAAGTGTAATCATTTGACCATTCTATAGGCATTTATAATGGTTGACTTACCTCCTTGCAGCAAACAGCCTGATTAGCACAAGAAAAAAAATCTGCTTCTGCCTCCCAGCAATTTGCCTCCTGGAGCAAACAGCAAGTTTCAGTTTCAGCTTTTTCAGGCTGCAGGGATTGCTGTAGCCAATTGCAGCCTCTGCAAGCCCCATTTTCCCCGTTTGCTGCAAGGAGGTAAATTGCTGGGAGGCAGAGGCCAAAGTCAGGTGCTGCAGATTGTCAGCGATTTCCTTCTCCAGCACATGGATAAGTACACCTGGAAACATCTACTTACCTACCTACTCTCTCTCTCTCTTCCTACTTACCTAGTGTATTTCTCCCTCTCTATCCCTCTACCTACCTACCTACTGTATTTCTTCCTCTCTCTATCCCTCTACCCACCTACCTACTGTATTTCTCCCCCCCTCTCTCCCTCTACCTACCTACTGTATTTCTCCCTCTCTCTCCCTCTACCTACCTACCTACTGTATTTCTTCTCTCTCTATCCCTCTACCTACTGTATTTCTCTCTCTCTCTATCCCTCTACCTACCTACCTACTATATTTCTCCCTCTCTCTATCCCTCTACTTACCTACCTACTGTTTTTCTCCCTCTCTATCCCTCTACCTACCTACCTACTGTATTTCTTCCTCTCTCTATCCCTCTACCCACCTACCTACTGTATTTCTCCCCCCCTCTCTCCCTCTACCTACCTACTGTATTTCTCCCTCTCTCTCCCTCTACCTACCTACCTACTGTATTTCTTCTCTCTCTATCCCTCTACCTACTGTATTTCTCTCTCTCTCTATCCCTCTACCTACCTACCTACTATATTTCTCCCTCTCTCTATCCCTCTACTTACCTACCTACTGTTTTTCTCCCTCTCTATCCCTCTACCTACCTACCTACTGTATTTCTTCCTCTCTCTATCCCTCTACCCACCTACCTACTGTATTTCTCCCCCCCTCTCTCCCTCTCCCTACCTACTGTATTTCTCCCTCTCTCTACCTTCCTACCTACTGTATTTCTTCCTCTCTCTCTATCCCTCTACCTACTGTATTTCTCTCTATCTCTCTCTATCCCTCTACCTACCTACCTACTATATTTCTCCCTCTCTCTATCCCTCTACTTACCTACCTACTGTTTTTCTCCCTCTCTCTATCCCTTTACCTACTGCGGGATCGGATCCTGCCCCATACATCCTCATGGCCGATTCGCTCCCACAGAGAGGGACTTCTCCGGGTGCCGTCCACTAGACCTTGTCAGCGGGCGACGCCCAGGGGAAGGGCCTTCTCTGTGGCGGGCCCAGCCCTCTGGAACGACCTTCCCCCCGACATTAGAACAACCACGGACCTCCGCTCCTTCCGGCAGAAATTAAAAACATACTTTTTCTGCTTGGCCGGCCTAGGTTAGTCTCTACCTTTAGGGTTTAGGGAACACTAGTTTTAATATGGGGATTTT
Source organism: Rhabdophis nuchalis (assembly GCA_039707465.1). Lineage (NCBI taxonomy): Eukaryota > Metazoa > Chordata > Lepidosauria > Squamata > Natricidae > Rhabdophis > Rhabdophis nuchalis. Next base: position 405,614,833 of record CM077643.1, read on the forward strand.
AGTGCAGGGACAATTAAGTTTAATTTGTTTTTACTCTATTGTATTTATTTTTGTATATATACTTTATGTGTTTTAATTTTTCCCTGTGCACCGCTCCGAGTCCCCTTGGGGAGAGGACGCGGTATATAAAATAAAGACCGAGTGGCTGTGGTTTCCGGCTGCCCGATTCAACCAGCTGACTCCATCGCTGGCCATAGGGGGCGAACATCTTGCCCCTGTGGATGGGGCGCGCAACTTGGGTGTCCTCCTGGATGCCCGGCTGTCCATGGAAGATCAAGTGACAGCTGTGGCCAGGAGGGCGTTTTACCAGGTTCGCCTGGTTCGCCAGTTGCGCCCCCTATTGGATCGGGACGCCCTTCGCACAGTCACTCATGCTCTCGTGACATCGCGACTGGACTATTGTAACTCTCTCTACATGGGGCTCCCCTTGAGGTGCACCCGGGGACTTCAGATGGTTCAGAATGCAGCCGCGCGGGCAATCTTGGGTACCTCCAGATTTGCCCACATAACTCCACTTCTGCGCGAGCTGCACTGGCTGCCTGTCGTCTTCCGGGTGCGCTTCAAGGTATTAGTCATCATTTTTAAAGCGCTCCATGGCTCGGGACCTAGCTATCTGCGGGATCGGATCCTGCCGCATACATCCTCACGGCCGATTCGCTCCCACAGAGAGGGACTTCTCCGGGTGCCGTCCACTAGACTCTGTCAGCGGGCGACGCCCAGGGGAAGGGCTCTCTCTGTGGCGGGCCCAGCCCTCTGGAACGACCTTCCCCCCCGACATCAGAACAACCACGGACTTCCGCTCCTTCCGTCTGAAATTAAAAACTCATCTTTTCCGTTTGGCCGGCCTTGGTTAGCCTCTCTCTACAGGGTTTAGCTGTTTTTAATTGGGTATTTTAGCAGATTAAGGGGATTTTAGCACAGGCTTATATTTAATTTTTTCTTAACTGTATGTGTATATTGTATTGTGGTTTTAGTTTCCCTGTGCACCGCTCCGAGTCCCTATGGGGAGAAGAGCGGTCTATAAATTAAAATAATAATAATAATAATAATAATAATAATAATAATTATTATTATTATTATTATTATTATTATTATTATTATTATTACTGTATTTCTCCCTCTCTCTCTCTATCCCTCTACCTACCTACCTATCTACTGTATTTCTCCCTCTCTCTATCCCTCTACCTACCTACTGTATTTCTCCCCCCCCTCTCTCTATCCCTCTACCTACTGTATTTCTCCCTCTCTCTATCCCTCTACCTACCTACCTACTATATTTCTTCCTCTCTCTCTCTATCCCTCTACCTTCCTACCTGCTGTATTTCTTCCTCTCTCTCTATCCCTCTACCTACTGTATTTCTCCCTCTCTCTATCCCTCTACCTACCTATCTGCTGTATTTCTTCCTCTCTCTCTCTCTATCCCTTTACCTACCTACCTGCTGTATTTCTCTCTTCCCCCCTCCCTCTGTATCCCTCTACCTACCTACCTACCTACACTCTCTCCCTACCTACCTACTGTATTTCTCTCTCCCTCCCTCCACCTACCTACTTTTTTTTTAATTTGCCTCTTCAAAACCTTGGTGCGTCTTATAACTTTGGTGAGTCTTATACTCTGAAAAATACGGTAATCAATACAATCTCTTTCTCCTTTGTCGCCTTCCTCTGTGGAAGGACAGTCTTTGGGCTTCCAAGAAACAGATCTGCATATATGAATGGTTTCCATTTCCCCCCGCAGAAAGGATCGTCCCTAAGGAGAGCTGCCCCGCCCACTCCCAGCCGAAGCCATGGCTGCCGTGGTGGCCAAACGCGAAGGCCCCCAATTCATCAGCGAAGCAGCCGTCCGGGGGAACGCCGCCATCCTGGATTATTGCAGGACGTCCGTCTCGGCGCTCTCGGGAGCCACCGCCGGCATCCTCGGCCTCAACGGCCTCTACGGCTTCATCTTCTACTTCCTGGCTTCTGTCTTACTGTCGGTGCTTTTGGTGCTAAAAGCCGGACGGCGATGGAGCAAATATTTCAAATCCCGAAGGCCTCTTTTTACCGGGGGACTGATCGGAGGATTATTCACATACATTCTCTTCTGGACTTTCCTTTACGGCATGGTGCACGTTTACTAGGAGGAGGAAGAAGAAGAAGAAGACAACGGTATATAGCCAGAGCGGTCGTGAGGAGAGACAGCTCGCGACTTCCTTTCGGATGCCATAGAATGGGGGATCCTGGCCCATTGCTTGCCCTCTTCACGCGCTCCCTAACCTACGTCAGAAAGCAAGCCTCTAGAACCCTGCTAACGAAACAGAATGTGAAACACCCTTCCCCACTTCCTCGGCTTTTAAAAATGACGTGTAAATAACCCATCCTCCACTTCAGAGGACGTCCCGTTCTTCTCGGTTTATCCCTCTGCCCCAAGGCTGCTAGAATTCTATCCTAACCCTCTTAACCCCTACTTTCCCTTCGGAGAATTTTCCTCGCTGTGTGTAACCAGATCTACTATTTTGGAAAGAGAGAGAGAGAGAGAGAAAAAGAAATCTATATCAATATTCCGTGCCTGGTCGATTTTTGTACGTACCTTGGTTGAGAAGGCTTCAGAAGGAAAACACGGTTTTCGCAGCCTTAACTACACAGGCAGGTTGTAAGGGGGAGGTGGGTGGAGGGACGTTTGGCCTGAAGCTGCTTAACCTCCAAGTAAACATTGGCAACAAGTTCAGTGGGAGTTTTATTTTAAAGTGGGGGGGGGGCATTTATAGCCGTGTCTATGATCACAACCAGTGGTGGGTTTCAAAATTTATTTAGAACCTCTTCTGTGGGTGTGGCCTGCTTTGTGGGAGTGGCTTGCCGGCCATGTGACTAGGTGGGAGTGGCTTGCCGGCCATGTGACCAAGTGAGAGTGGCTTGGCAGTCATGTAACTGGGTGGGCTTGGCCAACTTGTAAAATGGGAAACTCACTTAACAACGCTCTTGCTTGGCAACCAAAATGTTGGCTCAGGAACTCTGGCATTTGAAGCACGCAAGTCTTCCAAGCTGTCAAGTTACCAGACCCTTGCACCCCTCACCCTTTAGAAAAAAACAAAACCCAGGGGTGTTCAAACTTGACAGCTTGAAGACTTGTGGACTTCAACTCCCAGAATTCCTCCTCTCGCTCTTCCTCCGGATGATGGGCGGACGGGCGGAGGGGAGGGAGCTGGAACCGGTTCTAAACGGCCCTGGAGATTTATGGAACCTCTTCTATGGAAGAGGCTAGAACTGGCAGGAACCCAGCCCTGATCACAACCCAGCCAGCGTGGCCAAAGATGGAGGATGCTGGATTTTCACATTTGTTATCCATCACCTCAAATTCAGTAGAGACCCAGTTTTCTCATACCTACTCAAGGTACTGCAGGGGTCTCCAAACTTGGCAACTTGAAGACGTGTGGACTACAACTGGAGGCTAAAGCAGAGGAAGAACGGTTGTAGGAACTGGGTACGTCTAGTTTCATGAAAAGAAGGACCAGGGGAGACATGATAGCAGTCTTCCAATCTCTCTCAAAGAAGGAGTCAAGCTATTTTTCAAAGCACTTGAGGGCAGAACAAGAAGCAATGGGTGGAAACTAATCAAGGAGAGAAGCAACTTAGAACTAAGGAGAAATTTCCTGACAGTCAGAACAATTAATCAGTGGAACTCCTTGCCTCCAGAAGTTGTGAATGCCCCAACACTGGAAGTCTTTAAGAAGATGTTGGATAGCCATTTGTCTGAAGTGTAGGGCTTCCTTTCTAGGCAAGGGGTTGGACTAGAAGACCTTCAAGGTCCCTTCCAACTCTGTTATTCTATATACTATATATAATTTTGGGAACTCCCAGATACTCCCACGTAACACCGCTCCTGCGCGAGCTGCACTGGCTGCCTGTGGCCTTTCGGGTGCGTTTCAAGGTGCTGGTCACCATCTTTAAAGCGCTCCATGGCACGATCCCTTGCGGGATCGCATCCTGCCCCATACATCCTTTCGGCCGATTCGCTCTCACAGAGAGGGACTTCTCCGGGTGCCGTCCACCAGGCAATGCCAGCGGGCGACGCCCAGGGGAAGGGCCTTCTCTGTGGCGGGCCCGGCCCTTTTGGAACCACCTACCCACCAATATTAGAACTACTACGGACCTCCGCTCCTTCCGCCTAAAAGTAAAGACATATTTGTTCCATCAGGACGGCTTGGCCTAACCTATGCTCCTCGCCCCAGTCTGTAGTTTAAATTGTGTAATCAGGTTTTAATGGGATACAGTTTTAATGTTTTATAAATTTTAGTACAGGGTTAATGATTTAATTTGGTTTTAATTATGTATGTATTGTTATGTTTTTAGATGTTCTTAATTTTCCTGTACACCACCGCCCCGAGTCCCTTCGGGGAGAGGGGGCGGTTTAGAAATGTAATAAATTAAATTAAATTAAATACACAACTCCCAGAATTCCTCAGCCAGGCAAGGCTGAAGAATTTTGGGAGTTGAAGTCCACACGTCTTCAAGTTGCCAAATTCGGAGAGCCACGAGGCAGCGGATTACAGCTTCGGTGGATTCAGGAATGAAATAATCAGGTAATTTATGACTCCCCGTCCTTTTTAACTTTCGCGCCACGGTAATTCTAAAGTTACAGCTCTGAGTATTTCGCTTCTGAAGCGAGAATCGAACTGCCTTTTCAGTTGCTGGGTCTTGATAAGTCTCAGGAAACTAAACATCAACTCACCGTGTTGGAATTTAAGCAGGGGATGAGGGAGAGAGTTACTTCGCTGATTTTATTTTTGAGCCTCTCAAATGCTGTTGGGTACAAGGTTCAAGGTTAAATCAAGGAGACGTAAGGCTTCAACGAGGCCCAGGAGCATTACGTCAGTTCTGTGAGGTCCTTGGTGCTCTCTGAGCTTGGTGGTTTTCTTGGGTTTCATGACCCAACTAGGGAACATCGTCAGTGTTGGAAGAGGGGGGGGGGGGTATGCAGAGAGGAAGGAGGAGGACTGTGGGATCCTTGGTGCTCTCTGAGCTTGGTGGTTTTCTGGCAGACATTTCATGACCCAACTAGGGAACATCATCAGTGCTAGAAGGGAGTGGTGTGTGCAGGGAGGAATGTTAGATGCTCTCTGAGCTTGGAGGTTTCTTGCAGACATTTCACTACCCAACTAGGTAACGTCATCAGTGCTAGTAAGTGTGGGAATTGCACCCTGTTAATATATAGTAACATGCCCTGCCAGTACACTCTCTCTCCCTCTCTCTCCCTCTCCCTCTGTCTCTCCCTCTCTCTCTCCCTCTCTCTCTCACTGTCTCTCTCTCCCTCTGTCTCTCTCTCCCTCTCTCTCACTCTGTCTCTCTCTCTCTCTTTCATTCTGTCTCTCTCTTTCACTCTGTCTCTCTCTTCCTCTCTCTGACACACCTTAATTAGGATTTTGTTCTCTTTGTTTGGTGTTAATTCCCTTTTTCACTGGGTGTTGGACGGCGAGCGAGAATATATTCTGGTCTTTTTGTTTCCTTCGCTTTTAATTGAATGGCGTGTAAATGTGATTTATCTCCACGTGTCTATTGATAGCTGATAAGTCTTATTTGTCTCTTGACAAATCCCACCCCAGGGCAAGCTACTATATATAAATAGGCAGCAAATCCCACCATCCGATACACTGATGATGTTTCCTAGTTGGGGCATGAAATGTCTGCAAGACTCCACCTCTTCTGTCTATAAATTCTGTTCGTTATTGCTTTACAATCATCCTACATTTTTACTCTTAATACGAGAACTCAAACTTGGTTGAATGTTCTTACCGTATTTCTCGGAGTATGACGCACCTTTTTCCCTCAAAAAAAAAAGGCTGAAAATCTGGGTGCGTCTTATACACCAAATACAGCAATTTTTTTGCCTCCTGAAACCCCGCCCCTTCACCAAAATGGCCATGCAGAGCCTTTAGGAGGCTTCCAGAGTGCTCCTGGGGGGTGGGGAGGGCAGAAATGAGCAAAAAACGGGCCACTTTTGCCACCACCACCCCCACAGCTCCCAGAAGCACTCTAAGCCTCCTAAAGGTTATGCATCAAAAAATGGGCCCGTTTTTGCAAAAAAAACGGCCATTTTTTTGCTCGATTTTTGGGGAGGGGCCACCGCCAGGAACACTACAAGCCTCTTAAAGGGAGGTCTGAAGCTATTATTTTTGCTAATTATGGGTTTTTTTAAGTCATAAGAACATATGAATAGCCTTGCTGGAAGAGGCCACAGCCCATCCAGTCCAGCCTTCTGTCTCCCACAGTGGCTCCCCATTTGCTTCAGGGTCTTCCCAAGCAGATGTCTTCACCTGCTTAGGATTCCCTGCAAATGGCATTGAGAGATATCCTGCCTATCTCTCCAACCCGGAAGGTGTCCTTAGGCATCCATCATGATAGCCATGGATACCCTTGTTCTCCATGAACTCCTCTCATCCTTTCTTCTTTCTTTCTTTCTTTCTTTCTGAACATAAGAACCTAAGAACAGCCTTGCTGGAACAAGCCGCAGCCCATCCAGTCCAGCCTTCTGTCTCCCATAGTGGCTCCCCATTTGCTTCAGGGTCTTCCCAAGCAGATGTCTTCACCTGCTTAGGATTCCCTGCAAATGGCCTTGAGAGATATCCTGCCTATCTCTCCATCCCGGAGGGTGTCCTTAGGCATCCATCATGATAGCCATGGATACCCTTGTTCTCCATAAACTCCTCTCATCCTTTCTTAAAGGTGTCGAGGCTGACAGCTGTCACCACTTCTTCTGGCAGGGAGTTCCATAGACCAGGGATCCTCTGGGTGAAAAAGTCCTTCCTCTTATTTGTTTGAGGTCTAGCTTCCAAAAGTTTCATGAAGGGCCCCCTAGTTCTAGTGTTGTGCGATAGGGAAAACCGTTTTTCCTTTTCTACTTTGTCCACACCGTGCATGATTTTATAGACTTCAATCAGGTCACCTCTCAGGCGCCGTTGTTCTAGAGTCAAGAGGCCCAGCCGTTGCAGCCTCCGGTGGTAAGGAAGGTGTTCCAGCCCCCTAATCCTTCTGGTTGCCCTCCTCTGCCCCTTTTCCATTTCCATCATATCCTTCTGAAGGTATGGTGACCAGAACTGTACACAATGCTCCAGATGGGGCCTCACCATAGATTGATAAAGAGGCAGAATGACACTTGCTGACTTATTTTCTATACCCTTCCTAAGGATCCCTAGCAATGAGTTTGCTTTTTTCACTGCTGCGGCACACTGGGTTGACACCTTCCTTGAGCTGTCCACCAGGACACCCAGGTCCCTTTCCTTACGACCCCAATGGAGCCCCGAAGCACCCGTTGCTAAGCGAGACATTTGTTAAGTGAATTTTGTCCTGTTTCACCATCTTTCTTGCCACTGTTAAGTGAATCGCTGCGGTTTTTAAAATTAGCAACCTGGTTGTTGAGTGAATCTGGGGCTTCCCCGTCGTTTTCGCCTATCAGAAGGTCGCAAGGGGGGTCTCGCATGTCCCTGGGACCATGCGACTGCCGTAAATACGAATCTGTCGTAAGTGTGGGAAAAGGGTCCTTTTTTTCAGTGCCGTTGTAACTTTGAATGGTCACTAAATGAACTGTTGTAACTCGAGGACTACCTGTATTCACACACCTCCCCATATCTATATGTTCTTGTTAGTATTTAGTCATATATATATGTGTGTGTGTTAGTTTTATGAGCTGATCAATAAATAAATCAGAGAGACTAGGATAGATCTATTTCAAGCTTATTAGCTCTCATCAGCTAGCCATACCTTTTACTGGGATTTGAACCGGGGTTGTATTGCATATCAGGCAGGAGCCTCTAGCAATTGAGCCAAGCCGGCTCTCCCTATTGCATCAGCTAAGACGGGTATATTAGTATAGGTAATTATTTCCACAACATCCTGTTAGGGCCCCAATTAAGGGAGGAGACATACTGTTTCCTTTGTGGAAATAATTAGATAGATAGATAGATGATAGATAGATAGATAGATAGATAGATAGATAGATAGATAGATAGATAGATAGATAGATAGATAGATTAAATTAGAGAGAGACCAGGATAGATCTATTTTGAGCTTATAAGAGCTAATAAGCTCGAAATAGATCTATCCTGGTCTCTCTCTAATTTAATTTATTGATTAGCTCATAAAACTAACATACATACATACATACATACATACATACATACATACATACATACATACATACAAAGGTAAAGATTCTCCTCGCACATAGGTGCTACTCGTTCCCAACTCTAGAGGGCGGTGCTGGTCTCCGTTTCGAAGCCGAAGAGTCACCGCTGTCCGAAGACGTCTCGGTGGTCACGTGGCCGGCATGACTCAACACCGAAGGCGTACGGAACGCTGTTCCCTTCCCACCAAAGGTGGCTCCTATTTGTCTACTTGCATTTTTTGACGTGCTTTCGGACTGCTCGGTTGGCAGGAGCTGGGACAAGTCACGGGAGCTCGCTCCGTTACGCGGCGCTCGGGATTCGAACCGCCAACACATACATCTACTGCTTTGTATATAATTTTCCTCCCTTATTATGCTTAATGCTGCTTCCTCCTCCTTTCCTTACCACCACCCTGTGAGCATATAAAGGTAGGAAAGGAAACGAGGAAAAAGAGGCCAAATTGCAAAAAGAAACTAAGGGGAAAGAGAATAGAAATAGCTTCCAATTTTCTTTGCGGCAATTATAAAAACAAATGCAACATTATTATCTCTTACTCTAGGGCAGGGGTCTGCAAAGTCGGCTCTTTTAAGACTGGTGGACTTCAACTCCCAGAATTCCCCAGCCAGCTATGCTGGCTGGGGAACTCTGGGAGTTGAAGTCCACCAGTCTTAAAAGAGCCGACTTTGCAGACCCCTGCTCTAGGGTATTTTGCTTGGTTTTTTGTTAAAAAAAAAAAACCCCACCTCTATGGTCTATTTCATCTCATCATCAAAATCCCGCTCGTTTTTCAAAACGTCTTTTTCCGTTCAACCCATTTATATTTTTTTAAGCATCCAGAAATTCCCGGTGAAGCAGCCATCCATCCATCAGGAATACGGCTCGTGGTTCCGTAGATCGGGGGTCTCCAACCTTTGCAACTTTAAGCCTGAAGGACTTCATCCCTGGAGGCTTTGAAGAAGAGACTGGACTGCCGTCTGTCAGAAATGGTGTAGGGTCTCCTGCTTGGGCAGAAGGTTGGACTAGATCAGGGGTCCCCAACCTCTTTTGCACCAGGGACCAGTTTCATTTTAAAGAAAATTCCGCGGACCGGCTGGCGTAGAGGGGGAGCAGGGAGGGAGAGGGAACAGGCGGCGCATGCGCACGCGCGGGTGTGTGTGTGTGAGTCGGTTCACTCGCCCCTCTAGGGCCCCCAACGGTGTGAGCAGCCGCACCTGTGCTCTCCCGCCCCCAGCGCGCGCTCTGACCAGGGGGCTGCTCCCTCCTCCTTCTCTCCGGCCCGGTTCCTGTCAAGCCATGGACCGGCACCGGTCCACGGACCGGGAGTTGGGGACCCTGGACTAGATGACCTGCAAGGTCCCTTTCAACTCTGTTGATCTGACTAAGTTTCTGCCTGGTGCCTGCAGGAAATCTCCCTTCGATTGAGCCTCCTTGGTTTGGGCAAGGCTGATTTCCCCCCACGGAGGCTGGCCTTGTGGGTGCGATTCCCGAAGAGCGTCTCTGGAGTAGAGCAGGGGTCTCCAACCTTTGCAACTTGAAGGACTTCAGCTCCCAGACTTTGCTGGCTGGAGAATTCTGGGAGCTGAAGTCCTTCAGACTTAAAGTTGCAAAGGTTGGAGAGCCCTGCCGTAGATCATATTTTGATTTAACTCCTGCGATGGGCCACTTCTAACGCACCTGTCATAAAATAAAACCTGGGTTGTGTGTAAATTCATACCATAGGCAGAAAAATAAAGCAATAAATCAGTTTTTCCCTGAAGTGGAGGTGGAAGATATGCCGATGACCAACCCATCTTCACGGTGAAGTCATGTTTCATGAGTTGGTTGGATGCTGGAGAATTGCATGTCGCAGGAATTCTATTTAGCATTCCAGCATAACCCCACTGGCTGGAGCATTGTTTACGCACGTTGCAAGAATTTATTTCGAATTCCTGAACGATCCCACGGGCTCAGCCATTTGCAGGAAGAGATTCAACACGGGAAGCGGGTGATTAAAAGTTCTTATAATATCGTATAATTTCAAACACAAATGCTCAGAATGCGATTATTCTCCGAGCGGCTTCGAAGTGCGAGACGGACGGCAAACCAATGTGGAAATTACAGGGAGTCCTCGAGTTACGACCACCCCCCAAATTTCTGCCGTTAAGTGAGACATTTGTGAAGTGAGTTTTGCCCCCGTGTTACAAACCTTTCTTGCCACATTGGTTAAGTGAATCCCTGTGGGTGATAAGTTAATAACACCAGTTGTTAAGTGAATCTGGCTCCCCGCATTGACTTTGCTGGTCAGAAGGTCGCAAAAGGGGATCACGTGACCTTGGGAACACAGGAATGGTCATCGGTATGAGTCGGTTTTGATTTTGGTCACACGGGGCTGCTACAAAGCTCGTTACGTGTGAAAAAAGGTCCTAAGCCGCTTTTTCCCCAGCGCCGTCGTAACTTTGAACGGTCACTCAATGAACTGTTGTAAGTCGAGGACTGTCTGTAATAGTGACCATGGCAAAAGAAAGCAAAGATAGTATCCATAGTAATAGATGCCTTGGGGCCAATCCCAAAACATCCGGGGCACCACTGGAAGACCATTGGCATTGACAAATTCCCCATCAGTCAATTGCAAAAAGGCAGATTTACTCATAGTAGCTGACATCCTGCAACTAGAACTTTACTACCGCCAAATATCCACATCTGCCTTTTCTGGGGTCTTAGGAAGGGCTTGATTTTTTTGGGGGGGTCCTTTAACGACCTCTTAATCTCTAGCGAGGTGGAATCGGGGCAATTAAATGGAGCGGAGTGTGTTACTGGCCAGCTGCCCTTCCCTGTCGTCAATGCGGTGTTCTGTTCGGCAGATATATCCTCACTGTGCCCTGAGAGAGAAATATCAGCCGCTACACCTAGGATCGAACCTGCAGCCTCCTGATTCGTGAGGCGAGTGTTCCACCTCTAGGTCACCGCGCCATTCTTGGGAAGGACTCGATGGGGTGGATAAACATGCCGAATCCGGGTCCGAACATCTGGCCGACTGCGCGATGAACAATGATAATAGTTCGGCGTGGACAACGGTCCTGTCTACTCTTCGATTGCCTTTTGACCTACATTTGACAGGCTACGGACGGCGGTGTTAAAGTTATCCAGAAGCCACGTAAAAGAGGATTTATATCCACCCCACGGTCCTTAACGCAAGATTTTCCGGCATTTGGTTGTGTGAAAAATCCTGCCGTGTGTAGATATCCTTGCCGAAAACGAAGGCCGTTAAAGAGCTTAAGCGAATCCCTTCCTGTGGCTTCCTGGGATCCGTGGTTTCTCTTAACAACGGATGACCTCTCCATCCGTCGTCATGGATGCTGTTAGGTCTCGTCCGTCTGCAGCTGTTCCAGCTGATCCAACCGGGATAAAGAATCTTCACTCTGGTTCCCAGCCTGATTCCCGTTGACGGTGCTTGCCGGTAAAGATTTTTTGGCGTTCGACCTACAGGTAGAAAAGGAAAGGCGGGGAAAATTAGCAAAGGTGGAATCTCTGTAAACTTGGTTGTTGTTGTTTTTTGGCAGACGTTTCATTGCCCAACTAGGTAACATCATCAGGGCTGTTGAGTGTGAGGTTTGCTGCCTGTGTACAATGTGTGTTGCATTTTATGCTGATAAATAAAGGGAGACTAGTATAGATCTATTTCAAGCTATTTAGCTCTCATCAGCTAGCCATACCCTTACTGGGATTTGAACCGGGGCTATTTTTACATCGTAGGCAGTTATATTAGCCTCTAAGCCGCAAGCTCTCCTCCCTTGTCAGCTGAGCCAAGGAAATAATTAAGTGTTATGTATTTGGGCATACCAGGTGCTTTGACATATATATATGTGTGTGTGTGTGTGACAATTTGCGAACCATCTCTATGACTACTATCAAACTGCCATAGTGAAGAGCATTCCAAACATTCCTGTGGTCAAAAAGGAATCTCAAACTGGCCTGTGAATGCGCATGTCTAAACTATCATCTCTCATTGGCTGTGACTTATGACGAAAGCTGAGGGGAGGACAGTAATGCGGGCAAAGTTCAGAAGCAGATAAAGGAAGCAAAAAAGATGGCTGCAACGAAAAAATGCCAGAATGCTAATCCTAATAAATGATTGGGTTTATTTTTTTTTGAACCTTGTCTCAAGGCCTGTACATTTTGTTAGGTTTTCTCCTGGGAACTTGACATATGTATATGTATATTTATTTATATATATTCAGCTAATCCTCGACTTACGACCACAAATGAACCCAGAATTGATGTTGCTCGGTGAGAAATTGGTTGAGTTTTGCCCCATTTTATGACCTTTCCCGCCACATTTGGGAAGCGAATCACAGCCGTTTGTTAAGCTGGGAACGTCGTTGTTAAGCGAATCTGGATTCCCCATTGAGCTTGCTTGTCAGAAGGTCGCAAACGGGGATCACCTGACCCCTGGGACGCTGCGACAGTCATAAGTATGAACCAGTTGGCAATCATCTGAATGTAAATCATGTGACGGTGAGGATGCTGCAATGGTTGTAAGTGTGAAAAAGGGTCATGTCACTTTTTTCAGGGCTGTTGTAACTTTGAATGGTCACTAAATGGACTGTTGTAAATCGAGGACTATCTGGGGTGGCGTTTGTCAATTTACTAATAGACTATCAGTCATCCCAGAGAGACAATAAAAAGCTAAGAAGGAAGCAAAAAGACTAGAAAATATATAGTAGCTTACCCTACCAGTGGTTTTATCCCTGGTACTTCATTATTGTTCTCTGCTTGATGGTTTGTCTGGTGCTAATCCCCGCTTATCTGGATTGCTAGAAAGAATCTGTTCCAGATTTTTGTTTGTTTCCTTCATAGCCTTTGATTGTCTCTTTTGAAATGGTGTGTAAATGTGGTTTACCTCTGTGTGTCTGTAAATAGCTGATGTGTCTGAATGCCAACCTTCCAGGGATTTCCTAAAGTTTTTTTTTGCAACCTTCCAAGGGATTTTTTCTTTAGATTACTCAAGGCTTTTAATGACCTAGATCCCATCATTTTGAGAGCGACATCTCCATCTTGAGACCAATCACAAAGCTGGAAGATCTGATGCAATGTGAAGACTTTCTCTCCCTTTCCTATACCCCATTTGGAAGGTTTACACACTTTTGTTTGGTGATGTACCATTGGATCAACATAGACCAGGGGTAGTCAACCTTTTTATACCTACCGCCCACTTTTGTATCTCTGTTAGTAGTAGAATTTTCTAATTACTGGTTCCACAGTAATGGTGATTTATAAAGTAGGGAAGTCAATTAAATTTAAAAAGAGGAAAGTGCTTCAGTATCGGACATAACCCCTACCGCCCACCATGAAAGCTGGAACACCCACTAGTGGGCGGTAGGGACCAGGTTGACTACCACTGTTCTAGGGTTTAGATGAGAATGTCATCGAAGCAGACTAGAACTCCTTTATATAGATACTCATGGACAGGGGTAGTCGACCTTTCTCTACCTACCGCCCACTTTTGTATCTCAGTAGTAAAATTTTCTAACCGCCCACCAGTTCCACAGTAATGGTGATTTACAAAGTAGGGAAGTCAATTAAAAAAAGGAAAGTGCTTCAGTATCGGACAAAACCCCTACCACCCACCATGAAGGCTGGAACGCCCACTAGTGGGCGGTAGGGACCAGGTTGACTACCACTGACATAGACTCTTACCAACTTCATAGGTATGCTTTTTTAACACACTGTTTTACACAGAATAGAATAGAGATGGAAGGGACCTTGGAGGTCTTCTAGTCCAACCCCCTGCTCAATCAGACCTTAGTCAAATTGCTATCCAGCCCCTTCTTAAAAGCCTCCAGTGACTCAAAGCTTCTGAAGGCAAGTCCTCCCACTGATGAATTGTTCTCACTGTCAGGAAATAAGGAATCAAGAACGCTTTGCAGCTGCGTGGGTGACCTACCTCACTTCCTCGTATTTTTTCCCTCTGTAAAACTGGCTCTTTTGGAGAAGATACAGCAGCACCAAGTCGCAGAGAAACGCCCCCTGGGTGGGTTGGATGGCAGAAACAATTCCACATGAAGGAGCAGAGTGGAAATCCACTGGGCTAACAGTAGTTTTAAAAAGGTTTCATATCTGCAGTTGCGTGATTATTCTAATGAGGGCTGTTTATTGTCTTATTGTATTCTATTATTATGTGAATAGAATAGAGAATGGAATGGAAATAGGAATAGAATAGACTATAGAAGAATAAAAAAGAATAGAATAGAATATAGAAGAATAGAATAGAATAGAATATACAGTAGAAGAATAAAAAAGAATAGAATAGAATATAGAAGAATAGAATAGAACAGAATAGAATAGAATATAGAAGAATAAAAAAGAATAGAATAGAATATAGAAGAATAGAATGGAATAGAATAGAATAGGAATAGAATAGAATAGGAATAGGAATAGAACAGAATAGGAGAATAATAAAGAATAGAATAGAAGAATAGAATAGAATATAGAATAGCATATAGAAGAATAAAAAGAATAGGAATAGAAGAATACAATATAGAAAAATAGAATAGAAGATAGAAGAATAGAATAGTAGAAGAGAATGGAATGGAATATAGATGAGAAGAATATAGAAGAGAATAAAATGGAATTTAGACGAGAAGAATAGAATAGAAGAGAATATAGAATAGAATATAGTAGAATAAAATAGAATAGAAGAGAATATAGAAGAGAATAAAATGGAATGTAGATGAGAAGAATAGAATAGAATGTAGAAGAATAAAAAAGAATAGAATAGAAAATAGAAGAATAGAATAGTAGAACAGAATGGAATATAGACGAGAAGAAGAGAAGATAGAAGAGAATAAAATGGAATAGAGAAGAGAAGACTAGAGAAGAGAAGATAGAATAGAATATAGTAGAACAAAATAGAATACAATAGTAGAATATAGAAGAGAATAAAATGGAATGTAGATGAGAAGAATAGAATAGAATATAGAAGAATAAAAAAGAATAGAATAAAATATAGAATAGAATATAGAAGAATAAAAAAGAATAGAATATAGAAGAATAGAATAAAATAGTAGAAGAGAAGTGAATGGAATATAGACGAGAAGAGAAGATAGAAGAGAAGAGAAGATAGAAGAGAAGAGAGGATAGAAGAGAATAAAATGGAATACAGAAGAGAAGAATAGAATAGTAGAAGAGAAGAGAATGGAATATAGACGAGAAGATAGAAAAGAAGAGAAGATAGCAGAGAAGAGAATAAAATGGAATATAGAAGAGAAGAATAGAATAGTAGAAGAGAAGAGAATGGAATATAGAAGAGAAGAAGAGACTGGAGACCTAGACTGGAGATTGGTGTTGGAGTGCCCAAAGAGAGAAATATCTGACTCTACCTAGGATCGAACTCACAGTCCCCGGATTGTGAGGCAAGAGCTCCACCTCTGGGCCACTGCACCACTACTAAGGACTGCCTGTGATCTAGCAATTGATTGCTTCCATCCCGAACGATTGACCTACCACTCCCATTAGCGCAAGACTGGATCCCACGTTGATTACCGTTGGGATGATGTTAAATTTCCCTGCCTGGGGGGGGGAAAAAACGAAAAAGAATTAATTCTTTAGAACAGAGACTAATTCCCAAGAAAAATGAAGCCAACTCTTGGTCCCTACAAAACCCCCTTTCATTAATTTCCTGTGAATTCTGCTCCTTCCCATCCAGCAAAATCTTTCCAGGGAGGATTTAGGGTCACAGACCTCATCTGGCTTGGAGAGCTGCCAGGCCGAGATCTGCAGAACTTGTCCAGCAGTCTCGGAGAGTCACGAACCAATGAAGCGAACGAATGGCCTCCTGCAAACTCCACTCCCCTGTCGCTCCTCTTTTATTCCCTCTGGGAGGGGCCCTTCAACGTCCACCTGTGGCCTTCCTCCCAAGTCGACCCCTGTTCTTTAGCCGTTCCCTTCGACTGGCCACTCTGTGTATGCGCACACTGGGAATAGGCTCCACATGTTCTTTTGTCCCATTTATCTCCAAAGCTGATAACTGTCAGACGGCCCTGGCCCCCTCTCTGCCTCCGACACAGAGCCCTCCTCAGTGCCTTCCCCAGACTCCAGGACTGGCCCAGGTTCCTCCCCAACCCTCCCCACTGTCCGACTCTGTTCCACTGGTGCTGGTGGGCTACAACAATAATTTGGAAGGGACCTTGGAGGTCTTCTAGTCCAACCCCCTGCCTAGGCAGGAAACCTTATACCATTTCAGACAAATGGCTGCCCAACCTCTTCTTAAAGACTTCCAGTGTTGGGGCATTCAATAATAGAATAATAGAATAGCAGAGTTGGAAGGGACCTTGGAGGTCTTCTAGTCCAACCCCCTGCCTAGGAAGGAAACCTTATACCATTTCAGACAAATGGCTGTCCAACCTCTTCTTAAAGACTTCCAGTGTTGGGGCATTCAATAATAGAATAATAGAATAGCAGAGTTGGAAGGGACCTTGGAGGTCATCTAGTCCAACCCCTGCCTAGGCAGGAAACCTTATACCGTTTCAGACAAATGGCTGTCCAACCTCTTCTTAAAGACTTCCAGTGTTGGGGCATTCAATAATAGAATAATAGAATAGCAGAGTTGGAAGGGACCTTGGAGGTCATCTAGCCCAACCCCCTGCCTAGGCAGGAAGCCCTATACCGTTTCAGACAAATGGCTATCCAACCTCCTCTTAAAGACTTGCAGTGTTGGGGGCATTCAATAATACAATAGCAGAGTTGGAAGGGACCTTGGAGGTCATCTAGTCCAACCCCCTGCCTAGGCAGGAAACCCTATGCCGTTTCAGACAAATGGCTACCCAACCTCCTTTTAAGGACTTCCATTGTTGGGGCGTTCACAACATGCGAAGGGAAACCATCACAAGACCCTCACCTAATGTGATCTTCACCTGATGTGACCTCCCCACACAAGACCCACTGACCATACGAAGCTCTTATAAGCACAACACCGACACTGATATCCCCTAGATTCTGTTGATGTTGTTACCTAGCCTGGTCACAAAACGTTCACAACTAAACCAAGAAGCTCGGAGAACAAACCTCCGCCTTCATCCTACACCCGAGCTACAGATATTTGCCACTATCGCAAACCGGGGTGTGTGTGTTCCCCCAGTAGTGCCTTGACCTCACCTTCCCATTCACCATGATATCAAAACGGATCCCGTAAGCTTTGATCAGCGTTCGGAAATCGACATCCGCCGCGCTCCGGTAATACTTGGCAAACCTGAAAAGAAAATAAATCCGAAAATGTCAAGACGATTTATTTTTCCGAGCTAAAGAAAGATCTTTCCCCCTCCCCCCCACCTTTGGACTCCCTTGCGGTCTGATTACGGGCAGTCCTCAAGTTACAACGATTCGCTTAGTGACTGTGCGAAATTATAACACCACTGAAAAAGGGACCTATGGTCCAGTGGTGGGTTCCAGATCCCATCGCAACCAGTACGGTGTGCATGGGGCCGGGCGTTGTAGTTTTATTTATTTTTTATTTTATTTTTTTATTTAATTAAATTTATATCCCACCCTTCTCCACGAAGGACCCAGGGCGGCGCACAGGAAATTAAAAACATATAAAATAGCAAAATACAAAATTTAAAAACATATTAAATTTACGATCCTATGCTAAAACCAAATTAAAATTCCCAATTTAAAACTATCTAAAAACCCCGACGGGAGGTTATGCTAGGCCGGCTTGCTGAAAGAGATGTGTCTTTAGACACTGGCGGAAGAGGCGGAGGTCCGAGATGGTGCGAAGTTCAGGGGGGAGGTCGTTCCAAAGGGCAGGGCCCGCCACAGAGAAGGCCCTTCCCCTGGGTGTCGCCAGACGGCATTGCCCGGCCGACGGTACCCTGAGAAGGCCCTCTCTGTGGGAGCGGATCGGCCGGAGGGATGTATGGGGCAGGAGACGGTCTCGCATATAACTAGGCCCCCGAGCACAGTTGGCCATGTGCGCTGCGCACCCTGCCATCCTGCAACACTCAGCTGCTCGGTGGAGGTCACACAGGTGCTCGCACGCACAGACAATTGGCCAGTCACATTATAAACAGCTACGGAACGCGAGCAGGCGGGTGGGCCTAAAGAGTAGCCGCTGCTCCTGGCTACTACCAGTATGGCCGTACCACCCGGAACCCACCACTGCTATGACCGTTGTTCACACAACCATTGCAGCATCTCCATGGTCACATGATCAAAATTCAGACGCTTGGCAACTGGCACGAACTTATGACGGTTGCAGTGTCCTGAGGTCACGTGTTCCCTTTTTGCAACCTTCGGACGAGCAAAATCAGTGGGGAAGCCCGATGCGCTCAACAGCCGTGTTCCTAGCTTCACAACTGCAGTGATTCGCTTAACCGTTGTGGCCAAGACCGTTGTAAAATGCGGCAAAGCTCCCTCACTTAGCAACGGAAAATTTGGGTTCCGTAAATCGAGAATTACTTCTAACGAAAGGCATTCATTTTATTGTTTATCGCCTCCGTTACAAGAATGTCACAAGACGGTCTGCCTTTCCCTGGGAACGATCGGATGAGGCTTTGTGGATCAGGGGTAAAATGCCACCAGTGTGAACCTGTGGTGGGTTCCGGATCCCATCACAACCGGTATGCTGTGGCGGGGCTGGGCGTCCACCACGAGCCGGCACACCACCGCTCTGCGAAGCTCTAGCTGCTTGATGGAGCATCGGGCGGGCGCCGTACACTGCATGCGCAAATGGCCACTTGGGTCAAACACAGGTAAGGAGGGCAGGTGGGCGGGCAGGCCCTCCGAAGCACCGTACCGGTACAGTACCTGGTGTGTCAGGTCTGCTTCACCGATAACCAAGAAAGAAACCTCTCGACTCCATTTTTAGTGGAGTTAAAAGTACTTTTACTGGTTAAGGAATGAATAGCATAGATGCAAAGCAAGGTCTGAAACATTTAGGCGCGAAAGCATACATATCAATATATGTCCAACCCCCTTTTCCCAGTAATCCCCCTTCCATGGTCCAATGTGCAAAGCCCCTAGGTGTCATGGGGCTTCATCTTCAAAAAGCATCATCAGGTTGGCATGTAAGACCGTTGACCTTGACCATAAGATGACCCAACCACTGGTACGCGAAGTAGATGGGAACAGTAGATGGCACCAGAGTATTTCCTTCTGCAACTCACCCTCCTGCACCGTACAGTCCCAATAACCCAAATGCAAAGCCCCTCCCTCCCCGTTTCATATGGCAGCCAGAGCGAACAGGAAAGCGGAGGCTGACAGGTGCTTCCAGCAGGCACTGATGTACCTGCTGAAACCCACCACTGGTGTGTACAATACAATACAATACAATACAATAGCAGAGTTGGAAGGGACCTTGTAGGTCTTCTAGTCCAACCCCCTGCGTGGGCAGGAACCTTATACCATTTCAGACAAATGGCTATCCAACATCTTCTTAAAGACTTCCAGGGTTGGGGCATTCACAACTTCTGGAGGCAAGCTGTTCCAGAGGTTAATTGTCCTAACTGTCAGGAAATTTCTCCTCAGTTCTGTGTTGCTTCTCTCCTGGATTAGTTTCCACCCATTGCTTCTTGTTCTGCGTTCAGCTGCTTTGGAGAATAGCTTGACTCCCTCTTCTTTGTAGATATTGGAAGACTGCTATCATGTCTCCCCTGGTCCTTCTTTTCATTAAACTAGACACACCCAGTTCCTGCAACCGTTCTTCATATGTTTTAATCTCCAGTCCCCTGATCCTCTTGGTTGCTCTTCTCTGCACTCTTTCTAGAGTCTCCACATTTTTAAAGCATTTTTTTTATTATCGGTTTGGGCGAATAGGTAGTTAAAAAAATGCTTTACAAAGTGCAAAAAGAAAAGGTTCTATGACAAATCAGCTCTGCCGTGCGATCGTGGAAACCTTTCCCCCACCCCACTTTTAAAAGAAATTTTTTAATTACCTATTCGCCCGAACCGGTAGTAAAAAAGTATGCTTTAAAAGGTGGGCGGGTGGAAAGGTTCCCATGATCGCACGGCACAGCTGAATCTTTCTCTTCTTAAAGCATTTTTTTCTACCGGTTCAAGCAAATAGGTTTTTAAAAATGTTTTACAATTTTTTAAATGTTGGCCACACCCACCCAGTCACATGACCCCCACCACCACTATCAAGCCACGCCCACCAAGCCACACCCAGGGAACCAGTGGCTAACTGTCATGGATGTGACATAGTGTTGTTGTCAGTTTGTAAAGCATCTCTATGACTACTATCAAACTGCCATAGAGAGAGGAGAATTCCCAACATACCTGTGGTCAGAATGGAATCTCAAGCTGGCCTGTGAATGCTCATGTCTGAACTACCATCTCTCATTGATTAATTATGACGAAGGCTGAAGGGAGGACAGTAATGCGGGCAAAGTTCAGAAGCAGATAAAAGAAAGCAAAAAAGATGGCTGCAAATAAGAAACGCCTAATGAGGAATGCCTAATGAAGCTGTTAATAAATCACTGCTTTTTGTATCATAATATCGGGTCGCTTATTATGAAGCAGGAATCATTAGGGTACTTGACAATTGTGGCCTGTCAGCCGCCAGTCCCTCCAGCAGCCGAATCAGTGGAGGAGGAGGAGGGGTGGGAGTCAGGGTCAGCATCAAGGCATCCTGAGAGCTCCCAGAGGGAAGTGGGAATGGAGCTGGCGGAGAGAGAAAGAGAGAGAGAGAGTGTGAGAGAACGAGAGAGAGGTGGAGCCTGGGCCATCCGTGGGCCCCAGGTCTGGAGGTTGCTGATGAGGAAGAGGAGGAACAGCTGGGTCCAGTGCCTCTCCTCTGCCACAGAAGGCAGAGGAGAGGAGAGCAGTGGAAATCTATGGGCTGGTCCTTGGGATGGTTGCTAGTGAAGCCCCACCCTAACTTTTGGGATAAAAGGCGGGGGGCAGAGATGAATAGATGTGGCAGAGGAGAGGAGAGCAGTGGAAATCTATGAGCCAGTCCTTGGGACGGAAGAGGCACTGCTGCTACCGAGGTCCCACCCTAAATCTGGGGATCAAAGGCAAGGGTCAGAGATGAATAGATGTGGCAGAAGAGAGGAGAGCAGTGGAAATTGATGGGCTGGTCCTTGGGACAGAAGAGCCACTGCTGCTAGCAAAGCCCCACCCTAACTCTGGGAATAAGAAAGCAGGGGGTGGAGATGAATAGATGTGGCAGAGGAGAGCAGTGGAAATCTATGGGCCGGTCCTCGGGACGGAAGAACCACTGCTGCTACCGAGGCCCCACCCTAACTCTGGGGATCAAAGGCAGGGGGCGTAAACGAATAGATGCGGCAGATAATTATTCATCTCCCTGCCAGATGGACCTGCTCGCCTGCGGGGAGAGAGAAAAATTTTCCCGGGGCTGCCGGCGCTCCTAATAAAGGAATCTTTTGAGTTAATTTCAGAGGATTTGTTGTGTTTGGGGAGCAGAACCGGTAGCTGAAGTTTATGCCTCTTGCAGCCATGCAAGGATTCTAATCTAAGCCCTCACTTGACTCCTCCTTCCCTCCAGCCTGGCTGACCTGATCAATTGAATCCCATCCAGATTTGGCTAACAAAGTCATTTCAGAAAGGCCGAAGTGCCGAAGTGGAAGACAGAGGATGCTTCGGCCGAACGCCACCGCCTCCTCCTCCTCTTCCTCCTCCTCCTCCTCCTCCTCCTCCTCCTCCTCCTCCTCCTCCTCCTCCTCCTCCTCCTTTACCTGAAGTTGTATCCAGAGGAGACAGACTTCTCCGCAAATTTGTTGTCTAGGCGACTGAAAGAATAGCAAGGGTTACACTCTGACGGTTTCTTATCCAGGTTGCAGTCCCATTCGATCTGGATGCCAATCACGCCGCCCTGGATTCAAATCAAAACAAAACAAAACAGAGAAAGGGGTTTTTTTCCCATTTCGTCAGAAGATTAAGAAACTATTTTAAGGAAGGAAAGTAGGAAACAATTGAAATAGGTGCCAGCTGTGGGCAGCAGCTGCCATAAAAAGCCAACCCAGTTCTAGGCTGCCTCAACAGAATCTGCTGCTGTGGCCCAGAGTTGAAGCTCTCGCCTCCCAATCAGGAGGTTGTGAGTTCAGTCCTAGGTAGAGGCAGATGTAGGGTCTCCTGCTTGGGCAGGGGGGTTGGACTAGATGACCCGCAAGGTCCCTTCCAACTCTGCTCATCTGATTAAACAGAGGGAGAGAATCAGGATTCCGTGAAGGGTTAATACCACTTTTGTAATGCCTTGGGAAGGCCACACTTGGAATATTTGCATCCAGTTTTGGTCGCCACGATGTAGAAAAGATGTAGAGACTCTAGAAAGCGTGCAGAGAAGAGCAAGAAAGAGGATGAGGGGACTGGAGGCTAAAAGATATGAAGAATGGTTGCAGGAACTGGGTAGGTCTAGTTTAATGAAAAGAAGGACCAGGGGAGACAGGATAGGAGTCTTCCAATATCTCAGGGGTTGCCCCAAAGAAGAGGAAGTCAAGCTATTCTCCAAAGCACCTGAAGGCAGAACAAGAAGCAATGGGTGGAAACTAATCAAGGAGAGAAGCAACTTTGAACTGAGGAGAAATTTCCTGACAGTTAGAACAATGAAGCAGTGGAACAGAAGTTGCCTCCAGAAGTTGTGAATGCCCCAACACTGGAAGTCTTTAAGAAGAGGTTGGATAGCCATTTGTCTGAAATGGTATAAGGTTTCCTGCCTAGGCAGGGGTTTGGACTAGAAGACCTCCAAGGTCCCTTCCAACTCTGCTATTGTATTATTGTATTGTTTTTCCTCAAAACCCTGGGGGAGATTCACCAGACGTGGCATCCTAAATGCAGGTGGTCTTTGACTTACAACTGGTTGCATAGCAATTCAAAGTTACAATGGATCCTCCCCCCCAATAGGTATTTCCCACCTAGTTCTGATGGCCATTCATTCCCTCACGATCACATAGCCACATTTGAGGCAGATTTATGGCTATTTGGAGCGTTCTGTGGACATCTAAATGTGATTTATACCACATTCAGGCATGAAAACCAGTTGAGTGAGTTTGGAACCATCACCAGGAGACTGTGAGTTCTAGTTCCAACTTGGGCATGAAAGCCGGTGGGGTGACTTTGGGACCATCACCAGGAGACAGTGAGTTCTAGTCCTGCCTAAGGCATGAAAGCCAACTAGGTGACTTTGTGCCAATCACTAGGAGACGGTAAGTTATAGTTCCAACTTTAACATGAAAGCCGACTGGGTGACTTTGGGACCATGACCAGGAGACAGTGAGTTCTAGTTCCAACTTAAGCATGAAAGCCGATTGGGTGACTATGGGCCAATCACTAGGAGATGGTGAGTTCTTGTCCCGCCTTAGCCATGAAAGCTGGCTGGGTGACTATGGGCCAATCACTAGGAGATGGTGAGTTCTAGTCCCGCCTTAGCCATGAAAGCTGACTATGGGCCAATCACTAGGAGACGCTAAGTTCTGGTTCCAACTTAAGCATGAAAGCCGACTGGGTGGCTATGGGCCAATCACTAGGAGATGGTGAGTTCTAGTCCCGCCTTAGCCATGAAAGCTGACTATGGGCCAATCACTAGGAGATGGTGAGTTCTAGTCCCGCCTTAGCCATGAAAGCTGACTATGGGCCAATCACTAGGAGATGGTGAGTTCTAGTCCCGTCTTAGCCATGAAAGCCAGCGGGATGACTATGGGCCAATCACCAGGAGGAGCTCACTTTACGACGGACCACCAGCTAAAAGGAAGGAGCAACCCTCCCCCCTCCCAGTTTTTTCCCATACCTCAGATGCCATCTCGCGAAAGTTGCTCCCTGCCCAGCTGACCAGTTTCCCCAGTGAGAAGATGGGGCAGTACGGCTGGTCTTCTCCGTAGCGACAATTTTTCAAATAAGCATCATTTTTGGTGTCGAGGACATTGGTTCTGCATCAGACAGAGAGGGAAGTGAGAAGGGGCACTGGAAAAACCACAGAGGGTCTCGTTATTGCAATGAAGTAGGGTAATCCTCACTTAACGACCATTTGTTCAGCAACCGTTTGAAAATACGACGGTGCGGAAAACAAATAACCAATGCTGAAGGGCCAAGCTACTCCGGGTTAGTCCTCGACTTACAACAATTCATTTAGTGACCGTACAAAGCGGCAATGCCACTGAAAAAGAGTGACTTGCGTCCGTGTTTCACACTTACGACCATTGCCGCGTCCTCGCGATGATCAAAATTAAGATGCTGGGCAACTAGTTCGTATTTATATTTCAGGTTTCACTGTCCTGGGGTCTTCTTTGGCGACAAGTAAAACCAAGGGGAAATCCAGGTTTCACTTAACAACCATATTACTAAGAAAACAAATGCAATGATTCACCTAACGGTGGCAAAAAAAAAGTAGTTGAAATGGGTCAGACTCACCTAAATGTTTCACTTAACAACATAAGCTTTGGGCTCAATTGTGGTCCTAACTCAAGGACTAGCTGTATATATAATCCGGGAGCAAAGTCCCCTCCCTTCTGGAACTGATTGTCAGGTTTCCTAAAAATGCACTGCTTGATTCATGAGCCTCGAGCCAAGTTTAAAAAGAAAACCAGTCATTTCTTAGAAGCACCATTCGGCAAGGCCTTTTCGCAGTCAGATCTGAGCCTCGTTTGAATTGTGGCTGAATTTTACCCCTGTTCCTTCCCTTAGTCTGTGTCACAAATCACATTCCCCAATGAGGTGCACCCTTCCCAAGCCTGCTGCAGTAATCTGAGATCCAACTCTAGCTGAAAGTATCTGTGGAATGCGCTTGCCCCCCTCTTCCCTCACCATTGGCAACTTTAGGAGTTGACACTGATGATATTATCTAGTTGGGTCATGAAACGTCTGCAAAGCTTAGAGAAGATCAAATACCCCACAGTCCTTCTCCTCCTCCTTCTCCTCCTCCCTGCAAAACCCACTACCTTCCAGCACTGATGATATTACTGTTGTGGTCTGTCGGCTGTGGGTTCCTCCGGCAGTCAAATCAGAGGAGGAGGAGGGGTGGGAGTCAGCATCAAGGCAACCTGAGGAGGGGGAAGAGGGAATGGAGCTGGCAGAGAGAGAGAGATAGAAACAGAGCCTGGGCCACCTGTCAGCCCTCAGATGGAGAGTCAGTAGCTCCCAGGTCTGGAGGTGGTTGATGAGGAAGAGGAGGAACAGCTGGGTCCAGTGCCTGACGCGTGGATGCGCAGAAGGCAGAGGAGAGGAGAGCAGTGGAAATCTATGGGCCGGTCCTCGGGACGGAAGAGCCACTGCTTCTAGCAAAGCCCCACCTTAGCTCTGGGGATAAAAGGAAGGGGGTGGAGATGAATAGATGTGGCAGAGGAGAGGAGAGCAGTGGAAATCTATGGGCCGGTCCTTGGGATGGAAGAGCCCTTGCTGCTAGCGAAGCCCCACCCTAACTATGGGGATCAAAGGCAGGGGGCAGAGATGATTAGATGGGGCAAAGGAGAGGAGAGCAGTGGAAATTTATGGGCCGGTCCTTGGGACAGAACAGCCATTGCTGCTAGTGAAGCCCCACCTTAGCTCTGGGGATCAAAGGTAGGGGGCAGAGATGAATAGATGTGGCAGAGGAGAGGAGAGCAGTGGAAATTGATGGGCCGGTGCTCGGGACGGAAGAGCCACTGCTGCTAGCGAAGCCCCACCATAGCTCTGGGGATAAAAGGCAGGGGGCGGAGATGAATAGATGGGGCAGAGGAGAGGAGAGCAGTGGAAATCTATGGGCCGGTCCTTGGGATGGAAGAGCCACTGCTGCTAGCGAAGCCCCACCTTAGCTCTGGGGATAAAAGGAAGGGGGTGGAGATGATTAGATGGGGCAGAGGAGAGGAGAGCAGTGGAAATCTATGGGCCGGTCCTTGGGACGGAAGAGCCACTGCTGCTAGCAAAGCCTCACCCTACCTCTGAGTATAAAAAGCAGGGGGCGGAGATGAATAGATGTGGCAGAGGAGAGGAGAGCAGTGGAAATCTATGGGCCGGTCCTTGGGACGGAAGAGCCACCGCTGCTAGCGAAGCCCCACTCTACCTCTGGGGATCAAAGGCAGGGACGGAGATGAATAAATGTGGCAGACAACTATTCATTTTCCCTGCCCAGACGGACTTACGGTAACTTCAAGTAATGTAAGGAAACAACCAAGCACAGAGAGGACAAAGAACCTCACGGTCCTCCTCTTACGACTGTTTTTCACACTCAAGACCGTTGGCTCAGCCCCATGGTCACGGGATCAAAACTATTGGGACGCTCGACAACCGGCACATACTTATGACGGTTGCAGCCTCCCGAAGTCAACGTGATTCCCATTTTGTGACCTTCTCGCAATCAGAATCCATGGCCAGGTGGCCAGATTCGCTTAACGACCAGGCGGCTGACTTAACAACGGCAGTGACTCCCTTAGCAACGGTGGCAGGAAATTTCGCGAAAGCGGGGCAAAAGTCATGTCTTGCTTTGCAATGGAATTTTGGGGGCCAGTTGTGGTCGTAAATCGAGAACTACCTGCATCAGATTTTTTAAAATAGGAAGGCTTGTTCTGGTGGGCAGATTGTTCTTTTTTCAGATAGCCATTGTGTCAACTCGCAAAAACATCACCATGACTCTTTTATCGAGTTGACATAGAGAAGTGTGAATTCCGAACATTCCTGTGGTCAGAGGGAAATTCCAAGCTGGCCTGTAAAACGCATGGATAGATTCAATTACACTGCTAATTGGCTAACGTGATTTATTACCAGGCAGAGGGGAGGGGGATAGGGGGGGGGGGATAAAGTGCAGACACTATTAAATGATTTACAGTTTTAGCTGCCACGAAGAAACGCCAGGATGTTGATCCTAATAAATGACTGGATTTCTTTTGAACATTGTCTCGAGGCTCGTAAATTTGTTAGGTTTTCTTCTGGGATCTTCACATATTGTTTTTTTTTTTTATAATTTGAATGTTTTGTGCTGCCCAGAGTCTTAGAGAGTTCAATTTAATTTTAAAAAATAAATAAATTAAAACATGGGACGATCTCATTTAGAATTTCAATCTTGTTATCAGCACTTAAAATGGGCATCTTGGAAAAGCTGTTTATTGTTCTTTCCCTTTTCGTAATCCCTTCTGTCATAAAGTTTGATCTACGTATCCACAGAGCCCTTTTTTCTGTTTATTTTCTCCCACTTCTCCTAAAATTTAGCAACTTGTTCCTGCAGGGAGAATTATTTCCTAGAATGGGGTCAAAAACGATGAAAAGAAAAAAAGAAGAAGGAAAAACTCACTTGGAAAAGTTAAACTTGGGGAAACGGATGGTGTTCTTGATGTAAACAGTGAAATTCTCCGCATCGGCAAGAAGAGCTGATCTTAAAAATAAATAAATAGATCAATTAACTGAATTCATTCGGAATGGAATTGAATGGAATTTTAGAGTGGAACGATTATTCTCTGGGAATAGAATAGAATAGAACAGAGTGGGGAATGGAATGGAGTGGAATTTAGAATAGAATAGAAATAAGACTAGATTAGGATAGAGTAGGGTATGGTAGGGTAGGGTAGGGTAGAATAGAATAGAATAGAATTAAGAATAGAATAGAGTGGGGAATGGAATGAATTTAGAATAGAAATAAGACTAGGGAAGGGTACAGTATAGTAGGGTAGAATAGAATAGAATTAAGAATAGAGTAGAGTAGAGTGGGGAATGGAATGGAGTGGAGTGGAGTGGAATTTAGAATAAAATAGGAATAAGACTAGGGTAGGGTAGGGTAGGGTAGGGTAGGATAGAATGGAATGGAATGGAATGGAATAGAGTGGGGAATGGAATGGAATGGAGTGGAATTTAGAATAGAATAGAAATAAGAGTAATTAGGGGAGGGGAGGGTACAGTAGGGTAGAATATAATAGAATAAAATTAAGAATAGAATTAAGAATAGAGTAGAGTGGGGAATGGAATGGAGTGGAGTGGAATTTAGAATAGAATAGAAATAAGACTAGGATCGGGTAGGGTACATTAGGGTAGAATCGAATCGAATCGAATTAAGAGTAGAATTAATAATAGAATAGAATTAAGAATAGAGTATGGAATGGAATGGAATAAGAATAGGGTAGGGTAGGGTAGAGCAGAATTAAGAATACAATAGAGTAGGGAATTGAATGGAATGGAATAAATTTAGAATAGGATAGAAATAAGAATAGACTAGACTATGATAGGGTTGGGTAGGGTAGAGTAGAATAAAGTAGGGAATGGAATAAACTTAGAAACCCAGTTGTACATATCCACCCCAGACCACCCCAACGATGCCGCCGAGGTGCTGTCCCGGTGTTTGGAGGCCATACGGATCTGGATGGGTAGTAACAAACTCAAGCTCAACCCGTCCAAGACTGAGTGGCTGTGGTTTCCGGCACCCTGGTTCAGCCAGATTACTCCAACTCTGGCCATTGGGGGCAAAACACTGGCACCCGTGGAGAGGGTGCGCAATTTGGGTGTCCTCCTGGACTCCCGGCTGTCTATGGAGGACCATGTGGCAGCCGTGGCCAGGGGGGCGTTCCATCAGGTACGCCTGATGCGCCAATTGCGCCCCTTACTGGACCGGGCTGCCCTCTGCACAGTCACTCAAGCACTCGTGATATCCCGACTCAACTACTGTAATGCTCTCTACATGGGGCTTCCCTTGAGGTGCACTCGAAAGCTACAGTTAGTCCAGAATGCAGCCGCGCGGGTGATTACGGGAGCCTCTAGATGCTCCCATATAACACCGATCCTGCGCGAGCTGCACTGGCTTCCTGTGGTCTTTCGGGTGCGCTTCAAGGTTCTGACGACCATCTTTAAAGCGCTCCATGGCTCGGGGCCTAGTTATATGCGAGACCGTCTCCTGCCCCATACATCCCTTCGGCCGATCCGCTCCCACAGAGAGGGCCTTCTCAGGGTGCCGTCGGCCTAGCAATGCCGACTGGCGACACCTAGGGGAAGGGCCTTCTCTGTGGCGGGCCCTGCCCTTTGGAACGACCTACCCCCTGAACTTCGCACCATCTCGGACCTCCACCTCTTCCGCCAGTGTCTAAAGACACATCTCTTTCAGCAAGCCGGCCTAGCCTAACCTCCCGTCGGGGCTATTTTAGATAGTTTTAAATTGGGGATTTCAATTTGGATTTTAGCATAGGATTGTAATTTAATGTTTTTAAATTCTGTATTTATTGTTTTGTATGTTTTTAAATTCCTGTGCGCCGCCCTGGGTCCTTCGTGGAGAAGGGCGGGATATAAATGTGATTAAAATAAAAAATAAAAATAAGAATAGAACAGAATTCAAAATAGAATAGAATAGAATTTGAAATAGAATAGAAATAATAGACTAGAAATGAGAGTAGAGTAGAATAGAAATAAGAATTGCCTCCTGAACAAAAGCACCTCTGACTACCTGAAGTTTCCATATCACAGAGGAATCAGGGGCGCAGAGGAGTGGGCTCCCCTTAACTTCAAGTAGAGGGTTGGTGTGCCATGTCTCATAGATGCTTTAACTTGGATTTATACTGAGTAAGAAAGGGGTTGAGTAGATGACCTCAAAGGACCCTCCCAATTCTAGCCTTCAGGGCCTCAGCTTCTATGGAAAAGTTGTTTTGTTGTTGTTCTTGTTGTTGTTCTTGTTGTTTATAGAACTCACTTTGTTCTATCTTTCTTCTCCACCGGGCACCAAGCGAGGATTTCGCACGTCCCACTGATATTATTCTCCATTTTTATACATACTCCGGTCTTGATACCTGTAGGAGCAAAGAAACAAGAGTAGAAAAATGTCATCCGGGTTATAATTTTGTGAATCCCTGAAAATTATTTCGGGAGGAGGAGAGAGAGAACAGCAGGCACGGGGGCGGATGGGTCAAAAAAGTCAAGATGGCGGTTGCAGCCAAACACACCACGGATGGCAAATGGGCGGAGTTGTAAACTTTCCTTTGCAAAGTCCATTTTGAGGTTGTTGTTTTTACCTCCCCTGCATATGCCATCAGTCTTCGACTTACAACAGTTCGTCTAGTGACTGCTCGAAGTTACAACAGCAGTGAAAAAAAGTGACTGAGGGCCGTTTTTCACACGACCGTTGTGGCCTCCTCGTGGTCCTGTGACAGTCACAGACCAAAGCCTGACAATGACAAGTGAGATCTTGTCGAAACGTTGCAATAACATTTCCATGCCTTATACACGGGAAAATACCCGAAGCAAGCAATGCCAGCATACCTACACCCGTGAAAATCTACGAAAGCAAATATATTAGAGCTGATCAAAAACTAACACACATATCTAAAAACATTTACACAACATAATTTCATGGTTCTCTGTCTAGATGGTCTCTGGTGATGAGCCGAAAGGCAGAGAGGGAAACAGTATGTCTCCTCCCTTAATGGGGCCCTAACAGGAAATTGTGGAAACAATTATATATATATTATTGGTGCCGTATTTGAAAGGAAGCGATTGGTCCAGTACTTTCAGAGATTAGCGGTTTTGAACAAACTCTTGTTACATTTTTATTTATATAAGAAGACTAGCTATACCTGGCCACGCGTTGCTGTGGCCCAGTTTGGTTAAATGGCCAACCAATCTGTGTGTATATCTACAGTCATTAGTCTCTTTGTCCCTCTGTTCCTCCCTCCTTCTCTGTCTTTCTCTGTCATTCTCTCTGTCTCTCTCTCTCTCTCTCTCTCCTTCCTCCCCCATCTCTGTCACTCTGTTTGTGTATGATTGCCTGTCTATCTTTCCCTCACTCATTCTCTCTGTGTGTCTGTCTCTCTCCCCTCCCTTTCTCTCTGTCACTGTGTGTGTGCCTGCCGATCTCTCTCATTCATTATCTCTCTGTTTGTTTGTCTCTCCCTCCCTCCCTCCCTCTCTCCCTCCCTCCCTCTGTCTCTCTGTGTATCAGTCTCCCCCCCCCCCCCCGCAAGCAGCGCACCGGGCAGGACATCCAACCATGTCCCCACCAGCTCTCTCCAACGGCTCGGGAAAGTGCACCTCGGTGGCCATCGGAGAGAGCCGGTTGAGACGCCCACACGCCCGCCAGGCAACCACCACACGGGGCTAGGACGCTTCTGATCCTGTGGCCCTGCGTGCGTGTGCGTGTGCGTGCGTGCGTGTGTGGAAGAGAGCAGGTGCAGGCAGACAGGGAGGCGCATGCGTTACTTTCTACGTTGCCCCTGGCAACATTCCTTCAAGGCGGTTTTCTGCCGTTACGTGTCCATGACGTATCAGCCGGATGGGAGGAGTTACACAGAGTTTGAAACGTTTTCAGTCAGTATTTTTTACTTGTGCGTGCCTTGCACACGATACACGTGTGCTAGGCACAAAATGATTTGGTATTCTATTATCAGAAGTCCTTGTCAACATTGTGTGAAAGTTTGGTGTAAATCGGTCCAGTAGTTTTTGAGATTAGTGGATTCGTACAAACTATTTTACATTTTTATTTATAAAGATGTCATAAAATACTTAATGATGATTCCTTTTTAGAGGGTCGTTGAGGCCACTTGGAGGTTTATTTATCTGTGTCCTCAGGGTCTCCTGAGTGGTGCAAATGGGTGTGAAGCCTTCTGGGAACTATTGTGTAACTCTCCGCACCCATTTGCCCCACTCGGGTGACACTGAGGACAAAAGATAAACCTCCAAGTGGCCTCAAGGACCCTCTAAAAAGGATGCAAATGACCAGCTGTCTACAAGGAGGATCAATCCTTCCATTTCCCCACCATCCGGTCAGAACTATATAGAATTGAATATAAAGATGTAATACCATCCTGGATGACTACCGGATGGTGTAATGAAATACCATAATATAAATGTACTTTAAATTTAATATGCTTTATGTTGAAAGGATGTAATAACAGTCAGGCTTAATGGATCTTTAATAATTCTTTAAAAAAATTATACATAATAACAATAACAACAACAACAACAACAACAACAATAATAATAATAATAATAATATTTAATTTTGTATACCGCGTCCTCTCCCCAAGGGGACTCGGAGCAGTGCACAGGGAAATTAAAACATATAAAATATATACAAACAATAAATACAGTAGATAAAAGCAGATTAAATTGATCGTCCCTGCGCTAAAAACCCCATTAAAACTAAATTCCCTAAACACCCCAGAGGTAGAGACTAACCAAGGCCGGCCAAGCAGAAAAAGTGTGTTTTCAGTTTTTGACGGAAGGAGCGGAGGTCCGTAGTTGTTCTAATGTTGGGGGGGAGGTCGTTCCAGAGGGCTGGGCCCGCCACAGAGAAGGCCCTTCCCCTGGGCGTCGCCCGCTGACACAGTCTAGTGGACGGCACCCGGAGAAGTCCCTCTCTGTGGGAGCGAATCGGCCGTGAGGATGTATGGGGCAGGATCCGATCCCGCAGATAGCTAGGTCTCGAGCCATGGAGCGTTTTGAAGATGACAACCAACACCTTGAAGCGCACCCGAAAGACGACAGGCAGCCAGTGCAGCTCGCGCAAGAGCGGTGTTATATGGGCGTACCTTGTGGTTCCCATTATTGCTCGCGCGGCTGCATTCTGGACCAGCTGAAGTCTTCGGGTGCACCTCAAGGGGAGCCCCATGTAGAGAGAGTTACAATAGTCCAGTCGGGATGTCACGAGAGCATGAGTGACTGTGCGAAGGGCATCCCGATCCAATAGGGGGCGCAACTGGCGTACCAGGCGAACCTGGTAAAACGCCCTCCTGGCCACGGCTGTCACTTGATCTTCCATGGACAGCCGGGTATCCAGGAGGACACCCAAGTTGCGCGCCCCATCCACAGGGGCAAGATGTTCGCCCCCTATGGCCAGTGATGGAGTCAACTGGTTGAATCGGGCAGCCGGAAACCACAGCCACTCGGTCTTGGCCGGGTTGAGCCTAAGTCTGTTACTTCCCATCCAGATCCGCACGGCTTCCAGGCACTGGCACATCACCGCTACGGCATCGTTGGGGTGGTTTGGGGTAGATATATACAGCTGAGTATCATCAGCGTAGAAATGATACTCTACCCCAAAACCACGAATGATCTCACCCAGCGGCTTCATATATGTGTTGAACAGGAGAGGCGAGAGGACCAACCCCTGAGGCACCCCACATGTGAGGGGTCTCGAGGTCGACCTCTGCTCTCCTGTCAACACAAATTGCGATCGGCCGGAGAGGTAGGAGGAGAACCACCGTAAAACGGTGCCTCCCACCCCCAACCCCCCCAGCCGACGCAATAGGATACCATGGTCGATGGTATCGAAAGCCGCTGAGAGGTCTAATAGGACCAGGATGGAGGAACAACCCCCATCCCTAGCCCTCCAGAGATCATCGACCAACGCGACCAATGCCGTCTCGGTGCTATGCCCGGGCCGAAAGCCGGACTGGCGCGGGTCTAGATAGTCAACTTCCTCCAGGTGACGGGGAAACTGTTGTGCCACCACACTCTCTACAACCAATGTACAGTAGATGGAAGATAGTAAGAATTGGATTGAAAATTATTAGAGAATGTTAAAATAATAGAATGATTTAGGACAGGATAAAAAATAATAATTGTTAGGGTATTCAGCCTTATGTTGGGTTGACAATATATATGAGCCTATGTTCTTAAGGAGTTATGTAGCTTTAAGAACTATGTTGAATTCTGATTGGCTGTGCTTCTCAGCTCTACCATATAAGGAAGCTCAGAAACACAAAAAGTTTTTCTGAGTTCAAGCGATGACTATGGAAAGGACGCAGAACCAATCCACACACTGTATGTAATTGAAGAGGTTTTTATGTTATGTGTGTGGTATGTTTGTGTTTGTTTGAAAATAAAAATATATATATTTAAAACTAGCTGTACCCGGCCACGTATTGCTGTGGCCCAGTCTGGTTAAATGGCCAACCAAACTGTGTACACACAACCACCGTATAACCACCAACCTACGTACCTACTGTATTTCTTACTCTCTACCTACCTACCTACCGTATTTCTCCCTCTCTCTATCCCTCTACTTACCTACCTACCTACCTACTGTATATCTCTTTCTCTCTATCCCTGTACCTACCTACCTACCTACTGTATTTCTCCCTCTCTATCTATCCCTGTACCTACCTACCTTCCTACCAATCTACCGTATTTCTCCCTCTCTATCTATCCTTCTACCTACCTACTTACCTACCTACCTACCGTATTTTCCCTCTCTATCTATCCCTCTACCTACCTACCTACCTACTGTATTTCTCCCTCTCTATCTATCCCTCTACCTACCTACCTACCTACCTACCTACCTACCGTATTTTCCCTCTCTATCTATCCCTGAACCTACCTACCTACCTACTGTATTTCTCCCTCTCTATCTATCCCTGTAACTACCTACCTACCTACTGTATTTCTCACTCTCTATCTATCCCTGTACCTACCTAACTACTGTATTTCTCCCTCTCTATCTATCCCTGTACCTACCTACCTACCTACCAAATTTCTCCCTCTCTATCTATCCCTCTACCTACCTACCTATCTACCTACTGTATTTCTCCCTCTCTCTATCCCTGTACCTACCTACCTACCTACCTACCGTATTTCTCCCTCTCTATCTATCCCTCTACCTGCCTACCTACCTACCGTATTTTCCCTCTCTATCTATCCCTCTACCTACCTACCTACCTACCTACTGTATTTCTCCCTCTCTATCTATCCCTCTACCTACCTACCTACCTACCTACCTACCTACCTACCTACCTACCGTATTTTCCCTCTCTATCTATCCCTGAACCTACCTACCTACCTACTGTATTTCTCCCTCTCTATCTATCCCTGTACCTACCTAACTACTGTATTTCTCCCTCTCTATCTATCCCTGTACCTACCTACCTACCTACCAAATTTCTCCCTCTCTATCTATCCCTCTACCTACCTACCTATCTACCTACTGTATTTCTCCCTCTCTCTATCCCTGTACCTACCTACCTACCTACCTACCGTATTTCTCCCTCTCTATCTATCCCTCTACCTGCCTACCTACCTACCTACCGTATTTCTCCCTCTCTATCCGTGGCGTTAAGAGTGGCCAAACGTCAGTATTGTGCCACTCTTATTGCGTCCGCAGATAACCGCCCTGCCACCTTGTTTGGGGTAACCCGCTCCTTCCTTCAACAGAGGCCGCGGGAAGCCCCTTTACAGGGCAGAGCAGAGGAATTTGGGAAGTATCTGCAGGACAAAATCGCTCAGATTCGGAGCGAGTTGGTCCCCACTGGAAGTGGTCTGGAGGGGACGTCGGAGGCGGGTCTTGAAGCACCATCCTGGGAGGAGTTTGACTCTGTTACTTCCGATGATATGGACAGGTTGCGTAGGCGACTGAGAGCCACCACATGTTTATTGGACCCGTGTCCCTCCTGGCTTGTACTGGCATCCTGGGAGGTTACACGAGGCTGGCTCCAGGAGTTAGTCAACGCTTCTTTGAGTGAGGGGTTCTTGCCGGCCGTCTTGAAAGAGGCGGTGGTGAGGCCCCTCCTCAAGAAGCCTTCCCTGGACCCAGCATTGTTAGCAAATTATCGTCCCGTCTCCAACCTTTGCTTTTTGGCAAAGGTTGTAGAGAGTGTGGTGGCACAACAGTTTCCACTTCACTTGGAGGAAATTGATTATCTGGATCCGCGCCAGTCCGGCTTCCGGCCCGGCCACAGCACGGAGACGGCATTGGTCGCATTGGTGGATGATCTCTGGAGGGCCAGAGATGGGGGTTGTTCCTCCATCCTGGTCCTATTAGACCTCTCGGCGGCTTTTGATACCATCGACCATGGTATCCTATTGCATCGACTGGAGGGGTTGGGGGTGAGGGGCACCGTTTTGCGGTGGTTCTCCTCCTACCTCTCCGGTCGAGTGCAATTTGTATTGGCAGGGGGGCAGAGGTCGACCTCGAGGCCTCTCACTTGTGGAGTGCCTCAGGGGTCGGTCCTCTCGCCTCTCCTGTTCAATGCATATATGAAGCCGCTGGGCAAGATCATACGTGGGTTTGGGGTAGATTACCATCTGTACGTGGATGACACCCAGCTGTACATCTCTACCCCAAACCACCCCAACGATGCTGTCGAAGTGATGTCCCGGTGTCTGGAAGCCGTGCGGATCTGGATGGGAAGTAACAGACTCAAGCTCAACCCATCAAAGACTGAGTGGCTGTGACTACCGGCGACTCCATCACTGGCCATTGGGGGCGAACATCTGGCCCCCGTGGATCGGGCACGCAACTTGGGCGTCCTCCTAGATGCCCGGCTGTCAATGGATGACCATGTGTGTATTGTTGATTGTCATAATTTTAATTTTTTACCTGTACACCGCCCCGAGTCCCTTTGGGGAGAGGGGGCGGTGTAGAAATCCAATAAATAAATAAATAAATAAATAAATATCCCTCTACGTACCTACCTACTTACTGTATTTCTCCCTCTCTATCTATCCCTGTATGGAAAAAAAATATTTAAAAAGAAAAAAGAACCGAAGAAGCTTCTTGAAGGAGAAGCGAAACATTTTCAAAGGAAAAAAATCAGAAAGTCCAGGGACCTCTTGAAGGTTAGGTTTTTAATGTTTTATTTCTATGTTATTGATGTCTTTATCAGCTGACACTCTCTTCCCAACTTTGCAAAGTCAGCTTAATTTTCCCATGGGTTTAAAAAAAACCCAACGGTGCTATTTGACAAAATGCCAAAAAGAACAATTAGCCCCCTTAATCCACTAATTAAGCAAAATAGTGATGACTTATTATCTCTAGGGGAATGAAGAGCTCTCCGGCACAGAGGGATTTCAAACACTTTGTCCCTGCTTTTGGCAGTAATGGATTTTTAATTAATTCCGTGAGTGAGAGGCCCTGTTTTGATTTTTTTTTTTTTTTAGCCGAGATTTCCCTGGGGGTTTTATTTATTTATTTTTAAATTATTTACAAACGTGTAAAATACACACACACACAAAACTTAGCCCTACACTACATTTACACCATACAATACGAGCAGAAGCTTCCTGTTCTTTCTAACAGCAATTGTCAATCGAAGCTGCTCATCTTATATTGTTTCCCCTTCTGTTATGTTTCATTTGGATTTCCCCATTCTAAACCCTCTTATTTTACTCCTAAATACTGTTTTTAAGTTTTGCTGTATTCCTTCATTGGTTCTTGTTTCTTTCCTCCATCCA
Source organism: Rhabdophis nuchalis (assembly GCA_039707465.1). Lineage (NCBI taxonomy): Eukaryota > Metazoa > Chordata > Lepidosauria > Squamata > Natricidae > Rhabdophis > Rhabdophis nuchalis. Next base: position 405,652,005 of record CM077643.1, read on the forward strand.
CCTGTACCATTTATCCCATATCTGGTAGAATTCCGATCCTTCTTTTCCCTGGATTTCTTGAGTTCATTTGTCCATTTCAGCACAATCCATCACTTTTCTTATTATTTCATCTTCGCTTGGAGTTAATTTGTTTTTCCATTTCTGGGCAAAGGCCACCATAATTATATGTAGTATTAAACACTGGATTTCTTTTTTATATTTGCAGACACTATTCCTAATAGAAAGACTTCTGGTTTCCATCCTATTTTAACTCCTGTTATTGCCTCCAGCCAATTTTCAATCCTTTTCCAAAAATGTTTAGTCTCCTTACAGGTCCACCATAGGTGGTAATATGTTCCATGTATTGATTCACATTTCCAGCATTTTGGAGAGGTATTGGTTGGAACACTCCAGAAGATAGACTTAAGATACAGAAGGATCTTGACAAATTTGAACATTGGGCACTATCTAATAAAATGAAATTCAATGGCGAAAAGAGGAAGGTTCTACATTTAGGCAACAAAAACGAAATGCACAGGTACAGTATAGGTGGTACCTTGCTCAATAGCAGTAACTGTGAAAGGGATCTTGGAGTCCTAGTGGACAACGATTTAAATATGAGCCAGCAGTGTGCAGCAGCTGCCAAAAAAGCCAACACAGTTCTAGGCTGCATCAACAGAGGGAGAGAATCAGGATCCCGTGAAGGGTTAATACCACTTTTGTAATGCCTTGGTAAGGCCACACTAAGAATACTGCATTCAGTTTTGGTCGCCATGATGTAGAAAAGATGTGGAGACTCTAGAAAGAGTGCAGAGAAGAGCAAGAAAGAGGATGAGGGGACTGGAGACTAAAAGATAGGAACTGGGTAGGTCTAGTTTAATAAAAAGAAGGACTAGGGGAGACAGGATAGCAGTCTTCCAATATCTCAGGGGTTGCCCCAAAGAAGAGGGAGTCAAACTATTCTCCAAGGCACCTGGGGGCAGGACAAGAAGCAATGGGTGGAAACTAATCAAGGAGAGAAGCAACTTAGAACTGAGGAGAAATTTCCTGACAGTTAGAACAATTAATCAGTGGAACTCCTTGCCTCCAGAAGTTGTGAATGCTCCAACACTGGAAGTCTTTAAGAAGATGTTGGAGAGCCATTTGTTGGAGAGCCTCAGGCTTCCCCCTCAGAGGCCTCTCCTCTCCCCTTCCCTCCCTCAGACTTGCTCCACAGAAGCCACTCCTCTCCCCTTCTCTCCCTCACACTTGTCCCACAAAGGCTTCTCCTCTCCTCTCCCCTTCTCTCCCTCAGGCTTCCCACACAGAGGCCTCTCCTCTCCCCTTCTGTCCCTCATGCTTGTCCCACAGAGGCATCTCCTCTCCTATCCCCTTCTCTCCCTCAGGCTTGCCACACAGAAGCCTCTTCTCTCCTCCCTGCTTCTCTCCGTCAGGCTTGGCCCACAGAGGCCTCTCCCATCTTATCCCGTTCTCTCCCTCAGTCTAACTTCTTACCATCAGAGCGTTTTTCAGGTGGGGAGGGGAGTAGAATGTCTAAACTCCCAGCCCGCAAGCTGGATGAGTCACGCGCTGGCCACACCCCACATGCAAGTGGCAGTTGGAACAGAGTTCTTTTCAGGTGGGGAGGGGGAGTAGAATGTCTAACTCCTTAGCATCAAGAATGTGTTAATCTCTCCCTATATAAATACTGGACAAGAAATACTAATGATCGGATGGTCATTTAGAAAAATCCTTTCTTAGCAAGCACCTACAAGCCAAGAGGAACTTATGTGCCAAATTTAAAGTTTGTAGGCTTTACGGTTCTGGAGATTTGGTGATGAACTTCAGCCTGAAGGACTCAGAGAGTAGATAAATATGCCACATCCAATCTATCTGAAATAATATTTAATAGCAAATCTGTACCGTTGCCGGCTATCACGGCTTCTCCCCGGGGACAGTCGTTGTCGCGGTAACACAAGGCATCTGGAATACCCGGGTTCTAGAGGAGTCAGAAAAGACAAAAGCTTCTTTTTAAAGGCTTAAAGAACTCAAGGTTGGAAGTCAATTGGAATTCGTCCAGGATCATACTTTAAGCCTCACCCTGATGTAGCTGCCTTCGAGCTGGGTACCTACGAGATCGCCTTCTGCCACCGAGAGCCTCCCACCGTCCCATACGCTCCCATAGAGAGGGTCTCCTCCTGGTGCCGTCGGCTAGACAATGTCGACTGGCAACACCCAGGGGGAGAGCCTTCTCCGTGGGAGCCCCTGTCCTCTGGAACGAATGGCCCCCGGAATGAAGAACTAGCCCTGACTTACGCACCTTCCGCCGGGCTCTCAAAACCTTTCTCTTCCAACAAGCCGGGCTGGCATAAAACATGACTTTTAAATTCAAATTTTTATTAATTTTAATCGGGGTTTGTTTGGTTTTTTAATCTTACGAGAGGCCAAATTATTTAATATGTTTTTTAAACGGTTTTTAACTTTTATATATCTGTGTTTTATTTTGGCTGTATACCAACCTGAGTCCTTCGGGAGTAGGGCGGTGTAAAAAACTAATAAACTAAACTAAACTTCTCATGAAGAACCACTAAAGAAATTTGGATTGTTTGGCTCAGGGTTTATATATTCGCGACCACCTCCTGCCCCATACATCCCTTCGACCGATCCGCTCCCACAGAGAGGGTCTTCTCAGGGTACCCTCGGCCGGGCAATGCCGGTTGGCGACACCCAGGGGAAGGGCCTTTTCTGTGGTGGGCCCTGCCCTCTGGAACGACCTACCCCCCGATCTACGCACCATCGTGGACCTCCGCCTTTTCCGCCAACGTCTTAAAACCCATTTATTTCAACAAGCCGGCCTAGCATAATCCCCCGTTCTGACTTTATAGGGATAATTTTTATAGGGATAATTTTTAAATTTTAGAGTTTTATTAATTTTAGCACAGGGAATATTTAATTAGTTTTTAACAATTTTGTATTTTTGTATTTTTTGTATGATTTTAATGATGCCTGTGCGCCGCCCTGGGTCCTTTTTTAGGAGAAGGGCGGGGTATAAATTTAATAAAATAAAAATAAAATAAATAAAAAATAAATGTATTTATTTATTTATTATTCGAATTTATACCCCGCCCTTCTCCTTGTTAGGACCCAGGGCGGCGCATAGGCATGATTTAAAACCACAATAAATACAATATACATCATTAAAATATATTAAATTATTCAACCCGTGCTAAAACCCATTTAAAAACCCTACCAAATTATAATTTAAGTATAAAAAGTCATAAAGCTTGGCCACTTTTAAGATGAGTGGACTCCAATCCCCAGAATTCCTCCATTGGCAATGCCCTCTCCCTCCCTCCCTCCCTCCCTCCCTCCCTCCCTCCCTCCCTCCCTCTCTCTATCTATCCAAAGGTGCGTTGCCAATTTTTTTACTACCAGTTTGGATGTGCTCCCCAGCGCGTGAGCTCAGAGGTGTCCAAGGAGATGGCTGGAGTCTCCCGCCGCCGCTACTACTGGTTCACCTGATCCGGGCCGAACTGGGATCTATCTATCTATCTATCTATCTATCTATCTATCTATCTATCTATCTATCTATCTATCTATCTATCTATCTATCTATCTATCTATCCGGATCTGGATGGGTAGTAACAAACTCAAGCTCAACCCGTCCAAGACCGAGTGGCTGTGGTTTCCGGCACCCCGGTTCAGCCAGGTAACTCCAACTCTGGCCATCGGGGGCGAACAACTGGCCCCTGTGGAGAGGGCGCGCAACTTGGGTGTCCTCCTGGATTCTCGGCTGTCCATGGAGGACCATGTGGCGGCCGTGGCCAGGGGGGTGTTCTATCAGGTACGCCTGATACACCAGTTGCGCCCCTTACTGGACCGGGTGGCCCTTTGCACAGTCACTCAGGCACTCGTGACATCCCGGTTGGACTACTGCAACGCTCTCTACATGGGGCTCCCCTTGAGGTGCACTCGAAGGTTACAGCTAGTCCAGAATGCGGCCGCGTGGGTGATTATGGGTGCCTCAAGGCAATCCCACATAACATCTCTCCTGCGCGAGCTGCACTGGCTTCCTGTGGCCTTTCGGGTGTGCTTCAAGGTGCTGACTACCATCTTTAAATTGCTCCATGGCTCGGGGCCTAGCTACATACGAGACTGCCTCCTGCCCCACACATCCCTTTGACCGATCCGCTCCCACAGAGAGGGCCTTCTCCGGGTACCGTCGGCTGGGCAATGCCGGTTGGCGACACCCAGGGGAAGGGCCTTCTCTGTGGCGGGCCCAGCCCTCTGGAACGACCTACCCCCAGATTTACGCACTACCTCGGACCTCCGCCTCTTCCGCCAATGTCTTAAGACGTATTTATTCCAGCAAGCCGGGCTATCATAGCCCCCCGTTTCTGACTTTTAGTTTGATAAATTTTAATTCGTAAGGTTTTATAAGGGTTTTTAGCACGGGATATAATTTAATTAGTTTTTAATAATGTATTTTTGTATTTTTGTATGGTTTTTTAAGATTGCCTGTGCGCCGCCCTGGGTCCTTGTCAGGAGAAGGGCGGGGTAAGAATTTGAAAAATAAAATAAAAAATAAATAAAATATCTATCTATCTTTCTTTCTTTCTTTCCTTCTTTCTTTCTTTCTTTCCTTCTTTCTTTCTTTCTTTCTTTCTTTCTTTCTTTCTTTCTTTCTTTCTTTCTTTCTCCCTATCTCTCTTCTATCAATCAACTATCTATCTATCTATCTATCTATCTATCTATCTATCTATCTATCTATCTATCATCTATCTTTCTTTCTTTCTTTCTTTCTCCCTATCTCTCTTCTATCAATCATCTATCTATCAATCTATCAATCTATCTATCTATCTATCTATCTATCTATCTATCTATCTATCTATCTATCTTTCTTTCTTTCTTTCTTCATCTCTCCTCTCTATCAATCAACTATTTCATCTATCATCTGCCTACCTACCTACCTCATCTCTCTCTCTCCCTCTCTCTCCTCTCTCTATCAATCAACTATATCTATCTATCTATCTATCTCTCTCTCTCTCTCTCTCTCTCTCTCTCTCTCTCTCTCTCTATCTATCTATCTATCTATCTATCTATCTATCTATCTATCTATCTATCTATCTATCTATCTCCCTATATCTCCTCTCTATCAATCATTTATCAGCTATTTATCTATCTCTATCTCTCTATATATAGACATTATCTTCATCCCTCTCTCTCAACTATCTATCATCTCTCTCTCTCTCTCTCTCTCTCTCTCTCTCTCTCTCTCTCTCTATCTATCTATCTATATCTCTCTCTCCCTATCTCTCCTCTCTATCAATCATTTATCAGCTATTTATCTCTCTCTCTATATATATATAGACATAATCTATCTTCATCCCTCTCTCTCAACTATCAATCATCTATCTATCTATCTATCTATCTATCTATCTATCTATCTATCTATCTATCTATCTATCTCTATCTCTTCATCCATCCATCCATCCATCCACCCATCCATCAACTATCTATCTATCTATCTATCTATCTATCTATCTATCTATCTATCTATCTATCTATCTCTATCTCTTCATCCATCCATCCATCCATCCATCCATCCACCCATCCATCAACTAACTATCTATCTATCTATCTATCTATCTATCTATCTATCTATCTATCTATCTATCTATCTATCTATCTATCTATCTATCTATCTCTCTATTATCTGTCTATCTATCTATCTATCTATCTCTCTATTATCTGTCGATCATCCATCCATCCATCCATCCATCATCTTTCTTGTCTGTCTGTCTGTCCGTCCGTCCGTCCGTCCGTCCGTCCGTCCGTCCGTCCGTCCATCCATCCATCCATCCATCCATCCATCCATCTATCTATCTATCTATCTATCTATCTATCTATCTATCATCTCTCTATCATCTATCTAATCTATCTATCAAATTTACTGGCCGCCCATTATACCCCAGGATAACTCTTGATGACACTGCTAAAAAATAAAACTACACACAACAGAATGTTACAAAATTATAAAACTACAAAATACACAATATAATAGCTAAAAGACCCCAGGGGTGGGGAGTGGGATGAGCAGAGTAGGAGGTGGGATCTGATATTAAGCAGACCCTTAGCGATGTCTCGCTTAGCGATAGAAATCTGGGCCTCCACCGTGGTCGTAAGTCGAGGACTCCCCGCACACTATTTCCAGTTCTGATCCCGAGAGAGACGAGCGGTTAAAAAAAAAAAGTGAAATATAAATAAATAAATTGCAAAGGAGGAGGAAAAAAAATGATCCTGAAATATTTTAAGCCTTCATTTATCATCCTTAAGCTTTTCCTCTGGAGATTATTTAGGGTAAAGAACAATTCTCCGGCTCCATATCTCCCAGAGCTGAACATAATTGCATTATTTATAGCTTCCTGGCATCGCATGGAATTGATCGGACCTTCTCAATGGCCTTGACCAAAGGCAAAACACCAATAAATATTTCTACCAAGCAGCCAAGAGCAATACAATCATATAATGTGGTTTTTTTTTCTCCCTCCCTGCATCAAAACTCCAAAGACACTTTGAATAAAATCACTGGCTTTCCTTTTCTGCAGTAATATAAAAAGAAAAGCCTTACCATGCTGGAACATTTTGTGACCGAATAAAACAACAAGAGTTGGAAAGGGATCTTGGAGTCCTAGTGGACACCCACTAGGACTCCAAGATCCCTTTCCAACTCTTGTTATTTTATTCGGCCCATTTAAATATGAGCCAGCCGTGGGCAGCAGCTACCAAAAAAGCCAACCCAGTTCTAGGCTGCATCAACAGAGGGAGAGAATCAAGATCACCTGAAGGGTTAATACCACTTTTGTAATGCCTTGGGAAGGTCACACTGGGAATATTTGCACCCGGTTTTGGTCGCCACGATGTAGAAAAGATGTGGAGACTCTGGAAAGAGTGCAGAGAAGAGCAAGAAAGAGGATGAGGGGACTGGAGGCTGAAACATATGAGGAACGGTTGCAGGTACTGGGTATGTCTAGTTTAATGAAAAGAAGGACCAGGGGAGACAGGATAGCAGCCTTCCGATATCTCAGGGGTTGCCCCAAAGAAGAGGGAGTCAAGCTATTCTCCAAGGCACCTGAGGGCAGGACAAGAAGCAATGGGTGGAAACTAATCAAGGAGAGAAGCAACTTAGAACTGAGGAGGAATTTCCTGACAGTGAGGACAATTAACCAGTGGAACTGCTTGCCTCCAGAAGTTGTGAATGCCCCAACACTGGAAGTCTTTAAGAAGAGGTTGGATAGCCCTTTGTCTGAAGTGGTGTAGGGTTTCCTGCCTAAGCAGGGGGTTGGACTAGAAGACCTCCAAAGTCCCTTCCAACTCTGCTATTCTGGTGGCATACTCATCAATTATTCCTTTCTTGTTTGAACTTGGGTTACCCGAGTACCCGTCTCTCCTTGAATCTTCCCTCCTCGCTGTTGCACACTCGGTCGTTTTGCTGGTGCACATTTCCTTGCACATATGTCACCCTGTCCAATGTTAGTCCCATCTTACCTCAGGGCAGGTATCTTGCCGCTGGTTGGGGGTGATGATCAGATTGGTCATTACGAAGAAAACACTTTCGCCCTAAAGAAGAGAGGGAAGAAATTAGAAAAAAAAGTTTGAGAATTTTGTGAGAAAAAGAAGGGAGGGGAGGTGGGAAAGAAGGGAGGGAGGGAGGGAGGGAGGGAGGGAGGAAGCAAGGAAGGGAGGAAGGAAGGAAGGAAGGAAGGGAGGGAGGGAGGGAGGGAGGAAGGAAGGAAGGAAGGAAGGGAGGAAGGAAAAGATTGAAGTAAACTGGAAGGGAAGGAAGAAAAGGAAGAGAGGGAGGGAGGGAAGGAAGGGAGGAAGATGAGAATGGAGGGAAACAAGGAGAAGGAAGGAAGGGAAATGACAATGGAGGGAAATGAGGAAGGAAGGAAGGAAGGAAGGAAGGAAGGAAGATGAGAATGGAGGGAAACAAGGAGAAGGAAGGAAGGGAAATGACAATGGAGGGAAATGAGGAAGGAAGGAAGGAAGGAAGGAAGGAAGATGAGAATGGAGGGAAACAAGGAGAAGGAAGGAAGGAAAATGACAATGGAGAGAAATGAGGAGGAAGGAAGGAAGGAAGGAAGGAAAGAAGGAAGGAAGGAAGGAAATCTGTGGCATTTTGTAGGAAGCTTTCTCTCTTCTATTTTGAGCAATCAGAGAACCCCAGCCAGTCAAAGTCCACCACCCTTCCCCCAGGATCCCTGCGGTCACCTGATCAAAATTCAGACCCTTGATGTCTCATATTTATGACGGGTTTCCGCATCCAGGGCTCATGTTGATCTGACAAGGAAAGTCAAGGGAGAAGCCCAGAGATAGCATTTAGCTGGCTTGGAACAGTTCGTCTGAACCGGTGACAGATATCGTAAGTAGGCCCGGACACTGCCCTGGATCTATGGCGTGTCCTATTTAGACACATTTTTGAGGGGTGGGTACAGGGTTGAAATCCAGCAGGTTCTGAAGGGTTCTGGAGAATTGTTAGCGGAAATTTTGAGTCGTTCAGAGAACCGTTAGCAGAAATTTTGAGTCATTCAGAGAACCAGTAGTGGAAATTTTGAGTCGTTTGGAGAACCGGTAGCAGAAATCTGGAGTAGTTTGGAGAACCGGTAGTGGAAGTTTTGAGTCGTTCAGAGAACCAGTAATGGAACTTTTGAGTCATTCAGAGAATCGTTAGAGGAAATTTGAAGTCGTTCGGAGAACCGGTAGCGGAAATTGTAAATCGTTCAGAGAATTGTTAGAGGAAATTTTGAGTCGTTTGGAGAACCGGTAGCAGAACTTTTGAGTCACTTGGAGAACTGGTAGCGGAAAGTTTGAGTCTCTCGGAGAACTGATAGCAGAAATTTTGAGTCATTCAGAGAACCGGTAGCAGAAATTTTGAATCGCTTGGAGAACTGGTAGCGGAAATTTTGAGTCATTCGGAGAACCGTTAGTGGAAATTTTGAGTCGTTTGGAGAACCATTAGCGGAAATTTTGAGTTGTTCAGAGAACCAGTAATGGAAATTTTGAGTCGTTCAGAGAATCGTTAGAGAAAATTTGAAGTTGTTCGGAGAACCGGTAGCAGAAATTGTAAATTGTTCGGAGAATTGTTAGAGGAAATTTTGAGTCGTTTGGAGAACCGTTAGCGGAAATTTTGAGTCGTTCAGAGAATCATTAGAGGAAATTCTGAGTCATTCGGAGAACTGGTAGGAGAAATCTGGAGCAGTTTGGAGAACTGGTAGCGGAAATTTTGAGTTGCTCGGAGAACTGGTAGTGGAAATTTTGAGTTGCTCGGAGAACTGGTAGCGGAAATTTTAAGTCGCTCGGAGAACTGGTAGCGGAAATTTTGAGTTGCTCGGAGAACCGGTAGCGGAAATTTTGAGTCATTCAGAGAACTGTTAGTGGAAATTTTGAGTCGTTTGGAGAACCATTAGCAGAAATTTTGAGTTGTTCAGAGAACCATTAATGGAAATTTTGAGTCGTTCAGAGAATCGTTAGAGAAAATTTGAAGTCTTTCGGAGAACCGGTAGCGGAAATTGTAAATTGTTCGGAGAATTGTTAGAGGAAATTTTGAGTCGTTTGGAGAACCGGTAGCAGAACTTTTGAGTCACTTGGAGAACTGGTAGCGGAAAGTTTGAGTCTCTCGGAGAACTGATAGCAGAAATTTTGAGTCATTCAGAGAACCGGTAGCAGAAATTTTGAATCGCTTGGAGAACTGGTAGCGGAAATTTTGAGTCATTCGGAGAACCGTTAGTGGAAATTTTGAGTCGTTTGGAGAACCATTAGCGGAAATTTTGAGTTGTTCAGAGAACCAGTAATGGAAATTTTGAGTCGTTCAGAGAATCGTTAGAGAAAATTTGAAGTTGTTCGGAGAACCGGTAGCAGAAATTGTAAATTGTTCGGAGAATTGTTAGAGGAAATTTTGAGTCGTTTGGAGAACCGTTAGCGGAAATTTTGAGTCGTTCAGAGAATCATTAGAGGAAATTCTGAGTCATTCGGAGAACTGGTAGGAGAAATCTGGAGCAGTTTGGAGAACTGGTAGCGGAAATTTTGAGTTGCTCGGAGAACTGGTAGTGGAAATTTTGAGTTGCTCGGAGAACTGGTAGCGGAAATTTTAAGTCGCTCGGAGAACTGGTAGCGGAAATTTTGAGTTGCTCGGAGAACCGGTAGCGGAAATTTTGAGTCATTCAGAGAACTGTTAGTGGAAATTTTGAGTCGTTTGGAGAACCATTAGCAGAAATTTTGAGTTGTTCAGAGAACCATTAATGGAAATTTTGAGTCGTTCAGAGAATCGTTAGAGAAAATTTGAAGTCTTTCGGAGAACCGGTAGCGGAAATTGTAAATTGTTCGGAGAATTGTTAGAGGAAATTTTGAGTCGTTTGGAGAACCGTTAGCGGAAATTTTGAGTTGTTCAGAAAACCAGTAACGGAAATTTTGAGTCGTTCAGAGAATCGTTAGAGGAAATTCTGAGTCATTCAGAGAACTGGTAGGAGAAATCTGGAGTAGTTTGGAGAACTGGTAGTGGAAATTTTGAGTTGCTCGGAGAACAGGTAGCGGAAATTTTGAGTTGCTCGGAGAACCGGTAGCGGAAATTTTGAGTTGCTCAGAGAACCGTAGCGGAAATTTTGAGTCGTTTGGAGAACCGGTAGCGGAAATTTTGAGTTGCTCGGAGAACTGGTAGTGAAAATTTTGAGTTGCTTGGAGAATCGGTAGTGGAAATTTTAAGTCGCTCGGAGAACTGGTAGCGGAAATTTGGAGTCGTTTGGAGAACCGGTAGCGGAAATTTGGAGTCGTTTGGAGAACCGGTAGCCGAAATTTTGAGTTGCTCGGAGAACTGGTAGTGGAAATTTTGAGTTGCTCGGAGAACTGGTAGTGGAAATTTTGAGTCGTTTGGAGAACCGGTAGCGGAAATTTTGAGTTGCTCGGAGAACTGGTAGCGGAAATTTTGAGTCCTTCGGAGAACCGGTAGCGGAAATTTTGAGTCGTTCAGAGAACCAGCAAATGCCACCTCTGGCTGGCCCCAGGAGTGGGGTGGGAATGTGGATTTTGCAATATCCTTCCCCTGCCATGCCAACCAAGCCATGCCCATAGAACTGGTAGTAAAAAAAATTGAATTTCACCACTGGGTGGGCGCATGCGCACCTACGAACCGGTGGCAACCAAATGCGAAACCCGCCACTGGGGAAAGCCAGATTCCCTTAACCACTGTATGACTTACTGAACAGCAGTAGTGATTCGCTTAGCAACAATGGCCAGAAAGGTCGTAAAGTGAGGCAAAACTAACTTAACGACTGTCTCGCTTAGCCACAAAAACCGTGGTCCCAGTGGTGGTGGTAAGCAGAGGTCTCCCTGTACCTGAGGGGGTATGACGTAGTCCACCACGTCCCAAATCCTCTTGCCCATTTCCGAGGAGTTGGTGAAGGCCACGCCCTTCACCTTGGTGATGACCGAGCTCTGGATGGAGGTGTCCACTTCCTGGTATCCTTTCTTGACCAGGAAGACCCACCTGGAGAGGGAGGCCAGAGAGCGAAGGTTAAGCAATTAATATTAGAAATAAACTGTAAACAGAGAAAATTATTTGTATGAAAATATAAAGTTGGGATTGCTGAAAGGGCACGCCGAGAACCCATCGGAGAAAGTAAAGAGGAGGAGAGAGGGGAAGGAGGAGGAGAAGAGAGGAGGAGGGGGGAAAGAGAGGGGAAGAAGGAAGGAGGAGGGAAAGGACGAATGGGTAAAGCAGAGGGTGTAAGGGAGGGGCAATTAAGAGGAAAGAGGGAAAGAAAGAGAAGAGAGGAGTGGGAGAAAGGAGAAGAAGAAAAGAGGAAGGAGAGGAAGAAAGAATTATTATTATTATTATTATTATTATTATTATTATTATTATTATTATTATTATTATTATTATTATTATTATTATTTTATTTATTTTATTTATAGACCGCTCCCTCTCCCCGCAGGGACTCGGGGCAGTGCACAGGACTTAAAAACATATATAAATATAACAATAACAATATTTAAAATTAAATTAAATAATTTATCCTGCGCTAAAATTCTTAAGAAGGCAGAAAAAGGAGGTTGAAAAGATGGAACCCACCCCTGCCCTCTGGACCACGTTCCCCCAGGCCTTCCTCTCCTTTCCCATCCTCTGGAGTCCATTGAAGGTCACGCCGGCTGCTTCGGTGACCCCATCCAGCCCCCTCCTTCTCTGCCGTCCCCTCCTTCTTCTTCTGCCCTCCATCGTTCCCAGCATGAGGCTCTTCTCCAGGGAGTCCTCCTTCCTTCTCATCAGGTGGCCAAAGCCTTTGAGTTTCCTCTTCAGGATCTGGCCTTCTCAAGAGCAGCCAGGGTAGATCTCCTCCAGGACTGACCGCTTGGATGGCCTTGCAGTTCAAGGGACTCAATGCAGGAGTCTTCTCCAGCACCAGAGTTCAAAGATATATATATTACCTGCCATATTTCTCTCAATCAATGTCCATTTGTCTGTCTCTCTATATATGTTCTATTTCATCATTATTATCTATCTATCTATCTATCTATCTATCTCTATCTATCTATCTATCTATCTATCTATCTATCTATCATTTATTTATTACCAATTATCTTTCTCTCATCCATCCATCCATCCCCTATCATCTTTCTCTCAATCAATGTATGCCTGGCTATCTGTCTGTCTATCATCTATATATTGTTGTTGTTTGTCGAGAAGTCGTGTCCAACCCATTACGACCCCCTGGACCACGTTCCTCCAGCCCTTCCTCTCCTCTCCCATCCTCCGGAGTCCATTGAAGCTCACGCCGGCTGCTTGGGTGACTCCATCCAGCCCGCTCCTTCTCTGCCGTCCCCTTCTTCTTCTTTTGCCCTCCATCGTTCCCAGCATGAGGCTCTTCTCCAGGGAGTCCTTCTTCCTTCTCATCAGGTGGCCAAAGTCTTTGAGTTTCCTCTTCAGGATCTGGCCTTCTCAAGAGCAGCCAGGGTAGATCTCCTCCAGGACTGACCGGTTGGATGGCCTTGCAGTCCAAGGGCCTCAATGCCTCTTCTTCTCCAGCACCAGAGTTCAAAGGCCTCCGTTCTTTGGCGCTCGGCCTTCCTTATGGTCCAACTTTCATTAGCATCCATTGCAAGTGGGAAAACCACAGCCTCTGTTAATGCAGTTTAGGATTGCATTGGCTTTTCAGGATTCCTGCCGCACACGGCTGGCTCCTATTTAGCTGGTTGTCCACTAAGACTCCAAGATCTGGAGACTAAAACATATGAAGAACGGCTGCAGAAGCTGGGTATGTCTAGTTTGATGAAGAGAAGGACCAGGGGAGACATGATAGCAGTGTTCCGATATCTCAGGGGTTGCCACAAAGAAGAGGGAGTCAAACTATTCTCCAAGGCACCTGGGGGCAGGACAAGAAGCAATGGGTGGAAACTAATCAAGGAGAGAAGCAACTTAGAACTAAGGAGAAATTTCCTGACAGTGAGAACAATTAACCTCTGGAACAGCTTGCCTCCAGAAGTTGTGAATGCCCCAACCCTGGAAGTCTTTAAGAAGATGTTAGATAGCCATTTGTCTGAAATGGTATAAGGTTCCTGCCCACGCAGGGGGTTGGGCTAGAAGACCTACAAGGTCCCTTCCAACTCTGCTATTGTATTGTATTATCTCTCTCACAGTCACTGCTATTAAGCCTGGTTCCACCCAGTCTATATTTTTATTCCCTTACCCAAGTTTGCTCAAGCCCCTTCCCCTTCTGGGCATCCTATCAAAAACATCTGCATCTACCCGGTTCATATTACCACATGTGGTGGCCTTGTACTGAAGCTAAAAGATATTGGACTATAATCCGCAGGTGGTTGGATAAAATGATACACGAACAACATAGACTTTAAACCAGAACTTTTTAAATTGGGAATTATTCCAGAAACATGCAACAAAGATTTGAAATACTTGATTGGCTCATATTTAAATGGAATCCTAGGGGACAACCATTTAAATAGGAGCCAGCCGTGGGCAGCAGCTGCCAAAAAAGCCAACACAGTTCTAGGCTGCATAAACAGAGGGATAGAATCTAGATCACGTGAAGTGTTAATGCCACTGTATAGTGCCTTGGGAAGGCCACACTTGGAATACTGCATACAGTTTTGGTCGCCACGATGTAGAAAAGACGTGGAGACTCTGGAAAGAGTGCAGAGAAGAGCAACCAAGATGATTAGGGGACTGGAGACTAAAACATATGAAGAACGGTTGCAGGAGCTGGGTATGTCTAGTTTGATGAAGAGAAGGATCAGGGGAGACATGATAGCAGTGTTCCGATATCTCAGAGGGTGCCCCAAAGAAGAGGGAGTCAAACTATTCTCCAAGGCACCTGGGGGCAGGACAAGAAGCAATGGGTGGAAACTAATCCAGGAGAGAAGCAACTTAGAACTAAGGAGAAATTTCCTGACAGTTAGAACAATTAACCTCTGGAACTCCTTGCCTCCAGAAGTTGTGAATGCCCCAACCCTGGAAGTCTTTAAAAAGATGTTAGATAGCCATTTGTCTAAAATGGTATAAGGTTCCTGCCCACGCAGGGGGTTGGACTAGTAGACTTACAAGGTCCCTTCCAACTCTGCTATTGTATTGTATTGTAAATGTTTTGACTGCGGCTAGAATTATATTTGCAAAAAAATTGGAAGAATGAGAAATTACCAACACAGGAGGAAATGATTCAAAAAATAATGGAGTGTGCTGAAAAGAATAAACTGACATTTGAAATCAGAGAACAAGAAGACGAGCAATTTTATAAGGTGTGGGACTTGTTTTATCCATGGTTAGATAAAAGAAGTTGGAAATGAATTTGTTCACTTGCACATTACTAGAAAGTGATAGATAATATTATGAAATTATTTTGTTATGAAATAAAAGGTTTGAATACATGATACATAAAGCATAATTATGAATGTAATGGGTAAGAGAGGGACGATATGAACATTATGTATAATAGTAAGTAGTGATTATGTTTACGTTAGAAAGGTATGTTGTACGTTAAACAGATTAATAATGATGTAACGAATGATTGATACCTGTATAAATTGAAACACTTAGCAACTACTTGATTTAATAATGGGAATATAATAATTGAGCTTGAATACGTGACATATAAGTACTGTGTGTTTTATGGACAATAGGTGATAAACTTCCATAATTGAAAGTAACGATGCATAGCAAAATTGATCGAAAATTCTTTTATCTTGTAAGAACAATAGAAAGAGATGGGTGATTCCTATAAAGGTTTATTGTTACTAAAAGGATCTAAGAAAATAGATCCCACATTTAATTCTACATTTAGGCAACAAAAATGAAATGCACAAGTACAGTATAGGTGGTACCTTGCTCAATAGTAGTAACTGTGAGAGGGATCTTGGAGTCCTAGTAGACGACCATTGAAACATGAGCCAGCCGTGGGCAGCAGCTGCCAAAAAAGCCAACACAGTTCTAGGCTGCATCAACAGAGGGAGAGAATCAAGGTCACGTGAAGGGTTAATACCACTTTTGTAATACCTTGGGAAGGCCACACTGGGAGTACGGCATTCAGTTTTGGTCGCCACGATGTAGAAAAAGACGTGGAGACTCTGGAAAGAGTGCAGAGAAGAGCAACTAAGAGGATGAGGGGACTGGAGACTAAAACATATGAAGAACGGTTGCAGGAGCTGGGTATGTCTAGTTTGATGAAAAGAAGGACTAGGGGAGACATGATAGCAGTGTTCCAATATATCATGGGCTGCCCCAAAGAAGAGGGAGTCAAACTATTCCTCAAAGCACCTGAAGGCAGAACAAGAAGCAATGGGTGGAAACTAATCAAGGAGAGAAGTAACTTAGAACTGAGTAGAAATTTCCTGACAGTCAGAACAATTAACCAGTGGAACAGAAGTTGCCTCCAGAATGTTGTGAATGCCCCAACACTGGAAAGTCTTTAAGAAGATGTTGGATAGACATTTGTCTGAAATAGCATAGAGCTTCCTGCCTAGGCAGGGAGTTGGCCTAGATGACCTCCAAGGTCCCTTCCAACTCTGCTATTGTATTGTATTGTAACTGTCAAATCACAAGTAGTGGAGAACTTTTGAACTCGTAACCTACTTTTTGCTAGCGTAAGCTAAGCCATTTTTGTACTTCCTCTGCTACTCGCGGTTTGACAGTTACCTGCAGGTGCTCATCTAATATCAAAACGGTTTAGAATCCCCCCCCCCCATTCGTTAAGCATTTTCTTTGCAGAGAAGAAGAGTTTCATTTTTATAAACGACAAAGGAAGTCGTAAGTCAAGGATTACTGGACTTAAATAGGAGCCAGCTGTGCGCCAATGCAATCCTAAATTGCGTGAACAGAGGGATTCAGTCAAGGTCAAGGGAGGTACTAATACAATACAATACAATACAATACAATACAATACAATTGTACATACAGATGGTATTGTATGATCCCCTCGGGATTCCCTTAGGTGAGTGGTGAGGGAGGGAGGGAGGAACAAAGGAGTGAAGGAAATAGAAAGAAAGAAAGAAAGAAAGAAAGAAAGAAAGAAAGGGAAGTAGTTGTGAGGTAGGAAGAGGAAGGGAAGGACAGAAGGGAGAATGAAGGAAGGAGAGGGAGTACTGAAAGTGGGAGGAAAAAGAAAGAGAAGAGCAGAGGAGACAGGGAGGGGGAGAGAGAAAGAAAAGAAAGAAAAGGAGGAGGAGGGAGAGAGAAAGAAAGAAAGAAAAAGAAAGAAAGAAAGAGGAGGGAGGGAGGAAGAGGAGGGAGTAGGGAGAGAGAAGAAGGGACAGAAGGGGGAAGGAGGAAAGGGAGGGAAGGAGGAAGGAAGGAAAGAAAAAGGAGTGGGGAGAGAGAGAGGAAGGAAGGACAGAGAGTGGAAGGGGGAAAGAAGGAGAGGGAGTGAGGAAGGAAGGAAGGAAAGAAAAAGAGGTAGGGAGAGAAAGAGGGAGGGTGGGAAGGAAAGAAGGAAAGAAGGAAGGAGAGAAGTGGGGAGAGAGAGAGGAAAGAAGGGAAAGATGGAGAGTGGAAGGAAGGAAATAAGGAGAGAGAGGGAGAGAGGAAGGAAGGGAAAGATGGAGAGTGGAAGGAGGGAATGAAGGAGAGGGAGTGGGGAAGGAAGGAAAGAAAGAGAGAAAAAGGGGTAGGGAGAGAAAGAGGGAGGGTGAGAAGGAGGGAGGGTGGGAAGGAAGGAAGGAAGGAAGGGGAGAAGTGGGGAGAGAGAGAGGAAAGAAGGGAAAGATGGAGAGTGGAAGGAAGGAAATAAGGAGAGAGAGAGAGGAAGGAAGGAAAAGATGGAGAGTGGAAGGAGGGAATGAAGGAGAGGGAGTGGGGAAGGAAGGAAAGAAAGAAAGAAAAAGGGGTAGGGAGAGAAAGAGGGAGGGTGAGAAGGAGGGAGGAAGGAAGGAAGGGACCTTCCACAGAGGAACACTAAGAGAGGCGAAAGAGAGAGAAGGACACAAAGAAAGAAAGAAACTCCCACTGAATTCCCACAGCCCCAAAATGCAGAGGGGCAGAGCTGCTCCGCCTGAACCAACAGGAAAAACCTGCTCCTCATATCTGCCAGGCGCTGCTCCGCATGGCATCTGAACGCAGCTCCCCCCACCAACCTCCCCAAACTGGGCTTCGCCCCCCCAGACCAGTCCAGCCAGGCAGGGATGGAGACCTGGAGAACCCACCTCCCCTGGTTCACACTCCCATCAAGAAAGACCCTTCCCCGATGTTCACCGCCTCTCCTTCTCGCCTCCCAGGTTGGCACCCGGTGCTGCAATTCCCTCCCTCCCTCCCTGCAGGAGAAGCTGAGTTATGTGCAAACCACCACCACCCACAGCCCCCTCCTCCAAGATTTAAAGACCCAGGTCTCCTCACCCCACGATGTAGACCAGGATGGAGAGCTGGGCCACCCGGTAGAGAATCCCCACTTTCTTGTTCTTGGCGATGACATATTTCTCGGTTTTGTAGTCGAAAAGGGAGCAGCACCAATCCTTCCAGGCGATCTGATCCATGTGGGGAGATGCCAGCGGAGCGTCCGAGGCGCATGGGATGGAGCTGCTGCGGCAGGGAAGAAGGCTCAGGGGAAAGCGACAGCCCGCCCACGAGAGCACAGCAGGAATGCCAGCCTCATCTAAACCACGGTCTGCTGCTGCAGATCCAGCAAGGGGGGGGTGGGTGGATGGGGGGGGGTGTTAAATGCTGGCTTTTCAAATTGAAATGCGGGATCGAGCTGGGAAGGTGTTGCAGAAAAAAAACTCCGAGACTTGGACTTCACAGGAAAGAAGAAGTTTTATTGGCCAAGTCCAGAGGTGTCAGTCCGCAGACTGCATAAAGCCCTCTGAACCGTGAGAAATGTTTTTAACCCAGTTTTATAATACAGAAACACGCATAGACGTCAGGCAGGAAACCCACAAGCTTCGCGTCCCTCCCCCCATACATCTTGCACCCCCTTATCTGGGTTTGCAGGCACAAAGATTTATTGCTTCTAGTTTCAATACATCGATGTGGTTAAGCTCGGTGTCAGAATCCGCTAGCTGAATCGACCCATGTCTAGCAGAAGGCCCCTCTGCGGTTTCAACATCTCAGACTTCATGTTGCAGCTTAGCTAACTCTAAGAAATATCTTCTTTACAATGCTGAGCTAAGTGGGGGCCGGCTGGATCATCCATCCGTGCCCCACTTCATTTCACACTTAACAACCAGGTCTCACTCTATGTCCTGCCTCAGGGGGGGGTGGATGGGGGTGGGGGTGGGGTTAAATGCTGGCTTTTCAAATTGAAATGCGGGATCGAGTTGGGAAGGGAGCTCGGAGGTCTTCTAGTCCAACCCCCTCCTTTAAGCAGGAGACCCTGCACCATTTCAGACAAATGGCTGTCCAGTCTCTTCTTGAAAACCTCTAGAGTTAGAGAAGGGAGGGAGGGGGGGGAGAAAGGGAGGGATGGAAGGAAGGAAGGAAGGAAAGAAAGAAAGAAAGAAAGAAAGAAAGAAAGAAAGAAAGAAAGAAAGAAAGAGAATAACAGAGTTGGAAGAGACCTTGAAGGTCTTCCAGTCCAGCCCCTTGTTCAGGCAGGAGAACATATATGCCATTTCAGATAGGTGGCTATCCAGTCGCTTCTTAAAAACCTCCAGAGAAGGGAGGGAGGGAGGGAGGGGGGAGGGAGGGAGGATAACAGAGTTGGAAGACCTCAGAGGTCTTCTAGTCCAACCCCTTGTTCAAGCAGGAGACCCTATGCCACTACAGAGTGGTGTAATAGTTTAGACTTTCATAATATAACATCTTTTTTTTTTTTTTTAATTCAAATTTATTAACCGCTCCCTCTCCCCACAGGGACCCGGGGCGGTGCACAGGAGGAACTAAAAACAATATAAACAATAAATACAAAATACATACTTTAAAACACAATTAAACAATATTATCCCGTGCTAAAAATAATTAAAAACCCATTAAAATACATTTGAAATCTATAGACAGAGAGACTATTCAAGGCCGGCCAGTCGAAAGAAATGGGTCTTCAATTTCGTACGGAAGGAGCGGAGGTCAGTGGTCGTTCTGATATCGGGGAGAAGGTCGTTCCAGAGGGCCGGGCCCGCCACAGAGAGAGCCCTTCCCCTGGGCGTCGCCCGCTGACAAAGTCTAGTGGACGGCACCCGGAGAAGTCCCTGTCTGCGGGAGCGAATCGGCCGTGAGGATGTATGGGGCAGGATCCGATCCCGCAGATAGCTAGGTCCCGAGCCATGGAGCGCCTTGAAGATGATAATTAGCACCTTGAAGCGCACCCGGAAGACGACAGGCAGCCAGTGCAGCTCGCGCAAGAGCGGTGTAACGTGGGTGAACCTAGTGGTCCCCATAATTGCTCGCGCGGCTGCATTCTGAACTAACTGAAGCCTCCGGGTGCACCTCAAGGGAAGCCCCATGTAGAGAGAGTTACAATAGTCCAGTTGGGATGTCACGAGGGTATGAGTGACTGTGCGAAGGGCGTCCCGATCCAATAGGGGGCGCAATTGGCGAACCAGGCGAACCTGGTAAAACGCCCTCCTGGCCACGGCTGTCACTTGCTCTTCCATAGACAGCCGGGTATCCAGGAGGACACCCAAATTGCGCGCCCCATCCACAGGGGCAAGATGTTCGCCCCCTATGGCCAGCGTTGGAGAGAGCTGGTTGAATCGGGCAGCCGGAAACCACAGCCACTCGGTCTTGGTCGGGTTGAGCTTGAGTCCGCTACTTCCCATCCAGATCCGCACGGCTTCCAGGCACTGGCACATCACCGCTATGGCATCGTTGGGGTGGTTTGGGGTAGATATGTACAGCTGGGTGTCATCAGTGTACAGGTGGTACTCTACCCCAAAACCACGGATGATCTCACCCAGCGGCTTCATATATGCATTAAACAGGAGAGGCGAGAGGACCGACCCCTGAGGCACCCCGCATGTGAGGGGTCTCGGGGTCGACCTCTGCTCTCCTGCCCGCACAAATTGCGATCGGCCAGAGAGGTAGGAGGAGAACCACCGTAAAACGGTGCCTCCCACCCCCAACCCCCCCAGCCGATGCAATAGGATACCATGGTCGATGGTATCGAAAGCCGCCGAGAGGTCTAATAGGACCAGGATGAACATCCCCCATCTCTGGCCCTCCAGAGATCATCTACCAACGCGACCAATGCCGTCTCGGTGCTATGCCCGGGTCGAAAGCCGGACTGGCGCGGATCTAGATACTCAATTTCCTCCAGGTGACGGGGAAACTGTTGTGCCACCACACTCTCGACAACCTTCGCCAAAAAGAGAAGGTTGGAGACTGGACGATAGTTGTTTAAAAGAGCTGGGTCCAAAGAGGGCTTCTTAAGGAGGGGCCTCACCATGGCCTCTTTTAGGGAAGCAGGCAAGGAACCCTCACTTAAGGATGCGTTGACAACCTCTTGGAGCCAGCCTCGTGTCACCTCCCAGGATGCCAGTACAAGCCAGGAGGGGCACGGGTCCAATAAACATGTGATGGCTCGCAGTCGCCCACGTAGCCTGTCCATATCTTCGGAAGTAACGGGGTCAAACTCCTCCCAAACAAGATCTCTCTCGTGGCATCCCACTGGGCCATGAATGGGGGCTAGCTCACTCTGTATCTGAGCGGTTTTCTCCTGCAGAAAAGTCACAAATTCCTCTGCTCTACCCTGTAGCGGGGCTTCCCGCTCCCTCTGTTGGAGGAGGGAGCGGGTCACCCTAAACAGGGCGGCAGGGCGGTTTTCTGCGGATGCTATGAGAGTGGCACAATGGTGACGTTTGGCCACTCTCAGCGCCACAATGTAAGTCCGTAAATGGGCTCTTACCTGTGTCCGGTCAGATTCAGAACGGCTAGACCTCCATCTTCCCTCTAGGCATCTCTTGCGGCGTTTCATCACCCGCAGCTCCTCAGTGAACCAAGGAGCCAGGGTGGTTCGCCGCCGCAAGAGAGGCCGCAAGGGCGCGACCCGATCCAAGGCTCCCACGGCCGCAATGTTCCATGCGGCCGTGAGGTCCTCCATCGGGGCGCGGGTCAGGGATACAGGAAATGGCCCAAGCACTGTCTGGAACCCATCCGGGTCCATCAAGCGCCTGGGGTGATACCAGATTGGTAACTCTGGTTCCGCCTCCCCGCGGAGGGGAGCAGCGGTCGGAAAGTCGAGCCGGAGAAGTGAGTGGTCTGACCATGACAAGGGTGTGATGACTATGTCCCCTATACCCAGATCACTCTTCCATTGGCCTGAGATAAAGATGAGATCCGGCGTATGTCCACCCTCGTGGGTGGGGCCCTGAATTACTTGGATCAGGTCCATGGCCGTCATGGAAGCCATGAACTCCCGAGCTGCCTCGGATGATTCGCCCAACGATGGCAGATTAAAGTCCCCCATGACTAAAAGTCTGGGGGTCTCAACTGCCACCGTAGCGATCACCTCCAGGAGCTCGGGCAGGGCTGCTGCTACATAGCGGGGAGCCAGGTAAACAACCAGCAAGCCCAACTGCCTCCCTAGGCCCCACTTCACGCAGAGGGAATCACAGCCGGTAGTCTGAGGCACAATGGTCTCTCTCGGCTCAAGGCCTTCCTTGATAATGACCACTACCCCACCTCCCCTGCCTAGGGCCCGCGGCTGATGAACTGCGCGGTAGCCTGGTGGGCACATTTCAACGAGGGGAAGCCCTCCCTCGTGGCCCAACCAGGTTTCCGCAATTCCTACCAGGTCCGGCTCCCCCTCTGACACAAGGTCACTAATGAGGGGGGCTTTGTTGACAACGGACCTGGCGTTGCAAAACATCAGCCCCAGACCCTGGCTCTGTATTCCCTGGCCACCTAGCCTGCGGGGGTTGTGGCACCCGACCGTTTGCAACCAACGGCTACGTGCCACCAACCGGGAGGATGAAGATTGTCTCCCCTCGGTCCTGCCCCTCCCCACGACCCTCTGAATTGGTATGCCCTCCTGTGGAACGACTCGGGTATCCCCCCTCCTTTCGGCACCTTCCGCTTCCCTCCGTCGACTGCTATCCTGGCCCTTACTATTGATCGTTGCTTCCGTCTCCATCTGTCTATATCCGCCCCCCTCCCTCGAACCCCCTAAAAAAGATAATTTAAATAACTTAAAAACTAAAAATCCCCTAAGGCCGCGTATCGCCCATCTCTTCGGATTCACAATACCATCATCAAGATGGGCCCTAGATAGATCAGGGGGCCAAACCTGCGAGAGCGGGGACTCTCGCAGTGATAGTAGGTTTGCTCTGGTATACATTATTTATAAATAGATGGTTAAAATTCAAATAAATTATGTAGATGGAATTCGGGTGGGTTTTGGAATAAATACAGATGTTAAAAGTCGTTAGCAATTAATTAAAACAGTTCACTCAGGTCAATTCATTTAGTTGGTAAAATGAAGTAAAGTGCGAGATGGGTAAACCAGGATAAATTAGTTGGTAAATTAGGTTAAATTACAGTTAGTTCGCAATGATGATCATTGGGGCGTCCATAATTGGTTACTGTCACACGTTCTTTAAGACAGTCAGTTCTTAAGGGCCTATCAAGGCCTTGGTGGCATAATTCTCCCAAACTTAGGAGAGTGACCATGGGGGAGATGATATTTCAACTGGTCAGCGGCCGTCCACGTCCACGTCCACCTCGGCGCTCCCACCGCCGCCATCCCCCGCGTCACCGCCTTCGCCAGTAGCCTCTCGGCGCTGCCACCGCCGTCAGCCTGGCCTCCAGCAGCCGCCTCAGACCTTCTCCACTCTCGACCACCACATGGCTCTCTCACAGCCACCACCTTCCACCTTTCTCCAGCCAGCTCCTCTGTCGCCGTCTTCGCCTCTCGCCTCCCTGCGCTCCCACCGCCGTCGGCTCGGCTTCCAGCGGCAACCTCTCCCCTCCGCACTCTCTCTCCACTCTCCCTTTCGTTCCACCAATCCGGCATCTTCGCCTCCTCCGCCATCTTTCCTCCACGCCTCTCTCACCGTTCCCGCTGGCCACCGGTGCTCTCACCACCGTTTCACCCCACGGCTCGCCACCAATTTTCGGCTTTCCGGAGCTCTTCGGTGCAGCCGGCCTCTCTCCGCCCTGTTAAAACGTCCGGGCGGCGGCCTCTGCACTGGCCTCCGTTGCGGCAGTTCCCGCTCCGGCGCTCTCACCATCCGGGCGTTCCAGTCGCCGGCGCTCCGTCCGCTCTCCCCCCGATATTGCGAACCTCACCCTAGGATGGCCGGGTGGATCCCTCATTATCCCATGCCCTCCACGATCACAAACGAGGGCAGGGAGCACTTAAAAATGCCAACGGCCTCCGCAGCCCACACGGAGCTCCAGAGCTAGCCCGCCATCTTCGCGCAAGCGCAGCAGTCTTACGTATCTGCCAAATACGTAAATGGATGTTAGATTTTAGGGGAATTTTAGCATAGGCTGGGTTGTAATTTTAATGTTCTTAAATTTTAGTACAGGTTAATTTAATTCGTTTTTAACTTTGAATATATTGTATGTTTTTATATGGTTTTTAATTTTTCCTGTACACCGCCCGGAGTCCCTTCGGGGAGAGGGGGCGGTTTATAAATCTAATAAATTATTATTATTATTATTATTATTATTATTATTATTATTATTATTATTATTATTATTATTATTATTATTATTATTATTATTATTATTATTATTATTATTATTATTATTTAGATAGGTGGCTGTCGAGTCTCTTCTAAAAAAATCCCCAGAGAAGGAAGGAAGGGAAATGACAATGGAGGGAAATGAGGAGGAAGGAAGGAAGGAAGGAAGGAAGGAAGGAAGGAAGGAAGGAAGGAAGGAAGGAAGGAAGGAAGGAAGGATAACAGATTGAGAAGGGACCTCGGAGGTCTTCCAGTCCAGCCCCTTGTTCAGGCAGGAGAACTTATATACCATTTCAGATAAGTGGCTGTCCAGTCGCTTCTTAAAAACTTCCAGAGAAGGAAGGAAGGAAAGAAGGACAACAGAGTTGGAAGGAACCTCAGAGGTCTTCTAGTTCAACCCCTTGTTCAAGCAGGAGACCCTGCACCATTACAGATAGGTGGCTGTCCAGTCTCTTCTTTAAAACCTCAAAGGAAGGAAGGAAGGAAGGAAGGAAGGAAGGAAGGAAGGAAGGAAGGAAGGAAGGAAGGAAGGAAGGAAGGAAGGATAACAGAGTTAGATGGGACCTTGAACAACATTCTGTGCGCCTTTGGCATTGACTCCTGATGGCCACATGACCACACAGATGTCTTTGGGCAGTGCTGGCTCTTTGGCTTTGAAACGGAGATGAGCAGCGCCCCCTAGAGTCGGGAACGACTGGCACCTATGTGCAAGGGGAAGCTTTACCTTTACCTTATAATGTCTCCCCTGGTCCTTCTTTTCATTAAACGAGACCTACCCAGTTCCTGCAACCGTTCTTCATATGTTTTAGCCTCCAGTCCCCTAATCCTCTTTCTTGCTCTTCTCTGCTCTCTTTCTAGAGTCTCCACATCCTTTTTACATCGTGGCGACCAAAACTGGATGCAAATATTCCCAGGGTGGCCTTCCCAAGACATTACAAAAGTGGTATTAACCCTTCACGGGATCTGGATTCTCTCCCTCTGTTGATGCAGCCTAGAACTGGGTTGGCTTTTTTGGCAGCTGCTGCCCACGGCTGGCTCCTATTTAATTAATTGTTGGAAGGGACCTTGGAGGTCTTCTAGCCCAACCCGCTCCCCAGAATGGAAGCCTATACCAGGGGTCTCCAACCTTGTCAACTTTAAGACTTGTGGACTTCAACTCCCAGAATTCCTCAGCCAGCCAAGTGGTTGTTAAGTGAATCTGGCCACCCCGTGGACTTGGCTCGGTCGCAGAAGGAGGTCACGGGACCCTGGGACACTATACCGCCGTTAAGTATGAGTCGGTTGCCAAGCGGCTGAATTTTGATCGCATGATCCTGGGGTGGGGGGGACCGTTGTAAGTGTGAAAAACGGTTGTAAGGTTTTTTTGTTGCCGTTGTCGCTTCGAGCGGTCACTAAACGAATAGTTTTAAGTCAAGGACCAGCAATAAATGGTTTCAGGGACAGAATGGGATTTTTTTTTACCTGCATTCGGGGACCGAATGCAAGAGCATCATAACGGATCCTTCTTACAACAGTGCCAGGATACACCGTATTGTATCTTTGTAGTATTTTATTTGTATTACTAGCCGTTCCCGGCCACGCGTTGCTGTGGCCCAGTCTGGTTAAATGGCCAACCAATCTGTGTGTAGATCTACACATGCACACATGAACACATACACACAACCACCGTATAACCCACAACCTACCTACCTACTGTATTTCTCCCTCACTCTATCCCTCTACCTACCTACCTACTGTATTTCTCCCTCTCCCTCTCTATCCCTCTCCCTACCTACCTACCTACTGTATTTCTCCCTCTCTCTATCCCTCTACCTACCTACTGTATTTCTCCCTCTCCCTCTCTATCCCTCTACCTACCTACTGTATTTCTCCCTCTCCCTCTCTATCTCTCTCCCTCCCTACCTACCTACTGCATTTCTCCCTCTCTCTATCCCTCTACCTACCTACTGTATTTCTCCCTCTCCTTCTCTATCCCTCTACCTACCTACCTACTGTATTTCTCCCTCTCTCTATCCCTCTACCTACCTACCTACCTACCTACTGTATTTCTCCCTCTCCCTCTCTATCCCTCTACCTACCTACCTACTGTATTTCTCCCTCTCTCTATCCCTCTACCTACCTACCTAATGTATTTCTCCCTCTCTCTATCCCTCTACCTGCCTACCTACCTACTGCATTTCTCCCTCTCCCTCTCTATCCCTCTACCTACCTACCTACTGTATTTCTCCCTCTCCCTCTCTATCCCTCTACTTACCTACCTACTGTATTTCTCCCTCTCTCTATCCCTCTACCTACCTACCTACTGTATTTCTCCCTCTCCCTCTCTATCCCTCTACCTACCTACCTACTGCATTTCTCCCTCTCCCTCTCTATCCCTCTACCTACCTACCTACTGTATTTCTCCCTCTATCCCTCTACTTACCTACCTACTGTATTTCTCCCTCTCTCTATCCCTCTACCTACCTACGTACTGTATTTCTCCCTCTCCCTCTCTATCCCTCTACCTACCTACCTACTGCATTTCTCCCTCTCCCTCTCTATCCCTCTACCTACCTACCTACTGTATTTTTCCCTCTCTATCCCACTACCTACCTAATGTATTTCTCCCTCTCTCTATCCCTCTACCTACCTACCTACTGTATTTCTCCCTCTCCCTCTCTATCCCTCTACCCACCTACTGTATTTCTCCCTCTCTCTATCCCTCTACCTGCCTACCTACCTACTGTATTTCTCCCCCTCTCCTTGAATCTTATGGACAGAGTATTTTATGTCAAAGGATGACATAATACCTGTGGCCCACTGCTCTCTCTGTATCCATCTACCTACTTTTACAATTTTTTACATTTCTGTTGCGTGTACCTGGCACAGGTGTGACATCTACGCGATCTCTCTCTCTCTATATATATATCATTGGTGCCGTATTTGTAATAAACATTGTGTGAAAATTTGGAAGCGATCGGTGCAGTACTTTCGGAGATTAGCGGTTTTGAACAAACTCATAGTTACATTTTTATTTATATAGATTTTATCTTTTTAATGCTGTGAGCTTCCTAGAGTGAGCCAGGGATCAGCTGGGCGGCCAGGAAATTTAATAAATAAGAATGAAATAACAAGATGGTCCGAGAAACAGAACTTCAAATCTCTACAAAAGGAAAATGTAGGTAGTCCTCGAGTTACAATAGTTCGTTTAGTGACCGAAGTTAGAACGGAATAAGGTGGGACTAGAACTCCCTGTCTCCTGGTCATTGGCCCAAAGTCACCCAGTTGTCTTTCACGCCTAAGGTGGGACTAGAACTCCCTGTCTTCTGGTGATTGGCCCAAAGTCGCCCAGCTGTCTTTCACGCCTAAAGTGGGACTAGAACTCACCATCTCCTGGTGATTGGCCCAAAGTCACCCAATCAGATTTCATGCTTAAGATGGGACTAGAACTCACCATCTCCTGGTGATTGGCCCAAAGTCACCCAATCAGATTTCATGCTTAAAATGGGATTAGAACTCACCATCTCCTGGTGATTGGCCCAAAGTCGCCCAGCTGTGTTTCACGCCTAAGGTGGGACTAGAACTCAGTGTCCTGGTGATTGGCCCAAAGTCGCCCAGCTGTCTTTCATGCCTAAGGTGGGACTAGAACTCACCATCTCCTGGTGATTGGCCCAAAGTCACCCAGTTGTCTTTCGCGCCTAAGGTGGGACTAGAACTCCCAGTCTCCTGGTGATTGGCTCAAAGTCATCCAGTTAGCTTTCGTGCTGAAGGCAGGACTACAATTCACCATCTCCTAGTGATTGGCCCAAAGTCACCCAGTTGGCTTTCATGCCTAAGCAGAACTACAATTCACCAACTCCTGGTTGTTGGCCAGTCATCAATCTGGCTTTCATGGCGAAGGCAGCACTAGAACTCACAGTCTCCTGGTGATTGGCCCAAAGACACCCAGCCGGCTTTCGTGGTTAAGGTAGGACTTGAGCTCACTGTCTCTTGATTCCCAACCTGGTGCCTTAATCACTAGGCCAAACTAGATGTCCCAAAAACTGTCCTGCCTATCAAATTTTTCTCCAAAGCATTAGAGGGCAGGACAAGAAACAATGGATGGAAACTAATCCAGGAGAGAAGCAACCTGGAATTAAAGAGAAACTTCCTGACGGTGAGGACAATTAACCAATGGAACAGCTTGCCACCAGAAGTTGTAGGTGCTCCATCATTGAAGGTTTTAAAGAAGAGACTGGACAACCGTTTGACTGGAATGGTATAGAATTTCCTACTGCAGCAGGGTGTTGGACTAAAAGACATCTAATGTCCCTTCCAGCTTACTCACTCATCCCAGGCTTGGTTGAGCCTTGCTGGGTGATGATGTAATGAAAGGGCTTTGGGATTCCTAGTATAGCTCTGCCTGAAGGAGGTAGATCTTTGTTATGTAGAATAGACTGGCCCAGGCCTTAATGGCCCATTGACTTTCTGCCCCCCCTTTTAGGGAGAAATATTATCCTCTTTTTACATTTCCTAAAATATTTCATTTTTCTAGAAGGTGGGTGCTAACTTCCCACACAGTTTCAAAATACCCTCGAGTGGATTTCTGCCCGTAGTATTTGCTTTGCTTATGAACAGAGCTATCTAGAAACTTGTCTTCCTCTTTCAAGGAGCTCTTTATCTCCTGTGGGCTATTAGAGAGACCTGGGGCCTGCTTTCTGCCTCTAAAAACACGTTTCTCCATTTCTCCTTTAGGGAAATATAATAGTTTCCCTTTAAAAAAAAAATCCTAGAATATTTCATTCTTCTAGGAATGGGGGCTTCCCCCACCAGCCTGAAGTTTCTGTTTTTCAACCTTGGGACAGTTAAACTGTCTGGGGAATTCTGGGAGTTGGAGTCCACCCATTTTAAAGTTGCCAGAGAATAAGCATCCAACTTTCCGCAAGCATAAAATCCCTTTTGAGTTCCCACATCCTGTTCTTCCTTGGCCCCTTGGACCACTCAAATGGAGGATGGTTCTCCCCCCTTTCGTGCTTCCTCTTTCTATTCTATTCTATTCTATTCTATTCTATCCCTATTCAACTATTCTCTTCTCTTCTCTATTCTATATTCTATTCAACTCTCCCTTCTCTCTTCTCTCCAACTCTCCTCTTCTATTCCCTATTCTCTTCTCTATTCTATTTCCATTTCCATTCTTATTCTCTATTCTCTTCTTTATTCTTTTCTATTCAATCCTATCCCTTTTCTTTTATTCTATTGTAATCTATTCTATTCTCCCTTCTCTCTTCTCTCCTACTCTATATTCTCTTCTCTTCTATCATATCCTTATTCTTATACTTCTATTCTCTCCTCTCTTCTCTCTTCTATACTATTCTATATTCTCTTCTATTCTCTTCTATTATTCTATTCTATTCCCTTCCCTTCTCTATTCTATCCTATCCCTATTCTATTATTTTCTATTCTATATTCTATTCAACTCTCCCTTCTCATCTCTATTCTCATCTCTATTCTATTGTTTCCTTCTCTTCTCTATTCTATCCTATCCCTATTCTATTATGCTCTTCTCTTCTATATTCTATTCAACTCTCCCTTCTATATTCTATTCTCTTCTTTCTTCTATTTTCACTCTTATTCTATATTCTCTTCTCTTCTATTCCCTATTCTCTTCTATTTCCATTCTTATTCTATATTCTCTGATCTATTCTTTTATTCTTTTCTCTTCTGTCCCATCCCATTTCTATATTTCTCTATTCTATTCTCCCTTCTCTTCTGTATTCTATTCTATTCTCCCTGCTCTTATTCTATCCTTTTTCTATTCTCTTCTGCCTTCTGTATTTTCTCCCTTCTCTTCTGTATTCTATTCTATTCTCCCTTCTCTTATTCTATCCTTTTTCTATTCTATTCTCCCTTCTCTGCTATATTCTATTCTCTCTTCTATTCCCTATTTTCTTCTATTTCCATTCTTATTCTATATTCTCTGATCTATTCTTTTATTCTTTTCTCTTCTGTCCCATCCCATTTCTATATTTCTCTATTCTATTCTCCCTTCTCTTCTACTCTATATTCTATTCTATCCTATCCTATCCTTTTTCTATTCTATTCTCCCTTCTCTTCTGTATTCTATTCTATTCTCCCTTCTCTTATTCTATCCTTTTTCTATTCTCTTCTGCCTTCTGTATTTTCTCCCTTCTCTTCTGTATTCTATTCTATTCTCCCTTCTCTTATTCTATCCTTTTTCTATTCTATTCTCCCTTCTCTGCTATATTCTATTCTCTCTTCTATTCCCTATTTTCTTCTCTTCTCTTCTCTTCCCATTCTTATTCTATATTCTCTTTTCTATTCTCTTCTTTATTCTCTTCTATCCTATCCTATCCCTTTTCTATTATTCTATTCTATTCTATTCCCTTCTCTTCTTCTCTATATTCTATTCTTATTCTATTATTCTATTCTATTCCCTTCTCTTCTACTCTATATTGTATTCTATTGTATTCTATCCTATCCTTAGTCTATTATTCTATTCTGTTATCCCTTCTCTATTCTATTCTCCCTTTTCTTCTCTCTTCTCTTCTCTATTCTATTCTATCCTATACTATTCTATTCTCTCTTCTCTTCTATTCCCTATTTTCTTCTATTCTCTTCTATTTCCATTCTTATTCTATATTCTTTTCTATTCTCTTCTTTATTCTATTCTATCCTATCCTTATTCTATTATTCTCTTCTCTTCTCTTCTATATTCTATTCTATTCTATCCTTATTCTATTATTCTATTCTGTTATCCCTTCTCTATTCTATTCTATTCTATCCTTATTCTATTATTCTATTCTGTTATCTTCTATTCTATTCTCCCTTTTCTTCTCTCTTCTCTTCTATACTCTATTCTATTCTATCCTATACTATCCTATTCTCTCTTCTCTTCTATTCCCTATTTTCTTCTATTCTCTTCTATTTCCATTCTTATTCTATATTCTTTTCTATTATCTTCTTTATTCTATTCTACTCTATCCTATCCTATCCTCATTCTATTATTCTATTCTGTTATCCCTTCTCTATTCTATTCTATTCTATCCTATTCTCTCTTCTCTTCTATTCCCTATTTTCTTCTATTCTCTATTTTATTCCCATTTCCATTCTTATTCTATATTCTCTTTTCTAACTTATCCCTATTCTATTATTCTATTTTATTCTCTCTCACACACACACTCCGTCAAACTCAAACCGGACGTCACGAGTCGGGAGGGGGGGAAACAACAACAACACCCTTTCCTCTATGAGCTGCTCAGTTTCTCCCGCCGCAGCTCTCTCGCGAGACCCGAGCGGCGCCTGCGCGCGCCGCGCGGCCTCGAGGTCTCGCGGGAGCCCGGCCGACCGACATCTCGCGAGATCCGCCTCATCCCCTCGCGAGAGTTTGCGTTTGAAATGGCAGCGGGCGCGGCCTCGGGAGGAGGCGCCGCTCGGCCCCGCTGAGGGGGGACCCCGGATGCCGGGGGAGGCCTGTTAACCGGTGCCGGGGGGAGTCGGGCCTTTCCTCTGCCGCCTCCGCGCAAGGCTGGGAGGCTCCGCTCGCATGGAGCAACTGCGGCCGCGGCTGCTGAGGACCTACTCGGGGCTGAGGGGGCGAGCGGGCCGCGGCGGGCGAGCGGGAGGCAAGGCCGGGCTGAGGCTCCTGCCGCGGGCGGCGCCCTGGATCTCGCCCCCCGCCGACCCCAAGCGCCTCTTCAGCAGCAGCAGCAGCTCCTCCGGGGACGCCTCCTGCCCCTCGCCCGCCTCCTTCGGCGACGACGACGACCCGGATTTCCGCCCGTCCCGCAAGGCCTGCCCGAAAAAGCCCGCCAAAAAAGGGGGCCAGAAGAGGAAGGACCCGCCCCCCCCCAAGGAGAACCGGCCTCCCCCCAAAGGGACCCACCTCAGCAGCAGCAGCGGAGGAGCCTTCGTGCCCCCCACCCCGCTCCGCAGGAACGTCACCTGTCGACGGCCCGAGAAGGGCCGCCCCAAGGGCCCCCCTCGCCTGCGGGGGGCTCCTCTGCACTGCAGCACTCCCGAGTGGCCCCTCCTGAAACCATTGGGGGCCCCTAGGAGGTGGACCCTCCAGGAGGAGGAAGAGGAGAAGGAACCCCACAGCCCCGTCTCCTACTCTCCGAGTGGCGGCTACTGCCGCCGCCGCCCGTGCGGGACACCCCGAGAAGGCAGCCAGGAGCTCCGCCATGGGGTCCTCCTGGAGCTGAGCGTGCTGAAGACGGGCGCAGAAGGGCAGGAAATGGGCGACTCTCTGCAGCTCTTCAGCCCCGAGGAGGAGGCCAGGCCGTGTCCTCGGGAGTCGCCGGGAGACGGTTCTCTGATGGACCCTGCGCATCCGGAGGGTGTCACGGGGACGACCGGCTCTCCTGTCCGAAGCCCTTTGCAGCGTTGCGAGACCCCGAGTGGGAAGGAAGCCTCCCCGGTGACGCAGGAGTCGAGCCCGGGCCGAGGTTCCGATGGAGATCGTGCTCCGGTGTCGTCGTTGGCGGAAGCGAGCCCCACGGCCCGAAGTCCTGTTTGTGGCGTTTTCCAACTTCAAGCCCGAATGCAGGATGGCAAAATTGCACTCTCTCCCCGAAAGGAGACGCTTGATCTTGCTCGGGAGCCAGAGCCGGACGTGAATGCTCCCGGGGAGATGGCTGGGGAGGTCAGTCGGCTTTTGGGTGGAACGAGCGACCACTGTATCGTTGCCAATAGTCCCGGGTTCCAGCCGGTTGTGGTACTGGATAATCGGGTGGTTTTGAACTGGTTGGCGGATCGGTCCGCCGGAAAGCAAAAGGCCCCCCGTTCCTTGAAGAGAAAAAAGTTCTTCATGGCCCAGTCGCCCCACGTCCTGCCTAAAACCTCTGACTCCAGGAATAACCACCGAGTGGCTCCCAGCTGTAATCCTGGAGGGACTGGCCGGAAAGCTTGCATTAGCGGCTTCAGTTCTAAACGTTGGGGGCGCCAGAAAGTCCATCGAGCGGCACACGGGCAAAACGCGGGCTGGAAACATCAAGCTGACTCTCTCCTCCTGCAGGAACGGCTGAAGTGGCATGAGATCGAAGACCAGCTTTCCGTCTCTTTCCTACCTTTGGACTCCTCCCTCAAGAACTCCAGCTTGTGGCGTAGGATCCGCGCTTCTTTTTCCCTGCATAAAAAGAAGAAAATTCTCTCCGAGGCCGAAAGCCTGAACGGCAGCGCCGCCAGCTATTATTCAGCCCAGTCTCCCCTTCACAAGGTTTACGACACCCCTTTCACCCAAAAGCTGGGCTATTCCATCTGCCCGTCTTCCTCCATGGTACTGCTGTCATCCATGACGTCTCTCTCCATGTCAGAGACGACCTTGACGGACGCCGAAAAAGTCTACCGGGAATGCCAGCAGGAGGGGCCGGTCACGTTCGAGGGTTGGATTTCTCGAGAGAAGATGCCGAAGTGTGAAAAAATCGGGGAAGGGGTGTTTGGGGAGGTTTTCAAAACCGAGACCGAAAGGGGGACCGTAGCTTTAAAAATAATCCCGATCGAAGGGAGCGAGCAAGTCAACGGCGAACCGCAGAAGACGTTCACCGAAATCCTGCCGGAAATCATCATCTCCAAAGAACTCAGCCTCCTCGCCGACGAGGTGGCTAACCGGACCTCGGGCTTCATCCGGTTGTATTCCGTTCATTGCGTCCAAGGCACTTACCCCGAGCATCTCTTGAACGCCTGGGATGAATACCACCGGCTGAGGCACTCCGAGAACAACCGGCCGGATTTCTTCGGCGACCAGCAGCTCTTCATGGTCCTGGAGTTTGAATTTGGAGGCACGGATCTGGAGAACATGAGGAACCGGCAGCTGAGTTCGGTGGCTTCGGCTAAGAGCATCTTGCAACAGGTCACGGCTTCGCTGGCTGTCGCCGAGGAAGCCCTCCGCTTTGAACACAGAGACTTACATTGGGGCAACGTGCTGGTGAGGAAAACCAGCTTAAAAGAAGTGGCCGTTACCCTAAACGGGGAAGTCCACCTCCTTCCTACTCAAGGCATTCTGGTGAACATTATCGATTACACCTTTTCCAGGCTGGAGAGGGATGGTTTAACAGTGTTTTGCGACCTTTCCACCGATGAGGAAGTGTTCCAAGGTGGGGGAGATTACCAGTTTGATATTTATAGGCAGATGAGGGAAGAGAATGACAACAACTGGGCGGATTATTTCCCCCACAGCAACATTCTGTGGCTTCACTATTTAGCGGACAAACTTTTAAAAGAGGTGTCCTACCGAAACAAGGCCACCTCTTCCTCCTTGAAGCAAATCCAGAAGCAGCTCAGGATGTTCTCTGCGAACGTTCTCAACTACAAGTCCGCCACTGAGCTGCTCAACCTAGGGACCTTCTTCCAGTGAATTGAACTTGGAGCTAGGAGGGCCGAGGGAGAGCTTTTTTTTTTTTTTTTTTTTGGCCTTCTCTCATGCTTTAAGAAGAAGAAAACAAAAATTCACACCCGGTGTCCCGACTCTTAAAAACCACATTATTGTCAAGAGTTGCTCGGCTGTGTTGTGCTTTGCGTTACGTTTTGATTAGAGGGAATCCTGACCTTCCCCCCCCCCCTTCCCCCAAACCATCATTTTTACTCCGAAAGTTTTGATTTTAACTTTTATTTTAACTTTGCCCCCCCACCCCTCATTTGCAAAATCCTATTTTCCTTCCTATTTTCCTAATTATTGTGGCTTGTTTTAAAATAAAGCACAATCTTTTTGTAACGAAACCTCAGAAAATTATGCCAGTTTTACTTTTGCAGTATTAAATCCGATGAGTGCTTTTTATATTAATAAAACATTTCTATGTTGCCCAACCTACATCTTTTTTTTTTCCTTTTTGTAAATTGACTGCAAAATGCTCTCTACATGGGGCTCCCCTTGAGGTGCACCCGAAGACTGCAGCTAGTCCAGAATGCGGCCGCGCGGGTGATCATGGGAGCTCCTAGGTGCTCCCATGTAACACCGCTCTTGTGCGAGCTGCACTGGCTGCCTGTGGCCTTTCGGGTGCGCTTCAAGGTGTTGACTATCATTTTTAAAGCGCTCCATGGCACGGGACCTAGTTATCTATGGGATTGCATCCTACCCCATACATCCCTTCGGCCGATTCGCTCCCACAGAGAGGGACTTCTCTGGGTGCCGTCCACCAGGCAATGCCAGCGGGCGACACCCAGGGGAAGGGCCTTCTCTGTGGTGGGTCCAACCCTCTGGAACGACCTACCCCCCAAACTTAGAACGACCACGGACCTCCGTTCCTTCCGCCAGAAACTTAAAACTTATTTTTTCCAACAGGCCGGCCTGGCCTAGCTCACACCACCTAGCCTATAGTCTGCAGCTAAATTGTTTTAAATTGGTTTTTAGGGACATAGTTTTAACCTATTTAAATTTTTTAGCGCAGGGACAAATAATTTAATTTGGTTTTTAAATTTTGTATATTGTTATGTTTATATGATCCTGTTGTCTCAAAGGTGCTTTTTCAAGAGGTAACTGGACTTTGTCGATTTTTTTACAATACAATAATACAATAGCAGAGTTGGAAGGGACCTTGTAGGTCTTCTAGTCCAACCCCCTGCGTGGGCAGGAACCTTATACCATTTCAGACAAATGGCTATCCAACATCTTCTTAAAGACTTGCAGGGTTGGGGCATTCACAACTTCTGGAGGCAACCTGTTCCAGAGGTTAATTGTTCTAACTGTCAGGAAATTTCTCCTTAGTTCTAAGTTGCTTCTCTCCTTGATTAGTTTCCACCCATTGCTTCTTGTCCTGCCCCCAGGTGCCTTGGAGAATAGTTTGGCTCCCTCCCTATATATGTTTTTTAAATTTCCTGTGCACAGCCCCGAGTCCCTTTTGGGAAAGGGAGCGGTATATAAATTTAATAAAGTCAAAGTCAAAATACGATGATTTAACTGGGTGCAGCAACCCGGTTTGATCTCAGAAACAGCTGCTAAGCTTGGTTGGACCTGGTTAGTAGTCGAGTAGGAGGCAAGCCTGCCTTAAGTAAGGGCTGCACTCCCAGGGCTATGGAGCCAATCCTTGACTTCCAACCGGTTGAAGTTACAATGACCCTGAAAAGAGTGACTTATGACCATTTTTTGCATAACCATTGCGGCATCCGTCTGGCCATATGATCACAATTCAGAGCCTTAGCAACTGCTTCATATTTATGACGGTCGCAAATGTCCCATGGTGATGTGTATGTTTTGTTTACACTTGTATGTTTTAATTTCCTCTGCGCCGCCCTGGGTCCTTTTTGGAGAAGGGCGGGGTATAAATGCAAATAAAATAAGTATCCCCTTTTGCGACCTCCTGAAAAGCAAAGTCGGTTAATAACTGTGTTATTAACTTGATGGAGGCAGTGATTCACTTAGCAACCATGGTAAGTAAAAAGCTCATTCAGCTAAATCAGGGGTAGTCAACCTTTTTATATCTACCGCCCACTTTTGGTATCTAACTGCCCACCGGTTCCACAGTAATAATAATAATAATAATTTATTATATTTATAAACTATAAATATTATTATATTTTATTATATTTATTTATTATATTTATAAATTTATTATATTTATAATTTATAAATATTTATAATGGTGATTTATAAAGTAGGGAAGTCAATTAAATTTTTTAAAAAAGGAAAGTGCTTCAGTGTTGGACAAAACCCCTACCGCCCACCATGAAAGCTGGAACGCCCACCAGTAGGGACCAGGTTGAATATCACTGAGCTAAATTAATTCAGACAAGCCAGGATTTCGCCATTCGATGAGGCTTACCAGCAAGAAAATCTAGCTGGGCAATCCTGAAGATTAGAATTAGAATTAAAACAACAGTTGGAAGGGAGCTTGGAGGTCTCCTAGTCCAACCCCCTGCTTAGGAAGCGAAACCTATACCATTTCAGACAAATGGCTGCTCAAACTCTTCTTAAAAACTTGCAGTGTTGAAGAAACTCACAATTTTTAGAGGCACGTCGTTCCACGGATGGGTGAAACTAACGTGAAATTCCTCTGTAGTTCTAGGTTGCTTCTCGCTTTGATTCTTTTGCCCATCCTGGATTTTTTGGCTTCTTCCCTAAGGAACATTCCTCTGGTTTTCCCCTGTGCGACAAAAGTGTGCGGTAATTAAACCTTAAGTGCGAAGCGTTGGGTAAACAGAGCTAACATGAGCCTGAATTCTCACGGGGGGGGGCAATTTACTTAGCAGCGAGAAGAAGGGAAACAAATATAATTGCAAAAGCAACATTGCAATGAAGATGCTGTCATGCTGGGAATCGGCTACGGGGTATACCTTACAATACAATACAATAGCAGAGTTGGAAGGGACCTTGTAGGTCTTCTAGTCCAACCCCCTGCGTGGGCAGGAACCTTATACCATTTCAGACAAATGGCTATCTAACATCTTAAAGACTTCCAGGGTTGGGGCATTCACAACTTCTGGAGGCAAGCTGTTCCAGAGGTTAATTGTTCTCACTGTCAGGAAATTTCTCCTTAGTTCTAAGTTGCTTCTCTCTGATTAGTTTCCACCCATTGCTTCTTGTCCTGCCCTCAGGTGCCTTGGAGAATAGTTTGACTCTCTCTTCTTTGTGGCACCCTCTGAGATATCGGAACACTGCTATCATGTCTCCCCTTAATTTACAAGAGTTCATTTAGTGACCATTCCGAGTTAGAACGGCACTGAAAAAAGTAACTTATGGCCGTTTCCCACACTTAATAACTATTGCAGCGTTCCCGCAGTCCCATGATCAAAATTCGTGGTGCCTGGCTCATATTTATGACGGTTGCAGTGTCCCCGGGTCATGTGATTTACTTTTTGCGAGCTTCTGACAGTCAATGGGGAAGCCAGATTCACTTAACAATTGTCAGTAACTCAATTGTAGTGATTCACTTTAGGGGAACTGGCAGGACAAGTCGTAAAATGGGACAAAGTCGCTTGTCTTGCTTAAACACAGAAATGTTGGGCTGCTTGTGGTCATAAGTCGAGGATGACCTGGACAATGATTCACTTAACAACTGTGGCAAGAAAAGTTGTAAAATGGGGCAAAACTTGTTTAACCACTTTCTTGCTGCCCATGGAAATTTTGGGCTCCTTCTGTTTTCTGTGAGTGGACAAAGGAATGCTTTGATAGATGGTTTTAATGCTGATTTTGTTGCTTCTTTTTACTGGCAATCTATTGATCGGTCTTTGGTTTGGTGTTTTAAAGGAGGAAGAAAGCTAAATCCATTTTAAAGGGTTCCCCCTTTTTGAAACTTTTGCTCCGCATGTTTTGCCAAAATAGTGGAATTGCGTAACGCAGTGGTTTTCAACCTTGGCAGCTGTGAGATGGGTGGATTTCAACTCCCAGAATTCCCCCTTCCAGCATGCTTTAAGATGGGGGGACTTCCACTCCCAGAATTCCCCAGCCAGCATGCTTTAAGAGGGGAGGGCTTCCACTTGCAGAATCCCCCAGCCAGCATGCTTTAAGAGGGGTGGGCTTCCACTCCCAGAATCCCCCAGCCAGCATGCTTTAAGAGGGGAGGGCTTCCACTCCCAGAATCCCCCAGCCAGCATGCTTTAAGAGGGGAGGGCTTCCACTCCCAGAATCCCCCAGCCAGCCTGCTTTAAGAGGGGAGGGCTTCCATTCCCAGAATCCCCCAGCCAGCAGGCTTTAAGAGGGGAGGGCTTCCATTCCCAGAATCCCCCAGACAGCATGCTTTAAGAGGGGAGGGCTTCCACTCCCAGAATCCCCCAGCCAGCCGGCTTTAAGAGGGGAGGGCTTCCACTCCCAGAATCCCCCAGCCAGCCGGCTTTAAGAGGGGAGGGCTTCCATTCCCAGAATCCCCCAGCCAGCAGGCTTTAAGAGGGGAGGGCTTCCATTCCCAGAATCCCCCAGCCAGCAGGCTTTAAGAGGGGAGGGCTTCCATTCCCAGAATCCCCCAGCCAGCCGGCTTTAAGAGGGGAGGGCTTCCATTCCCAGAATCACCCAGCCAGCCGGCTTTAAGAGGGGAGGGCTTCCATTCCCAGAATTCCCCAGCCAGCAGGCTTTAAGAGGGGAGGGCTTCCATTCCCAGAATCCCCCAGCCAGCTTGCTTTAAGAGGGGAGGACTTCCACTCCCAGAATCCCCCAGCCAGCCGGCTTTAAGAGGGGTGGACTTCCATTCCCAGAATCCCCCACCCAGCAGGCTTTAAGATATGCAGGAGGCAAAATAATGGAAGGGACATTCTAGAAGAAGAGTATAAAAAATAATCCTTAAGAGTTGGAGAATCAAATCCAAAACTGTCAGACCTGCTGCAGCTTAAACCTCTAAATAAACACAATACTTGGCTCCCATTTGTTGAGAAAGATATAATTTTATTAGAGGTCAAGACAGCGTATCACAATATTGCAAAGCCAGAACTGAGAATTGCGTGGCAAAATCCAAAAAGGGTCCAGCAACTGGACAGTCAACTGCCAAAAGCAGCAAATAGTTTCATTCCAAATCTAAGAATGGAATGGAATGAAATAGAAATAGAGTAGAAGAATAGAAATTAGAATAGAATAGAACAGAACAGAATACAGAAAAGAAAAAAAATTAGAATAGAAATAGAGTAGAATAGAATAAAATAAGATTTAAATAATGGAATTGAGAATGAAATAAAAGAGAACAGAAGAATAGAATAGAGAATAGAATCAATCAGAATAAAGCTGGAAGGGACCTTGGAGGTCTTCTAGTCCAACCTTTTGCTCAGGCAGGAAACCCTCTACCATTCCAGACTAATGGTTGTCCAATCTAAAAAACCTCCCGTGTTGCACCAACCACAACTTCTGGAGGCAAGTTGTTCCATTGCTGAATTGTCCACACTGTCAGGAAATTTCTCCCTTAGTTCTAGGTTGCTTCTCTCCTTGATTAGATTCCATCCATTAGTTCTCGTCCTGCCTGTCTTTATTTTATTTTAAACTAGCTCTACCCGGCTACGCGTTGCTGTGGCCCAGTCTGGTTAAATGGCCAACCGATCTGTGTGTAGATGTACACCTGCACACACAAACACGTACACACAACCAATGTATAACCCCAACGTACCTACCAACTGTATTTCTCCGCCTCTCTCTCTATCCCTCTACCTACCTACTTACTGTATTTCTCCCTCTCTATCCCTCTACCTACCTACCTACCGTATTTTCCCTCTCACTCTCTCTCTATCCATCTACCTACCTACCATGCAGCCTCCTGGGACCAAAAATGGGCCACCTGGGAGTGTGCTACCCCCCCCCCCATGCCTAGTTTTGGGCCTAATAGGCCTCCATACAGCCTCCTGGGACCAAAAATGAGCCACCTGGGAGTGTGCTACCCCCTGGACCTTGTTTCGGGCCTAGTAGGCCTCCATGCAGTGTGGGAACGTTGGAATCTTATTCGGTTGCTGAGGAACAACTTGGAAATGTGAGGGGCGTGTGCGTGACGCATCATAAGAAGCAGCCGGGTGGGAGGAGCTAGAGGGAGGTGAAAACCTGAGAAGTGCGTACCTTTTATGTTTGTGCTGCTTGCACATGACACACGTGTGCCAGCCACACAAAATGTACGT
Source organism: Rhabdophis nuchalis (assembly GCA_039707465.1). Lineage (NCBI taxonomy): Eukaryota > Metazoa > Chordata > Lepidosauria > Squamata > Natricidae > Rhabdophis > Rhabdophis nuchalis. Next base: position 405,692,562 of record CM077643.1, read on the forward strand.
ATGATTGCATCGGAAGTCCTTGGGAACATTGTGTGCAAATTTGGTGCCGATCAGTGCAGTACTTTCTGAGATTAGCGGCTTTGCACAAACTATTTTACATTTTTATTTATATAGATTTAAAGTGCGGCTCCTCCCAACAGCCACGACTCCGGGAAGCACGCCGAGGATCAAAACCAACACACATGCGATGGAATGGCATCATTTTCTCGAACAAAATTCAACCTTAACCCATCTCTATCGCAACACAAAGCCATCCGCCAACAAACACACTCATTGAGAAGGAGGAAGAGGAAGGAGGAGGAGGAGGAGAACCACCACCTGACTGGGCTTGTGGAAGAGGAAGAAGGAGGAAGAGGAAGGAGATGCAGGAGAGAAGCGGAGGAGGAGGAGATGGATGAGAGGAAGGAGGAAAAGGGTTGGAGGAGGAGTTGGAGGGGAAGAAGAAGGGAAGGGAGAGGAATTCGAGGAGGAGGAAGAGGAGAAGAGAAAGAAAGAAAAAGAAAGAAAGAAAGAAAGAAAGAAAGAAAGAAAGAAAGAAAGAAAGAAGGAAAAGATCTGACTGGACTAAGCTCTCTGAAGGAGCTGGCTTTCATTCCCAGAGAACCTCTGCGTTGCTTTATCTGAGACCCAGGCAAAATTCTCCCTCCATGAAACGAAGTCCGTTCTCTTCTCCTTCCGGCCGGGCGATTCCTCTCCTCCTACGGTTCTACTACGTTCATCGGCACCCTCTCTTCCTCTTCCTCCTCCTGCTCCCCCGAGGGAGGCAAGCGGGACATGGCTTGGTACACCCAGCTCCGTAATTTTGACACTGGAGTAACAGGGAAAGTCAAGAAACGAGCGATGAGCACAAGTCCCCACACTAAGCAGCGCTTCACAAGAAGTCCTCGACGTACGACTGTTCATTTAGGGATGATTCGAAAGTTTAAACTCCAGTGGAAAAAGCAACCTCTGAGCAGTTTTCACAATCGCAACCGTTGCAGCATTCCCATGGTCAGGTGGTCAGAATTCAGACACTTGGCAACTGACTCGCATTTATGACGGTCGCAGTGTCCTTTCGACCAGCAAGAGTCAAGGGGAAAGCCGGATTCACTTAACAACCATGTTATTAACTTAGCAACTGCAGCAATTCGCTTAACGGTGGTGGGAAGGAAGGTTGGAAAACAGGGCAAAATTTACAACTGTCTCGTTTAGCAACAGAAATTTGGGGCTCCATTATGGTCGTAAGTTGAGGACTCCCGGTATAGAACTTTGCGAGAACTGCAGCATCGGAGGTCCCCAAAATGTCTGCAGGTAATCCTCACTTTCTGACCATAATGGAATCTCCCCATGACGGTTGTAAAATAGATCCCTTGATTTTAGGACCATTTCTGTGGCCGTTGTTAAGAGAACACCATGGTCATTAAGCAAACTAGGGGTTCCAGATTTGGCCAAGACCATCAGAAATCATGGCCATGTAACGGTCTAACGGTCATGCACCCAAGGTTAGGGGGAAGCGACCGTCAGAAATCCGGAACTGGCTTGTAATTAGCCCCAAGATCGGTCTGTTGTAATTTTGGCCACTAAGTGATTGGTCATAAATCGAGACTACCTCGTTGGAAAAGGAGCTGCTAAATTAATCTAGAATTCTGCCAAATGGTTTTGAGTTCGATGGAGCTACACTGCCATCTTCTGGTGGACAGAAGGCTATGTTCACCAAGGCAAAATAATCCTAGCAGAATAACAGGGTTGGAAAAGATTAGAGGTCCTCTAGTCCAGCCCCCTGCACAAGCAGGAGACATATATTTCAGACAAAGGGCTGTCCAATCACTTCTTAAAAACCCCCAGTGATGGGAAGGAGGAACCTGCGTTGCGTCAGTACAACGTGGGGTCTCGGTGCTCCGAGACCTCCGTTGACACTTTATTTTATTTTTTATTTAAGTTGGATTTATTAACCGCCCCCTCTCCCCGAAGGGACTCGGGGCGGTGCACAGGAAATTTAAGAAACATATACATATAACAATTATAAATAATTAAAACTATATTAAATATTATCGCCCTGTGCTAAAATGTACCCCGTTTAAAAACTATTCCCATAAAAACCCAATTAAACAATTTATCTACTAAAACTGAGACTAGGTACGGTAGGTTAGGTCAGGCCGGCCTGCTGGAAAAGATAGGTCTTTAATTGCTGGCGGAAGGAGCGGAGGTCCGTGGTAGATCTAAGTTCGGGGGGTAGGTCGTTCCAGAGGGTTGGGCCCGCCACAGAGAAGGCCCTTCCCGTGGGCGTCGCCCGCTGACATTGCCTAGTGGACGGCACCCGGAGAAGTCCCTCTCTGTGGGAGCGAATCGGCCGAAGGGATGTGTGGGGTAGGATACGATCCCGTAGATAACTTGCCGCCCCTTGGTCCATTCGGACTTAAACTGTCCTGGAGGGACGGCGACAAGGAAGACCAAGCCTTGCTGGTCACAGGGGTACCCCAAAACTCCTGTTTGACCCAATTAAGAGCTTCTGCAAGGCGGCAAACAGGCTTGCTTCTGCAAGGCGGCAAACAAGCCCCCAAGCTGACAAAGACGGGACGGAAGGAAGGAAGCTGAAAGGGAAAGTGAGAGATCGGGAAGGTACTTTTTTTTTTTGAAACATTTTGCCCAAATAAACTTTTTTTTTTTAGTGAGACTAAAGCTTTTAAACAAGAAATAACCGGCGGAATTAATCTAATGTGCTTTGAACTGGGAGGGTTTTTTTCCCCTTTTTCCCCCTGTAATTGTAGATTGAAGCATCAGTAACAAGGGTTTTTTTCCCCCTCTTAAAGCGAGCGGAATATTTCTTCTTTTGTTTTTTGCTACTTAAATTTTTGAGTCTTGGATTACTTTTATAATTCTTCCTATGACCTGCTCATAAATTCCAACAAGGACTTTACTTTTTACCATTTTTAACAATAAAGAAGAAAGATATATTAAAAGTGAAAATCTGCAACACTGCCACTGGGAGATCAGAGGCTGGTCTTTATGAAACAATGTCTTTTTTCTCAGTTGCAGATTGCTGGCTAGTTGGATGGAGATTGTAAAACTTGTTTATTGAAACTCACAGAGACTCCAGGGCATGAATTGTTTTTAAACAGGTGCTCTTTGATAACTGTTGAGACAAAGGAAGGAAAAGGGGGAAAACATAGAAACATTCTCCTTTGGAGAGCACAACAGAAACTGTATCTCAAAGTAATTCAAAATGAAAAGATAAAATAGGCCCGAGACCAGGGTGGCAGTGAGAATTAAGTTTCATCGTTTTTTGTCTTGGCAACATGGCTCAATATCCAGAAGAGGATACTTTAGAACAGGGGTCCCCAACCTTTGCAACTTTAAGTCTGAAGTCTGGCTGGAGAATTCTGGGAGCTGAAGTCCTTCAGACTTAAAGTTGCAAAGGTTGGAGACCCCTGCTTTAGAATACCAGAAGGCTTTGGCAATTTTAAATCTTTTGGAACAATATGGAAGAATTGATTTAAAAAATTGGATAAACTATTGCTTATTACATCAAGGTATGAGCAGATTGAGGCTCCAAAAGCCAAAGAGAATGAAGAAAGTGTTGAAGGTAAAGAGAGACCCATTTTAGTTGAAGATCAAGATAAGATAACAGAGAATCTTACTAATGGATTAAATTTATTTATTTATTTATTTATTTATTTATTTATTTATTTATTTATTTGGATTTATTGACCGCCCCCTCTCTCCGAAGAGATTCGGGGCGGTGTACAAGAATTTAAGAGCATATTCATATATAACAATTATAAATAATAAAACTAAATTAAATGTTTTACTCTGTGTTAAAATATCTCGTTTAAATTTATAACGTAAAAACCTGATTAGGTAATATTTACTACAACTAGGCTGGTACGGTAGATTAGGTTAGGCCAGGCCGGCCTGCTGGAAAAGATGGGTCTTTAATTGTTGACGGAAGGAGTGGAGGTCCGTGGTAGATCTAAGCTCGGGGGGTAGGTCGTTCCAGAGGGTCGGGCCCACCACAGAGAAGGACCTTCCCTGGGGAGCCGCCTGTTGGCATTGCCAGGAGGACGGCACCTGGAGAAGTCCCTCTCTGTGTGAGCGAATCGGTCGAAGGGATGTGTGGGGTAGGATACGATCACGCAGATAGCTAGGACCCGTGCCATGGAGCGCTTTAAAGATGGTAATCAACACCTTGAAGCGCACCCGAAAGGCCACAGGTAGCCAGTGCAGCTCGCGCAGGAGCGGTGTTACGTGGGGGTACCTGGAGGTACCCATAATTACCCGCGCGGCCGTATTCTGGACTAGCTGTAGTCGTCGGGTGCACCTCAAGGGGAGCCCCATGTAGAGAGCGTTACAGTAGTCTAGTCGGGAAGTCACGAGCGCATGAGTGACTGTGCGAAGGGCGTCCCGGTCCAATAGGGGCCGCAACTGGCGTACCAGGCGAACCTGGCAGAATGCCCCCTTGGCCACGGCCGTCACATGATCTTCCATAGACAGCCGAGTATCTAGGAGGATGCCTAAATGTGGGTTGAAAATAAAAAGAAGGAAATTCTGAAACGAGAACTTGAAGAACGTGAGCCCCATCTTGATATTCAAGAAGAAGAGAGGAAAAAAGAATTGATGATGAATGTAAGAGGAGAAATCTTTCCAGAAATACGTCTGATATTTAAAGACAAACAATGTTCAATGACAGGAACTGGGCAGCGATACTATCTGAGAGCTGTTTTGAACAGTAAACTGCGAAAGGACGTTTGTAAGAAACCTGTGAAGAAGAATAAAAAGAGACTGGAGCCACTAATGGCAAGAGAGATAAGGCTACTTCGCTACTGGAAAGACACTGGCTGACAATGAAAGTTGAGGGAGGGAGTCAAACTATTCTCCAAGGCACCTGAGGGCAGAACAAGAAGCAATGGGTGGAAACTAATCAAGGAGAGAAGCAACTTAGAACTGAGGAGACATTTCCTGACAGTGAGAACAATTAACCTCTGGAACAGCTTGCCTCCAGAAGTTGTGAATGCCCCAACCCTGGAAGTCTTTAAGAAGATGTTGGATAGCCATTTGTCTGAAATGGTATAAAGTTACTGCCCACGCAGGGGGTTGGACTAGAAGACCTACAAGGTCCCTTCCAACTCTGCTATTGTATTGTATTGATAATTAAAGCTTAGCTATCTTTTGATGATTAACAAGTAGAAATTTAGTCATTTATAAATGACTTACTGGGTATGTCTAGTTTAATAAAAAGAAAGACCAGGGGAGACATGATAGCAGTCTTCCAATATCTTAGGGGTTGCCACAAAGAAGAGGGAGTCAAGCTATTCTCCAAAGCACCTGAGGGCAGGACAAGAAGCAATGGGTGGAAACTAATCAAGGAGAGAAGCAACTTAGAACTGAGGAGGAATTTCCTGACAGTCAGAACAATTAATCAGTGGAACAGCTGGCCACCAGAAGTTGTGAATGCCCCAACACTGCAAGTCTTCAAGAAGATGTTGGATAGCCATTTATCTGAAGTGGTGTAGGGCTTCCTGCCTAGGCAGGGGGTTGGACTAGATGACCTCCAAGAATAGAATAGAATAGATTTTATTTTTCTATACCGCGTCCTCTCCCCAGGGGGACTCGGAGCGGTGCACAGGGAAAATTAAAACAGCATAAAATATATACATAAATAAATACAATAAAAACAAAAGGTCTCTTCCAAGGTCTGCTATTGTATTGTATTGTAAATTGTCTTAGATTGTTACTGAAGGATTATTAGTTAACAAACAATTACTTATAATAAGTGTAATCAATGATAATGGATATAGCTTAATAATATGTATGTATGTATGTGTGCATTTGTAAACATAAACAGTAAGGTTTTTAGTTAACTACACAGGAATGTGGATGGATATTATTTAACAAAAAAAGGGGAGAATCTTAGCAAACTTCAGATTGTTTCACATTGTTATTGAAGAATTACTAGTTAATAAACAATGAACTATAATAAGAGTAATTAAATAATAATAGATGACATATATACAATAATACAATAGCAGAGTTGGAAGGGACCTTGGAGGTCATCTAGTCCAACCCCCTGCCTAGGCAGGAAACCCTATACCATTTCAGACAAATAGCTATCCAACATCTTCTTGAAGACTTGCAGTGTTGGGGCCTTCACAACTTCTGGAGGCAACTTCTGTTCCACTGATTAATTGTCCTAACTGTCAGGAAATTCCTCCTCAGTTCTAAATTGCTTCTCTCCTTGATGTTTCCACCCATTGCTTCTTGTTCTGCCCTCAGGTGCCTTGGAGAATAGCTTGACTCCCTCTTCTTTGGGGCAACCCCTGAGATATTGGAATTATATATACACACACACATATATATATGTGTATGTATATATATATATTATTAATCATCCCTTAAAGAAATTTAACACACACACATATATATATATATATATATATATATATATATATATATATATATATATATATATATATATATATATATATATATATATATATATATATATATATATATATATATATATATATATATATATATATATATATATATATATATATATATATATATATATATGAAGTGGATATATTGTTACAGCTTCCTGTTAGGCCTATTTAAGGGAGGAGACAAACTTGTCATCCTTCTCTGTCCTTCGACTCAACCTAGAGACCATCCAGACAGAGACCTATTAAATTGCTGCTGTCTTTTTAGATATGTGTTAAATTTCTTTAAGGGATGATTAATAATAATTAATTAAGAGACCAGGATGGATCCATTTCGGGCTCCTTACCTCGTCAGCTGGCCATACTTCCCTACAGGGATTTGAACTGGTGCTCTCCAGCATTCGAAGCAGGCTTCTCTATGCCTTGAGCTAACCAGCTTCCCTGATTACATCATCCTTTCTACAGGACTTATTGATGAAGTGGATATTTTGTTACAGCTCCTGTTAGGCCTATTTAAGGGAGGAGACAAACTTGTCATCCTTCTCTGCCCTTCGACTCAACCTAGAGACCATCCAGACAGAGACCTATTAAATTGCTGCTGTCTTTTTAGATATGTGTTAAATTTTTTAAGGGATGATTAATAATTAATTAAGAGACCAGGATGGATCCATTTCGGGCTCCTTAGCCCTCGTCATATATATATATATGTGTGTGTGTGTGTGTGTGTGTGTGTGTGTGTGTGTGTGTGTATGTACGTACGTAAGTAAATATGGGCATGAGTGTATGTTTATGACTTCCCCTGGCCCTACAAGGTCAAACACAACCTGATGCAGTTCTCAGTGAAATCAGGTTTGACACCCCTGTGTTAGAAAGCCACGAAGAGGTGTGGTTGCCCACTGCGGACCCCACTCTTACCTGATGCCTCCTCCAGAAACACGGCCCCCGTGGGTTCTTCTTTGATGACGAGTTTTTCCGTCCAATCGTCCCAGTTCACCTCTTTCACTCTAGGAAAAAAAAAGACCCCCCCAAGAGCTATCAGTGGGGCACGATTAAGTCCTCGACGTGCGACCGCAATCGAGCCCGGGCTTCCCACTGCTAAGCCAGGCGTTCAGTGAGCCCCACCCCACTGTACAAACCTACTTTTTTTTTTTTTGCCCTGGTTCTTAGGTTAAGGGAATCACAGCGGTCGTTAAGTGAATTGTGCAGTCGTTAAGCGAATCCGGCTTCCCCCTTGACTTGGCTTGTCATAAAGGGGGGGGGGAATCACAGGACCCCGGGACACTGCGACCGTCATAAGTACGTGCCAGTCGCCATAGCGTCCAAATTTTGACCCGTTAAATCCTGCGGCGGTCCTAAGTCATTTCTTTCAGAGGGGCTGAACGTGTTGAACGGTCACTAAATGAATGGTTGTAAGTCAAGGACTAACTTGTAACCCCTTTCTTGTCTCAAGCACACCCTATATCCGGGATGGCACACCTATGGCACGCTTGCCACAGGTGGCACGTGGAGCCATTTGTTAGGTCACGTGAGATGCTGCCCGGTCAGCTGGTAAGCACACATGCGCACACTGGCCAGCTGACTTCGGTCTTCTTTTGAGGCCATTTTTCGCCCTCCAGAGGCTCCTCAAAAGAAGACCAAAGTCAGCTGGCCAGCGAAAAAACGGCCCTACAGGCAAACTGGAAGTTTGGGAATTGTAACTTAGGGTTTGCTCGTAGAACCATTTTTCTGCCTTCAGGAGGCTTCCTTGAAGACTCCGGAAGGTGAAATCGGGCCTATGGACAAACCGGAAGTTACAATTCTTGAACTTCCAGTTTGCCCGTAGGGCTGGTTTTTCTCCCTCCAGAACCTTCAGGGGCCTTCAGGAGGCCCTACGGGCAAACCGGAAGTTCAAGGACAGTCTGGCCGAGGACGATCCAGGAAGATCTTAAAGATCTTGGAGTGAGTGTGCGGGATTGGGAGGAGGTAAATTGAGCCATTTGAGGGCTGCATCTTCATCAGGCCGCATGATGGATGAACTAGTATGCGGCACTAAATGCGAACTATGCCCATTTGGCCGGAAAAAGACAGATGGATGGGGCCTGTAATGGGACTGGACTCGATCTCCCCATCCATAAGACTCTGTCTGACTTTACCCCCCATCCCGGAAACCATTGCTGCACCAATTCACTTTATTTTCAGACTTGTGTGTGCCTTCCTGGATTTGGACTACCTCAGGGGCTTTCACCATGTACTCTAGGCGTGACCTCCTTGGCCTGCGGGAGTCTCCCCTCTCGCAGGCCTGGCCCTCCTGTCTAACACGGGCCCACCTCGAGGATGGATTGATTATTCCTGAGAGGTGGGCGAAGCGCAAGTTGAGGGGGTTTTTGGGGAGGTTTTTAATTCGGCTTTTAGGGGGTTCCAGGGAGGAGGGGAAAAATAGTCCTGGGAGGGGACAGCAAATGGGGCCGGCAGGCGGAAGTAGGGTAATGGAGGAAGGGGAGGGGGGGTCGTTCCTATGGTGGCTTTTTCCATCGACTCGGTCTTGGGGAGGGGCAGGGGCGGAGGGAGACGGAATGGGCATCATCGGTTGGAAGACCGTGGCCGCTGGATTCAGACAGTCACGTGCTCCAACTCTCCGCTCTCCCATCGCAGACTAGGTGGGCAGGAATCACAGACCCGGGGCCCTAGGCTAATGTTATGCAATGCCAGGTCCATGGTTCAGAAAGCCCCCCTCATCCATGACCTTGTGTCAGAGGGGGACCCGGACCTGGTGGGTATAACGGAAACCTGGTTGGGCCACGAAGGGGGTCTACCCCTCGTGGAAATGTGCCCATCAGGTTACCGCGCTTTCCACCAGCCTAGGGCCCTAGGGAGTGGTGGGGGAATGGCGATTATGGTTAAAGAAGGTCTTGTGGGGACTTCCGGTTGCAGTTGCTGTCGGTAGGCTTTTTTCAAGCCTGCCATCCCACTCGTCTGTAGAGGCGTTTTTTTATAAGATCAAATGCCTCGGAAACCCCAAGCTCTATTATGAGCTTGTGGGAGAGTTTTTGCTGCCAGGGAAGAGTCCCCTTGCGAAGCCCTCAGAGGGTTAGTTTTCCTCTGGGGAGCGAGTAAGGAGAGACCTTCCCCTCTTTAGGCAGCGATCTTCTCCGGACGGGTGTGGAGACCGTGTTAATTGGCTAATTAACACGGCAAAGCAAACTGCTTTTAACTTCTAATCTACATTCCAAGGCAACTTTATACTTCAAAGGGAACTTCTTGGCTACTCATCGTAAACGCAAGTAATTAAAGTTTGTGATTTTGCCAGAATATAGTGGATCTTAGACACAGCCTTTAGAACGAAGGAATCAAGATGGCGTTAATTACCAGATGAGACGAAATGAAAGTTAGTTGTTTTGGCTTGTACCCAATCCTGATCGACATGCAATCCATCAAGAAGGACTATATTTCAAGCCTTCGTACTTCAAAGGAAACTAAACGCAAGTAATTAAAGTTTGTGACTTGTTTTAAAGAACAAAGGATTCAAGATGGCGTTAACTACCAGATGAATGAAATGAAACTTAGTTGCCTTGTCTAATTATTGATTTGTGGATTTTGGTCTCTGCTTAACCCCTGGCTGATAGCGGACAGCTGTAGGCGGAAAGGGGGAGCAAGCTATAAAGCCAAATGCACTGATTTATTGAGCGTTAAGCTAAACGTATTACTTATTACTGACTTATTTTGATATTTTGAAGAGGTTTTTTTTTTTTTTCTTTTCCTGAAAACTTGGAAAGCTTAAAAGCAAGGCAATGGAACAAACTCGTGTAGTAACTCCCCAGGACTTTAAAGATTTGATGAACTTTATAGTTAATGAAAGCAGAGACCTCAAAAGAATGATCCAGGAGAAATATGAACAATTGGAAAAAAAAATGCTTGCAATGGCCAAGAGTCTGTCTGAAGTTATCATTAAAATTGATGGGAAAATCGAAAAGCTGTCTTCAGAGGTGGAAGTCAAAGCAAAGGAAACGGATTTGAAATTGGTGGAAATGGAGGGGAATATGCACAAATTGGACAAACAGGTTATTATGTTACAATTTTTGTTAATGCAAAACGCCATTAGACTGAGGGGATTATCAGAAAATCCTAGAGAAGACTTAAGAAAAGTTTCTGCCGATGCTTTGGCTATATTAGTAAAAATGGATCCTGGTGAAATTTATGCTAAGATTGATAAAATTTACAGAGCAAACTCACGTATAGCATTACAAAGGCAACTACCGAGAGATGTTGTGATATATTTTACTGAGAGAAACCTCAGAAATGATATTCTGCAGAAGTCTTTTCACTCCTCTCTCCACATAGCCGGAAAACGGATTGGTGTCTTTAAGGAACTTCCATCAACTATTCTGAAGCTCAGAAGGGATTTTGGTTTTTTGGTGGAGGAGCTAAAGAAAAGAGGGATACAGTACAGGTGGGATGCTCCAATGGGTGTTATATTCAGATATGAAGGGGCGCGATATTGTTTGAATACTATAGACAAGGCAAGAGATTTTTATTATGAAATACTGAAGAAAAGTGCAACGCCCCCACGTATATCTATACCAACACTAGTAGATCTGGATGGTTCAGAGCAAGATATTGAGATGGAGCAGAAACAATTTGGAAAAGAGATGGAAGAACATACTCAGTTGGATTCCCCTGGGCTTTTTTTAAGCCCTACTCTGGAGGAAATGTCGAAGACTGCTATAGGGGGATCTGTTGGAATGCCAATACGTAAATCAGATGAGCAATGTGAAGCCAGGTCTAGCACCAGACAAATTGAGAAACCGCAGAAGCAGAGGAGGTCTCAATCTCGGCGAGTTAAGAAAGACAAAAGGATTAAAGGACGAAGCAATTAATCAATCTAGATAAAAATATACAGATCTCTGCAATGCTGGTTCTCTTGGATGTGGAAACTTTTTCAGGGTTGAAAATTGGAACCGGAGCATTTGCAGTGGATCTGGTTGTTACCCTATCACGATCTTGGAACTTTATAATCCTGATGAAAAGTCACTCGGGGGTTACCTATGTAAAGGGTTGTTTTTTTTTGTTATTTATGGGGGCAGCTGCTTAAACTGGTATTACAAACAGCTATGGATGGAATGGAAGGAGACCTGAAGAGTTGGACTTATGAACATTGACGCGGAAAGGACTAATATTATGTTAGTGTTCTGGGAAAAAACTTGGGTCGAACTTTGAAATTTTCTTGCAATTTACTGTATCCTTCATGTGATAGGATCTGAAATTTTCCTATATTATTTCTGTTTCCTTTGTGAAGAGAGAAGTAACTTTGCTTTTTTCAAATATTAGAGTAATCTTTACATTTTTTTGTGTTGTTAAGTGGGCAATTAAGCAAATGGAGAGGGGAAAAATAGTAAACCTTTTGAATCAGGAAGGATGTAAACTTAAGTTAGGATATATGGTTTAAGTTTTATAAGTGTTAGGTTATATGATATGGTATTTAGATCTTAAGAATTATCTTCTATGTATTTTAATGTTCAACTAAAAGGGGGTGTTTATGTTGAGTTTGTTATAAGGTTTCTAATGGATTGATTATATACAGAATAAATATTAGATTAGGAAGTATTATGTAGCTTTTAGGTAAGAATGCTTTGATTGATAGGTGAATAGAGTAAATAATATTTGGGATGCTTGGAATTATTAGAGTGGTGTATAGCGGAAGTCAGGGGGGTGGGTTTGAATGGGAGGTGGGGGAGGGCTAGGGTGGAGGGCGGGGTAATATATATGTATGATTAATCTAGAGAGGGGAATAATGGGATATGCCTTTTTTTTTTTTTCTTAAAGAGAAATTTATATTATGTTTTTTATATCTTTAATTAACTTAGAAGATGGTGTTAATGGGATATTAATATACTAAGAGAAACTTATATTGTGTCTGCTGGGAGGCGAGGGGGTATAATATCTGAATGAGAAACTTATTTTAAGATGGGGTGAGGGGGGGTATAGTATTTGTATGTGATTTATATTACATGTCGGGGGGGGGGGGTAAAAAGGGGGAAAATTTGTGTGAATAAAACTTTTTCAATTAAAAAAAAAAAAAAAAGAAGGTCTTGAGCCGAAGGAGACCACAGTCCCTCAGACAACCGGGTGTGAATCTCTCTGCGTGAGATGGGGCCTAGGGAGGCAGTTGGGCGTGTTAGTTGTATACCTGGCTCCTCGCTATGCAACAACAGCCCTGCCCGAGCTCCTAGAGGTGATAGCCGAGGCGGCAGTTGAGACCCCCAGACTGGTAGTCATGGGGGACTTCAACTTGCCGTCGGCGGGCGAAGCCTCTGGAGCAGCTCGGGAGTTCATGGCCTCCATGACGGCCATGGACCTGACCCAGGTAGTTTTAGACCCCACTCACGAGGGGGGAAACACGCTGGATCTGATCTTTGTCTCGGGACAGTGGAGCTGTGATCTGGGAATAGGGGACCTAGCCATCACTCCCTTGTCATGGACAGATCACGCTCTCCTTCGGCTGGACTTTCCAATCGCTACACCTCACCGTGGGGAGGCGAAACCGGATACTCCTAGATGGTTCCACCCCAGGCTCCTAATGGACCCGGAAAGGTTCCAGAGGGAGCTTGGGCCAATGCCTGTGACCCTGCCTTGCGACTCGACTGAGGACCTAGTGGCCGCATGGTTAAGTGCGGCTGCGGGGGCCTTGGACTGAGTCGCGCCCTTACGGCCTCTCCTGCGGCGACGAATCACCCAGGCTCCCTGGTTTACTGAGGAGCTTCGGGAGATGAAGCGCCACAAGAGACGCCTAGAGAGCAGATGGAGATCCTCTCGCTCCGAAGCCGACCGAACACTAGTGAGAACCCATATTAGGGCTTACTTAGTGGCGATAAGGATGGCCAAACGTGAGTATTGTGCCACCCTTATTGCATCCGCAGATAACCGCCCTGCCGCCCTGTTTGGGGTGACCCGCTCCCTCCTTCATCAGAGGCCGCGGGAAGCCCCTCTGCAACGGCGAGCAGAGGAATTTGGGATTTATCTGCAGGAGAAAATCACTCGGATTCGGAATGAGCTACCCTCCGTCGACAGTGGCCCGGTGGGACTGTCCAAGACTAGTCTTGAGGTTCCTTCTTGGGAGGAGTTTGACTTTGTTACCACCGAGGATATGGACAGGTTGTCAAGGAAACTTAGGGCGACCACATGTTTATTGGACCCGTGTCCCTCCTGGCTTGTACTGGCATCCTGGGAGACGACACGAGGCTGGCTCCAGGGCATTGTCAACGCATCTTTGAGTGAGGGGTCCTTACCTGCCGTCTTGAAAGAGGTGGTAGTGAGGCCCCTCCTCAAGAAGCCGTCCCTGGACCCAGCTTTATTAGAGAACTATCGTCCGGTCTCAAACTTTCACTTTCTGGTGAAGGTTGTTGAGAGTGTGGTAGCCCAACAGTTCCCGCGACACCTGGAGGAAGTTGATTATCTAGACCCGCGCCAGTCCGGCTTCCGACCCGGTCACAGCACCGAGACGGCATTGGTCGCGTTGGTTGATGATCTCTGGAGGGCGCGGGATAGAGGATATTCCTCTATCCTAGTCCTATTAGACCTCTCGGCAGCTTTTGATACCATCGACCATGGTATCCTATTGCACCGATTTGGGGGGGGGGGTTGGGGCTGGGAGGCACCGTTCTGCGGTGGTTCTCGTCCTACCTCTCTGGTCGGTCGCAATATGTGTTGACGGGAGGGCAGAGGTCGACCTCGAGGCCTCTCTTATATGGGGTTCCTCAGGGATCGGTCCTCTTGCCCCTCCTATTTAACACATATATGAAGCCGCTGGGTGAGATCATCCGTGGTTTTGGGGTGGAGTACCACCTGTACGCTAATGACACTCAGCTGTACATATCCACCCCAAACCACCCCAACGATGCCGCCGAAGTGCTGTTCCGGTGTTTGGAAGCCGTACGGATCTGGATGGGTGGTAACAAACTCAAGCTCAACCCTGCCAAGACTGAGTGGCTGTGGTTTCCGGCACCCCAGTTCAGCCAGATCACTCCAACTCTGGCCATTGGGGGCGAAACACTGGCCCCCGTGGAGAGGGCGCGCAATTTGGGTGTCCTCCTGGATTCCCGGCTGTCCTTGGAGGACCATGTGGCGGCCGTGGCCAGGGGGGCGTTTCATCAGGTACGCCTGATGCGCCAATTGCGCCCCTTACTGGACCGGGCTGCCCTTCGCACAGTCACTCAAGCTCTCGTGACGTCCCGACTCGACTACTGTAATGCTCTCTACATGGGGCTTCCCTTGAGGTGCACCCGAAAGCTACAGCTAGTCCAAAACACAGCCGCGCGGGTGATTATGGGGGCCACTAGATGCTCCCACATAACACCGATCCTGCGCGAGCTGCATTGGCTCCCTGTGGCCTTTCGGGTGCGCTTCAAGGTTTTGACGACCATCTTTAAAGCGCTCCATGGCTCGGGGCCTAGTTATATGCGAGACCGCCTCCTGCCCCATACATCCCTTAGACCGATACGCTCCCACAGAGAGGGCCTTCTCAGGGTGCCGTCGGCCGGACAATGCCGACTGGCGACACCCAGGGGAAGAGCCTTCTCTGTGGCGGGCCCAGTCCTTTGGAATGACCTACCCCCTGAATTACGTACCATCACCGACCTCTGCCTCTTCCTCCAATGTCTAAAGTCATATTTGTTCCAACAAGCCGGCCTAGCCTAACCTCCCGTGGGGACTTTTAGGAAGTTTTTAAATTGGGTATTTTAAATTTGGTTTTAGTACAGGATGGGAATGTTTAATATTTATTTTAAATTATATATTTATCTTTGTATTTGTGTGTTTTTAAATTTCCTGTACGCCGCCCTGGGTCCTCTGTGGAGAAGGGTGGGATATAAATTTAAATAAAATAAAAATAAAAATAAAAAATAAAGTAACTTCCGGTTTGCTCATAGGGCCATTTTTCTGCCTTCAGGAAGGAGGCTTCCCTGAAGGCTCCGGAAGGTGAAAATCGGCTCTATGGACAAACCAGAAGTTACAATTCCTGAACTTCCGGTTTGCCCGTAGGGCTGGTTTTCTGCCTTCAGGACGCTTCCCTGAAGACTCCGGAAGGTGAAATCGGCCGTATGGACAAACCGGAAGTTACAATTCCCCAACTTCCGGTTTGCTCGTAGGGCCGTTTTTTCTCCCTCCTGAGGCTTCAGGGGCCTTCAGGAGGCTTCCCTGAAGCCACCCAAGTGCGAAAAACTAGCCCTACAGGTAAACCTGATGTTCGGGAACGGACTTCCGGTTTGTCCATAGGTCTGTTTTTCGCCCTCTGGAGCCTTCAAGGAATCGCCAGAGGCCTCCCCAGGGCCTCCGGGGGGAGCGCGATAGGCTGTTTTCGCCCTCCCCAAGCTCCTAGAAAGCCAATGGAGCCTGGGGAGGGCGGAAAAAACCACGCCAAAAGCGGGGTGGTGGTGGTTGCTGGTCAGGTGCGCATGCGCGCACGGGGGGAGTTGCTCGTGTCACATGCATAGCATTATAGGTATGGCACACCTGTGCCACAAATGCTAGTTTTTATTCTAAGCAGAGTGTGGTATTCAACCGGTTCGGAACGGGTCGAGCGAACCGGTTTGCTCCGATGATCAGCTGGGCCTGCCTTCTTCCTTCCTTCCTTCCTCCCTCCCTCCCTCCCTCCCTCCCTTCTTCCACGCTTCCTCCCTCCCTCCCTTCTTCCTCCCCCTCTCCTCCCTCCCTCCCTTTCTTCCTCTTCTCCCTCCCTCCCTTCTTCCTCTCCTCCCTTCCTCCCTCCCTCCCTCCCTTCTTCCTCTCCTTCCTCCCACCCTCCCTTCTTCCCCGCTTCCTCCCTCCCTTCTTCCTCCCTCCCTCCTTACTTCCTTCCTCTCCTCCGTCCCGCCCTCTCCTTCCTCCCTCCCTCCCTTTTTCCACCCTCCCTTTCTCCTCCCTCCCTCTCCTTCCTCCGTCCCTCCCTTCTTCCTTCCTCCCTCTCCTTCCTTCCTCAATCCCTATATTCTTCCTTCCCTCTACTTCTTTCCTCCCTCCCTCCTTTCTACCTTCCACTCCTCCCTCCCTCCTGTCTTCCACCCTTCCTCTCCTTCCTTCTTTCCACTCCTTCCTCTCTCCCTCCCTTCTTCCTTCCTTCATCCCTCCCTCATTCCTTCTTTCCTCCCTCCCCCCCTTTCCTTCCTCTCCCTCTCCTTTCTTCTTCCTCCCTCCCTCCCTCCCTCCCATCTTTCCTTCCTTTCTCCTTTCTTTCTTCCTTCCTTCCTTCCTTCCTTCCTTCCTTCCTTCCTTCCTTCCTTCCTTCCTTCATTCCTATCTCCTTTTACTCTCGTGACAATCAGGGTGGGTCCATTTCTGAAATGACACATTTTGTACCTCGGTTGGGCCCACGGTTAAGCTTACTGGAAAAACTGCCTCTTGTCGTTCTTGTCCTCAGGGCCAATGGAGAGGGAACAGCCGGCTCTCTGGGGCTTTTTCCAGCACCCCATCCAGTTTTTTTCTACCTCCAGGGTAGTGATGGCTCTCTGCAAATAGAGAAGTTTGTGAACAGGGCTTATAAAAGAGAAGGAGGAGGGAGAGAGGAGGGGGTTAGAATAGAATAGAATAACAGAGTTGGAAGGCACCTTGGAGGTCATCTAGTCCAACCCCCTGCCTAGGCAGGAAGCCCTAGACCAGGGGTCTGCAAAGTCGGCTCTTTTAAGACTGGTGGACTTCAACTCCCAGAATTCCCCAGCCAGCTATGCTGGCTGGGGAATTCTGGGAGTTGGAAGTCCACCAGTCTTAAAAGAGCCGACTTTGCAGACCCCTGCCCTATACCATTTCAGACAAATGGCTATCTAACATCTTCTTAAAGACTTGCAGTGTTAAAAGAGCCGACTTTGCAGACCCCTGCCCTATACCATTTCAGACAAATGGCTATCTAACATCTTCTTAAAGACTTGCAGTGTTAAAAGAGCCGACTTTGCAGACCCCTGCCCTATACCATTTCAGACAAATGGCTATCTAACATCTTCTTAAAGACTTGCAGTGTTAAAAGAGCCGACTTTGCAGACCCCTGCCCTATACCATTTCAGACAAATGGCTATCTAACATCTTCTTAAAGACTTGCAGTGTTGGGGCATTCACAACTTCTGGAGGCAAGGAGTTCCACTGGTTAATTGTTCTCCCTGTCAGAAAATTCCTCCTCGGTTCTAAATTGCTTCTCTCCTTGATTAGTTTCCACCCATTGCTTCTTGTTCTGCCCTCAGGTGCCTTGGAGAAGAGCTTGACTCCTTGGAGCAGGGCGGGGTATAATTTTGAAAAAAAAAAAAATTCTGGAGTGTTGGCTATGCCTGCCAGCTTGGTGTCGCCTGCAAATTTGATGAGTTCCCCATTTATTCCCTTGTCCAAATCATGGATGAAGATGTTGAAGAGTCCTGGGCCTAAAACAGAGCCTTGGGGAACTCCACTGCATACTTCCCTCCATGGAGATGCAGTTCCACTGAAGACTACAGTTGAGTGCGGTTGTTCAGCCAGTTATGAATCCATCTGGTGGTGAAGCTGTCTAACCCACATTCTTCTACTTTATCTAGTAGTAGGTTATGGTCTACTTTATCAAATGCCTTGCTGAAGTGATGACGTTATCTAGTTGGGTCATGATACAATACAATACAATACAATACAATACAATACAATAGCAGAGTTGGAAGGGACCTTGTAGGTCTTCTAGTCCAACCCCCTGCGTGGGCAGGAACCCTATACCATTTCAGACAAATGGCTATCTAGCATCTTTTTAAAGACTTCCAGGGTTGGGGCATTCACAACTTCTGGAGGCAAGCTGTTCCAGAGGTTAATTGTTCTAACTGTCAGGAAATTTCTCCTTAGTTCTAAGTTGCTTCTCTCCTTGATTAGTTTCCACCCATTGCTTCTTGTCCTGCCCTCAGGTGCCTTGGAGTTTGGCTCCCTCTTCTTTGTGGCACCCTCTGAGATATCGGAACACTGCTATCATGTCTCCCCTGGTCCTTCTCTTTATCAAACTAGACATACCCAGTTCCTGCAACCGTTCTTCATATGTTTTAGTCTCCAGTCCCCTAATCATCTTGGTTGCTCTTCTCTGCACTCTTTCCAGAGTCTCCACGTCTTTTCTACATCGTGGCGACCAAAACTGTATGCAGTATTCCAAGTGTGGCCTTACCAAAGCACTATACAGTGGCATTAACCCTTCACGTGACCTTGATTCTCTCCCTCTGTTGATGCAGCCTAGAACTGTGTTGGCTTTTTTGGCAGCTGCTGCACACGGCTGGCTCCTATTTAAATGGTTGTCCACTAGGATTCCAAGATCCCTCTCACAGTTGCTACTATTGAGCAAGGTCCCACCTATACTGTACCTGTGCATTTTGTTTTTCTTGCCTATATGAAACATCTGCAAGGAAACCTCCAAGCTCAGAGCGCACCAAGGACCTCAGAGTTCTCCTCCTCCTCCTCCTCCTCCTTCTCCTCCTCTCTGCAACCCCACCACTCTCCTCTAGCACTGATAATGTTACCTAGTTGGGTCATGAAACGTTTGCAGGAAAGCCACCCAGCTCAGAGAGCACCAAGGACCCTCCACCGTTGAACCCTGGGCTACAGGTTCTTCTCTTCTACTGTTTCTTTGGATCTGGTTCCATTTAGGCCTTTGCTGGGCCGGAAATGGCTACCGTCCCAAGGGAAGGGGCCTTACCTGCAACTGCCAGATACTCTTGCTGCGGTCCGAGATTTTGGTGACCTTTTCACTCATCAGGGCAATCAGCATGTTGAGCAGGAGGAGGTAGGTCAAGATGACAAAAAGGAGGATCAACAGCATCGCAACATAGCTATGCTTCAAGTTCTCGTTGTACTGCAGGTCGCCCATGCCGATGGTGAACCTGAAGAGCAGCAGGGCCGTCTGAAGCAGCCCCAGATACAAGCCCTGGTCTTTAGAGTCGTCACTAAGCGGGAGAGACGGGTCGTGGGCCGAGACGGAAGCGCCCCCAGTGAGAAAGATGAGACCTGCCAAGAGCCATTGAAATGTCAATTCTCCCTCTGGAGACTTTTGGGAAACTTCTCAGTTGGAAGGACAGGAGGAGACCCCAAGTGTAACATTAAAAGTCTTCCATCCCGGAAAGAGTAGTGGGAATCAATACGACACAATAGCAGAGTTGGAAGGGACTTTGGAGGTCTTCTAGTCCAACCCCCTGCCTAGGCAGGAAACCCTATACTGGTTGATCTTTGGAGGCATCGTTAGTTGTTCGCCTGATCTTATTGTTCTGAGTTTTGTTTGCATCAAGATACCAAGAAATCTGGACTTAGTCTGTGCATAGACTCTCTAAGAGGCTGTTTTGACCTCTTGTGGCTGTTGGTGAGTGTGGAGAAGGAAAACCCAGGTGCTAATTCTGTGTGACGCATGGAAGGGCAGACCAGGTGGCCTCTGGTTTCTCAGCTCATTCTTGGTATGTCCTTCACCTGGAGCCTTTCCCTCACTGATTCATGGATTCCTTCCCTCATCCATCCATCCATTCATTTTGTTCACTCACTCACACTTGTCCACACTCATTCATCCACTCACTCATTCACTCACCCATTCATCCTCCCATTCATTTGTTCACACATTCATTTACTCACTCATTCATCATCTTTCATTCACTCATTAATTCATTTAATTAGTCATTCACTTATTCATTCATTCATCCTCTTTCGTTCATTGATTTTGTTCACTCATTCACACTCATTCATCCACTCGTTAACTTTCTCAGTCGCTTTCACACACCCATTCATTCATTCATTCATTCATTCATTTTGTTATTCATTCATTCATTCTCTCATTCATCCTTTCATTCATTCATTTTGTTCACTAATTCACACTCATCCATCCACTCATTAACTCATTCTTTCACACACCCATTCATTTGTTCACTCATTCACTAATTCATTTAGTTATTCATTCATTATGAATGAATGAATACAATACAATAGCAGAGTTGGAAGGGACCTTGTAGGTCTTCTAGTCCAACCCCCTGCGTGGGCAGGAGCCCTATACCATTTCAGACAAACGGCTATCTAACATCTTTTTAAAGAATTCCAGGGTTGGGGCATTCACAACTTCTGGAGGCAAGCTGTTCCAGAGGTTAATTGTTCTAACTGTCAGGAAATTTCTCCTTAGTTCTAAGTTGCTTCTCTCCTTGATTAGTTTCCACCCATTGCTTCTTGTCCTGCCCCCAGGTGCCTTGAAGAATAGTTTGGCTCCCTCTTCTTTGTGGCACCCTCTGAGATATCGGCACACTGCTATCATGTCTCCCCTGGTCCTTCTCTTCATCAAACTAGACATACCCAGCTCCTGCAACCGTTCTTCATATGTTTTAGTCTCCAGTTCCCTAATCATCTTGGTTGCTCTTCTCTGCACTCTTTCCAGAGTCTCCACGTCTTTTCTACATCGTGGCGACCAAAACTGTATGCAGTATTCCAAGTGTGGCCTTACCAAGGCACTATACAGTGGCATTAACACTTCACGTGATCTTGATTCTCTCCCTCTGTTTATGCAGCCTAGAACTGTGTTAGCTTTTTTGGCAGCTGCTGCACACTGCTGGCTCATATTTAAATGGTTGTCCACTAAGATTCCTAGATCCCTCTCACAGTTGCTACTATTGAGCAAGGTACCACCTATACTGTACTTGTGCATTTTGTTTTTCTTGCCTAAATGTAGAACCTTACTTTTTTCACAATTGAATTTCATTTTATTAGATAGTGCCCAATGTTCAAGTTGGTCAAGATCCGTCTGTATCTTAAGCCTATCTTCTGGAGTGTTGGCTATTCCTGCCAGCTTGGTGTCGTCTGCAAATTTGATGAGTTCCCCATTTATCCCCTCATCCAAATCGTTGATGAAGATGTTAAAGAGTACTGGGCCTAAAACAGAGCCTTGGGGGACTCCACTGCATACTTCCTTCCATGTAGATGCAGTTCCATTGAGGACTACACGTTGAGTGCGGTTGGTCAGCCAGTTGCGAATCCATTTGGTGGTGGTGCTGTCTAACCCACAATACCTAATAGTAGGTTATGGTCTACTTTATCAAATGCCTTACTGAAGTAAATTATATCGACAGCATTCCTCTGGTCCACTGATTTTGTCACTTTGTCAAAGAATGCAATTAAATTAGTCTGGCATGATCTGTTTTTGACAAACCCATGTTGGCTTTTGGCTATTACTTTGTTTGCTTCTGGGTGTTCACTTATTTGTTGTTTAATTATCTTTTCCAGAATTTTTCCTGGTATTGAGGTCAGGCTGATGGGTCTATAGTTTCCTGGATCTGTTTTTTTTCCTTTTTTGAAAAAAAACAGATCTAGAATAACTAGACTACTGCAATGCTCTCTACATGGGGCTCTAGACTACTACGTCTAGACTACTGCAATGCTCTCTACATGGGGCTCTAGACTACTACGTCTAGACTACTGCAATGTTCTCTACATGGGGCTCCCCTTGCAGTGCACCCAAAGGCTACAGCTGGTCCAGAACGCAGCCGCGCGGGCAGTTTTGGGAGCTACCAGGTACTCCCACGTAACACCGCTCCTGCGCGAGCTGCACCGGCTGCCTGTGGCCTTTCGGGTGCGCTTCAAGGTGTTGGTCACCATCTTTAAAGCGCTCCATGGCACAGGACCTAGTTACTTGCGGGATCGCATCCTGCCCCATACATCCCTTCGGCCAATTCGCTCCCACAGAGAGGGACTTCTCCGGGTGCTGTCCACTAGGCAATGCCAGCGGGCGATGCCCAGGAGAAGGGCCTTCTCTGTGATGGGCCCGACCCTCTGGAACGATTTACCCCCCGATATTAGAACTACCATGGACCTCCGCTCCATCCGCCAAAAACCTAAAACTCATTTGTTCTATCAGGCTGGCTTAGCCTAATTTACTTTTCCCGCTCCAGTCTGTTAACTTAAATTGTTCTATTTGGTTTTAAATGGGATATCGTTTTAATGTTTTACAAATTGGTACAGGGTTATTTAATCCAATTTTAATTATGTATGTATTGTCGTGCTTTTAGATGTTTTAATTGTTCCTGTACACCGCCCCGAGTCCCTGTGGGGAGAGGGCGCGGTCTAGAAATTAGACAAAATAAATAAATAAATAAATTCATTCATTCACTCATTCATTTAGTTATTCATTTATTTGCTCATTCATTTCATTATTCGTTCGTTCATTCACTCATTCATTCATTTAGTCATTCATCCATTCATTTAGTTATTCATTCATTCACTCATTTAGTTCTTCAGTTATTCACCTGTTCATTCATTTAGTTATTTAGTTATTCACCCATTCATTCATTCTTTCATCCATTCATTTTGTTCACTCATTAACTCATTCTGTCACACACCCATTCATTCATTCATTCATTCATTCACTCACTCACTCATTCATTCTTTCATTCACTCATTCACTTATTCACTCATTAATTCATTTATTTTGTTCACTCTATTCACACTCATTCATCCACTCATTAACTCATTCTTTCACACACCCATTCATTCACACACTCACTCATTCACTCACTCATTCTTCCTTTCATTCACTCATTAATTTATTTATTTTGTTTGCTCATTCATTCATTCGTTCACTCATTCATTTACTCATTCCGTCAGGCCTGGAAGAAGGTGGGGAAAATCAGGAAGCTTTCAGATTCGGGTTTTCCCAGATGTGCCAATATGACATCTCGAATAAAATGGAACTTTGAGGAAACTCAAGCCTTGGAGTCTTCTTTCGTTGGGGGTGTCACTTGGAACCCTGATATTTTATTAAGTTAATTCATTCACTCATTTATTCACTCACTCATTCATTAGTCATTCAGCCACTCTTTCACTCACTTCACTCACTCACGCATGCATTCATTCACTCATTCATTTGTTCATTCATTCATAAATTCATTCACTCTCTTGTTCATCCATTCCATTTCTACGGCCACCCACGTTTCAATTTTCCATCTGGATTCAGCGGATGGACCTTCTCAAAACTGAAATCTCCTCATTCCCCAATTAAGTTACACCTACCAAGAAAATCTTTCCTAATATAAATTCCAGGCCAGCTGCAGAGCTGAGGTTTGGAGTTCAAAACAAGCTCCCTTGACCATCGCTTTAACCAAGGACACTAAGAACAAGAGCTTTCATAGAATTATAGGACTGAAAGAGGCCTTGGATGTCTTCTAGTCTAACCCCCTACTCAAGGAAGAAGACCCCTAGGGCCTAGAGTCTAGACCAGTGTTTCTCAAGTTTAAGATGAGCGGACTTCAACTCCCAGAATTTAATACGAATGGACTTCAACTCCCAGAATTTAAGATGAGTGGACTTCAACTCCCAGAATTTAAGACGAGTGGACTTCAACTCCCAGAATTTAAGATGAGTGGACTTCAACTCCCAGAATTTAAGATGAGTGGACTTCAACTCCCAGAATTTAAGACGAATGGACTTCAACACCCAGAATTTAAGACGAAAGGACTTCAACTCCCAGAATTTAAATGAGTGGACTTCAACTCCGAGAATTTAAGACGAATGGACTTCAACTCCCAGAATTTAAGACGAATGGACTTCAGAATTTAAGACGAATGGACTTCAACTCCCAGAATTTAAGATGAGTGGACTTCAACTCCCAGAATTTAAGACGAGTGGACTTCAACTCCCAGAATTTAAGACGAATGGACTTCAGAATTTAAGACGAATGGACTTCAACTCCCAGAATTTAAGACGAATGGACTTCAACTCCCAGAATTTAAGACGAATGGACTTCAGAATTTAAGACGAATGGACTTCAACTCCCAGAATTTAAGACGAATGGACTTCAACTCCCAGAATTTAAGACGAAAGGACTTCAACTCCCAGAATTTAAGATGAGTGGACTTCAACTCCCAGAATTTAAGACGAATGGACTTCAACACCCAGAATTTAAGACGAAAGGACTTCAACTCCCAGAATTTAAATGAGTGGACTTCAACTCCGAGAATTTAAGACGAATGGACTTCAACTCCCAGAATTTAAGACGAATGGACTTCAGAATTTAAGACGAATGGACTTCAACTCCCAGAATTTAATACGAATGGACTTCAACTCCCAGAATTTAAGATGAGTGGACTTCAACTCCCAGAATTTAAGATGAGTGGACTTCAACTCCCAGAATTTAAGACGAATGGACTTCAACTCCCAGAATTTAAGATGAGTGGACTTCAACTCCCAGAATTTAAGATGAGTGGACTTCAACTCCCAGAATTTAAGACGAATGGACTTCAACACCCAGAATTTAAGACGAAAGGACTTCAACTCCCAGAATTTAAATGAGTGGACTTCAACTCCGAGAATTTAAGACGAATGGACTTCAACTCCCAGAATTTAAGACGAATGGACTTCAGAATTTAAGACGAATGGACTTCAACTCCCAGAATTTAAGATGAGTGGACTTCAACTCCCAGAATTTAAGACGAGTGGACTTCAACTCCCAGAATTTAAGACGAATGGACTTCAGAATTTAAGACGAATGGACTTCAACTCCCAGAATTTAAGACGAATGGACTTCAACTCCCAGAATTTAAGACGAATGGACTTCAACTCCCAGAATTTAAGACGAATGGACTTCAGAATTTAAGACGAATGGACTTCAACTCCCAGAATTTAAGACGAATGGACTTCAACTCCCAGAATTTAAGACGAAAGGACTTCAACTCCCAGAATTTAAGATGAGTGGACTTCAACTCGCAGAATTCCCCAGCCAGCCATGGCTGGCTGGGGAATTCTGAGAGTTGAAATCCACTCGTCTTAAACTTGCCAAAGTTGAGAAACACTGGTCTAGACCATTCCAGACAAATGGCTGTCCAGCCTCTTCTTAAAAACCTCCATTGATGGAACCCCCACAGCTTCTGGAGGCAAGAAAATTTCTCTTTTGGATCTCTCTTTGGTCTTTGGCTACTTCCTGCTCTGGTGGCTATCTGGGTGCCGACCTTACTGTCAGACACTTACCTTGGCTTAATTTAACTTGGCTATGCTCACCTGTGCCTCCCCTCGCCATGACACTCACCTGTGGCAAAGCCCACTAGGAGGACCATATAAATCAACAGGAAATGCAAAAGATCCTCCAAGATGATCTGGAATAAGAATGAGAATACAATAATACAGTACAAAAATACAATAGCAGAGTTGGAAGGGACCTTGGAGGTCTTCTAGTCCAACCCCCTGCCTTGGCAGGAAACCCTATACCATTTCAAACAAATGGCTATCCAACATCTTCTTAAAGACTTGCAGTGTTGGGGCATTCACAACATCTGGAGGCAACTTCCGTTCCACTGGTTAATTGTTCTCACTGTCAGGAAGTTTCTCCTCAGTTCTAAGTTGCTTCTCTCTCTGCCCTCAGGTGCCCTGGAGAATAGCTTGACTCCCTCTTCTTTGGGGCAGCCCCTGAGATATTGGAAGACTGCTATCATGTCTCCCCTGGTCCTTCTTTCCATTAAACTAGACATACCCAGTTCCTGCAACTGTTCTTCATACGTTTTAGCCTCCAGTCCCCTCATCATCTTTGTTGCTCTTCTCTACACTCTTTCTAGAGTCTCCACATCTTTTCTACATCGTGGCGACCAAAACTGAATGCCATATTCCAAGTGTGGCCTTACCAAGGCCTTATAAAGTGGTATTAACACTTCACGTGATCTTGATAGAAGCAATGTATAGATTGCTGACTTTCCAAACACTGGGCCCACTCCAAAAACAAATATTTAATGTGGAGGAAAGCACAGCTTTTACACCTGGGCAGGAATAACCAAAGTACAGCATCGATGAAACCTGGCTCAAAAACAGTCACTTTGGGATCGTAGTGGGCGATTCCTTAAACATGAGCCAGCTGCAGCCGCGCGAAAAAGCTAATACTATTCTTGGTTGCCTAAACAGGCATAGAATCAAAATTAGGTGGAGGAGGAGCCTGTGTCGCGACGACACAATGCTTGCTCTTGCTGCTGAGAGATCGTCGATTTTTTTGCCACTGGACTGTCCAATCGGACCTAAACTGTCCGGCAGGGACAGTGAAGAGGAAGACAGAGCTTTGCTGATCTCAGGGACACTGCAAAGTCCCTGATCGATGCAGAGGAAGCACTTCTACCTGGTGGTAAACAGACAGCCCCTAGGTTGGCGAAGTTGCCGACAGCTCCGTAAGGAAGGAAGTGAAAAGAGAAAGTGATTTCAGCTGGTGAGATTTTTTTCGTTTTTAAAAGAGTTTGCCCATAAAAAAACTAAAATCAAGTTAAAATTTTAAGAACAGAAGAAATCATCATCATCATCATCATCAAATTTAATTTGTAAACCGCTCCCTCTCCCCACAGGGACTCGGGGCGGTGCACAGGGAAAGTAAAAACAATAAATATACAAATATAAATACATAATATAAAAACAAATTAAATCTATTCCTGTGCTAAAACCCGTTAAACTAAAATACCCAGCAGCTATAAATAAGTTTAAAACCCCATAGAAAGAGAGACTAGCCTAGGCCGGCCAAGCGGAAAAAGTGTGATTTTAATTTCAGACGGAAGGAGCGGAGGTCCGTAGTCGTTCTAATATCGGGGGGAAGGTCGTTCCAGAGGGCCGGGCCCGCCACAGAGAGAGCCCTTCCCCTGGGCGTCGCCCGCTGACACAGTCTAAATAAGCGGCGGAACTAAGATTTGGAAGACCCTGGTGAGTGGAAAACTTTTGGGCATGGCCAGGACCTTCTGCACATGTGTGATGACATCAGCTTGGCCGCCACTATAAGTTCGGCCGAACTGGTGATGATGTCAGTGCCGCCGCCACTACCGGTTCGGCCAAACCGCTGCGAACCAGCAGAATACCACTTCTGAAAGGGGCCGATTAAAGGCCTGGGGACTAAAACATACAAAGAACGATTGCAGGATTTGGGTTTGGCCAGTCTAGAGAAAAGAGGGATTATAGCCATCTTCCAATATTTGAGGGGCTGATGCCCCAAAGAAGAGGCGCATGGAGGGGGGGCTCAATTTATTTTCCAAGGCACCTGGGGGCAGGAGAAGAAACAATGGATGGAAAGTAATCAAGGAGAGAAGCAACCTGGAATTGAGGAGAAACTTCCTAACAGTGAGGACAATTAGCCAGTGGAACTGCTTGCCACCAGAAGTTGTAAATGCAAGTCAGTTGCCACGTAACGGACATAAAAACAAATCAATTGCCACGTAACCGACGTAAATACAAGTCGTTGCCACGTAACCGACGTAAATACAAGTCCGTTGTCCGCATTTTGATCACGAGTGTGAATTTTGTCCCTTTTTTCATAGCCGTTGTAACTTTGAACTGACCCTAAACGAACTATTATAAGGGATTCTTTGATTTTGGAAACGGAAACGATCCGGTTTCGTGACCTACCTTCTGGATCATCACGATGTAGATCCCCATGTGCTTGAACCCGCGGATGTAGTAGACCATGTTCACCCAGCCCAAAAGCAAGGCGTACACCATGGGCACTATATAGCTCTCCAACTTTGCAAACAACATCATGAACGAGAGCAGGATGAAGAATGCCTGAGCATACCTGGAAAGGGTCAGAGAGAAGAAGAGAAGCGGTCATGGTTTGTGTGTGTGTGTGTGTGTGTGTGTGTGTGTGTGTGTGTGTGTGTAATGTGGGAAAGTCCATGACAGTGGAAGAGATGCGGTTTAGGGCCAGGGGTGGGGTTTAAAAATTCCAGCAACGTTCTGTCTAATTTGCAACATCAACATTCTATTGAGAGGATAAATAACAGGGGGAGAGGGAATAGAGGGCATCCCTGTTTTACCCCTTTGATTATGCTGAAACCTTTCGTTGCTTCCCCATTTAGTATTATTTTTGCCCTCTGACTAGAATATATCGCTCTGATCATCAATTTCTCTCCAAAGTTCGTTACTTCTAGTTGATTTATAAGAAAATCCCAATTTACTTTATCAAAAGCTTTTTGCAGATCGATAAGTCACACTCCTGCACCACGGCAGGATTTTTGCCCTCCCCAGTCTCCGGAGGCTGGAAATGACCCATTTCCGGAAGACTCGTTTTTCACCCTCCCCAGGCTCTGAAGGCTGCGTGGGTAATTATGGGGGTGACGCGACGCTCCCATGTAACACCCCTCCTGCACGAGCTACACTGGCTTCCGGTGGTTTTCCCGGTGTGATTCAAGGTGTTGGTTACTATCTTTAAAGCGCTTCATGGCTTAGGACCTGGGTACTTAAGAGATCGCCTTCTGCCACGAGAGAGCCTCCCACCGGCCCGGACGCTCCCCTAGAGAGGGTCTCCTCCTGGTGCCATCGGCTAGACAATGTCAACTGTCGACACCCAGGGGGGAGAGCCTTCTCCGTGGGAGCCCCTGACCTCTGGAATGAATTGCCTCCGGAATTAAGAACTATCCCCGACTTACACACCTTCCGCCGTGCTCTCAAAACCTTTTTTTTCCAACAAGCCGGGCTGGCATAAAAATGAATTTTTAAATACGAATTTGTATTAATTTTAATCGGGGTTTGTTCGATTTTTTATTTTTAAAAGAGGCCAAATTGTTTAGTATGTCTTTTAAAAACTTTTTTAACTTTTGTGTCTTTGTTTTACTTTGGCTGTACACTGCCCTGAGTCCTTCAGGAGTAGGGCGGTATAAAATGTGAATTTCACCACTGCTTCCAGCTCTATTCTGATTGATTGATTGATTGATAGATTGATTGATTGAAGTCCTCTGTAAAAACAGCAGCGTATACACACTTACATGAATAGGCTGAACCAGCTGTCCTTTATGAAACCTTTCAGAGAGTATCGCCTTCTCCAGAAGTAAACACTCTAAAAGGGAATAAATAAGAACCAAAATCAGAATGCTACTGCCGTGCTCCCATTGAAGCGTTTGAATCTGCAGAGGGAGACGAGGTGGAACTGGAGCCCACGGAGATGGAGGAGGGGACGGCTTCGTTGGCTTGGGAGGAAAATGGGGGGGTGAGCAGGGCCAGTCAGGTGAGGGCCTTTCAGGACTGGGACGGCTTGTAGGCAGGGAGGAACAGGGGCAGGATGAGGAGGAGAGGTGAAGCAGTGAACATGAGAGACAGAGCTCAGGCGAGGAGCAAGGACCACCCCCTCCTGATCCAAGAGCACGGAGAGTGGAGAGAAGGAGAGAACAGCGCAGACTGATCCAACTAGTCGGGAGGAGAGCACCCCATCCCTCTTCACAAGGCACATCTGGGGACTGAGACTTAAGGAGACGCTGTGGGGAGGGGCATTTGTAGGGAACAAACGCAGAATTCCTGGGGTGGTGAGTGCTGACGTTTGAACTTTCCTGGATTCCTTGCCTCCTTTCTGGATTCCTTGCCTCCTCCCTTGATTCCTTGCCCTCTTTCTGGATTCCTTGCCCTCTTTCTGGATTCCTTGCCCGCTTTCTGGATTCCTTGCACTCTTTCTGGATTTCTTGCCTGCTTTCTGGATTCCTTGCCTTCTTTCTGGATTCCTTGCCTGGCTCCTTTGCTTCGTGGACTCCTTGACTTGCCCTATTGGATTTCCTGCTTTGCAGCCATGGTGCTCACAGCATTGAGCTGGACTATTTGCAGCCAGAGGGGTGTGTGTGTTTGCAGCCTTGAGGGGTGTGTGTGTGTGTGATCACTTTCTCTGGGACTTGCCAGAAACGTGGGGTCGTTTGGGGAAATTTGGAGCAATAAAGCGGCGGTTTGAACGGCCAGCCTGCCTGCGTTATCTCTGTACCGTATCCCAGGTCATCACAACTGCATTATGACAGGGAGGTGGGAAGGGGAGTGTATCAGTGGTGGGTTTTACATTTTTTCTACTGATTCTGTGGGTGTGGCTTGGTGGGCGTGGTGTAGCTTGGTGGGCGTGGCAGGGGAAGGATACTGCAAATTCCCCATTCCCTCCCAATCAGCTGGGACTCAGGAGGTAGAGAATAGATGCGGGCGGGGCCAGCCAGAGGTGGTATTTGCCGGTTCTCCGAACTACTCAAAATTTCCGCTAACGGTTCTCCAGAACTGGTCAGAACCGGCTGAATCCCACCTCTGGTGAGCATGACCTGGTTTACACTAGCCCATTGTTCATTTTGTCGAGGACTTGCCTGTAAGTGGAGTTGTAAAAAGCCCAACATCATTTTTTAAAAGAGGCAATAGCCATAATTTGTGACTATGATTTCCATCACTAAGCAAGGCAGTTCTTAACTGAGTCAGTGAGCCCAGTTTTATGACCATTTTTGACACAGTGAAGTGACCTCACTTGCCATTGTTAAGTGAATCATGCAGTTGTTAAGCAAGTCTAACTTCCCCCAAGGACTCTGCAGGTCGGAAGCCGGCTGGGAAGGTCACAAATGGCAAACACGTCACACACACACACACACACACAGGGACATTGCAACCATTGTAAGTACGCACTGCGAGCTAAATGCCTGAATTTTGATCAGGATTGTCGCAACGGTCATAAGTACGAGGACCTACCGGAGGTCACCTTTTTCAATGCCATCTTCACTTGGAATGGCTGTTCAAATGGAGGGTGGTAAGGCAGGTAGTCCTTGACTTACGACCGCCATTGAGTCCCACATTTCTGTTGTTAAGTGAGACATTTCCTAAGTGGGTTTTCCCCCATTTTACGACATTTCTTGCCTCGGTTGTTAACCGAACCCCTGTAGTTCGTAAGTTAATCACCCGGTCGTTAAGCAAATCCAGCATCCCCTGTTAATCCCCTGCTCGTCAGAAGGTCGCAAAAGGGGATTACGTGACCACCGGGACTCTGCGACCGTCGTAAATATGAGTCCTTTGCCAAGCGAATGAATTTGGATCACGTCACCCTGCAATGGTTGTCACTGTGAAAAAACTTTGAACTTTGTTCAGTGCCGTTGCAACTTTGACCAGTCACTAAGTGAACTGCTGTAAGTCGAGAACTACATACGTTAAAAGTGCACGTGTGGTCAGAGGAGCCGTAAAGAAAAAGGGACATCCTACCTGAGCAATGAAGAGATAAATGCCACCAAATAAAATGACCACAGCTCCAAGAAGTCTTAATAACTTCGGGACTGTCACCGTTGTTGGAACAAGAGGCTGCAAAGAGAAGAAGAGAGCAGGCTAAGGGCAGGGGACTTCGGGGTTGGGGAAATGGCAGAGCCTTCAGATCGGTTTTCCTCAAACTTGGCAGGTTTAAGAGGGGAGGACTTCAACTCCCAGAATCCCCCAGCCAGCCTGCTTTAAGAGAGGAGGACTTCCAGAATACCCCATCCAGCCTGCTTTAAGAGGGGAGGATTTAACTCCCAGAATCCCCCAGCCAGCCTGCTTTAAGAGAGGAGGACTTCCAGAATGCCCTATTCAGCCTGCTTTAAGAGGGGAGGATTTAACTCCCAGAATCCCCCAGCCAGTCTGCTTTAAGAGAGTAGGACTTCCAGAATCCCCCAGCCAGCCTGCTTTAAGAGGGGAGGACTTCCACTCCCAGAATCCCCCAGCCAGTCTGCTTTAAGAGGGGAGGGCTTCCACTCCCAGAATCCCCCAGCCAGCATGCTTTAAGAGGGGAGGACTTCCACTCCCAGAATCCCCCAGCCAGCCTGCTTTAAGAGGGGAGGATTTAACTCCCAGAATCCCCCAGCCAGGATGCTTTAAGAGGAGAGGACTTCCACTCCCAGAATCCCCCAGACACAATGCTTTAAGAGGGGAGGACTTCCACTCCCAGAATCCCCCAGCCAGCATGCTTTAAGAGGGGAGGACTTCCATTCCCAGAATCCCCCAGCCAGCATGCTTTAAGAGGGGAGGACTTCCACTCCCAGAATCCCCCAGTCAGCATGCTTTAAGAGGGGAGGGCTTCCACTCCCAGAATCCCCCAGCCAGCATGCTTTAAGAGGGGAGGACTTCCATTCCCAGAATCCCCCAGCCATCCATGCTTTAAGAGAGGAGGGCTTCCACTCTCAGAATCCCCCAGCCAGCAGGCTTTAAGAGGGGAGGGCTTCCACTTCCAGAATCCCCCATCCAGTCTGCTTTAAGATGGGAGGACTTCCACTCCCAGAATCCCCCAGGGTGCATACTTTAAGAGGGGAGGACTTCCACTCCCAGAATCCCCCAGCCAGCATGCTTTAAGAGGGGAGGACTTCCACTCCCAGAATCCCCCATCCAGTCTGCTTTAAGAGGGGAGGACTTCCATTCCCAGAATCCCCCACCCGGCATGCTTTAAGAGGGGAGGACTTCCACTCCCAGAATCCCCCAGCCAGTCTGCTTTAAGAGGGGAGGACTTCCATTCCCAGAATCCCCCAGCCATCCATGCTTTAAGAGGGGAGGACTTCCATTCCCAGAATCCCCCAGCCGGCATGCTTTAAGAGGGGAGGACTTCCACTCCCAGAATCCCCCATCCAGTCTGCTTTAAGAGGGGAGGACTTCCATTCCCAGAATCCCCCAGCCATCCATGCTTTAAGAGGGGAGGGCTTCCATTCCCAGGATCCCCCAGCCGGCATGCTTTAAGAGGGGAGGGCTTCCACTCCCAGAATCCCCCAGCCGGCATGCTTTAAGAGGGGAGGACTTCCACTCCCAGAATCCCCCAGCCGGCATGCTTTAAGAGCGGAGGGCTTCCATTCCCAGAATCCCCCCCCGGAGCACTCTGCAAGGGCTTCCATTCCCAGAATCCCCCAGCCGGCATGCTTTAAGAGGGGAGGGCTTCCACTCCCAGAATCCCCTAGCCATCCATGCTTTAAGAGGGGAGGGCTTCCATTCCCAGAATCCCCCAGCCGGCATGCTTTAAGAGGGGAGGGTTTCCACTCCCAGAATCCCCCAGCTAGCCTATTTTAAGAGGGGAGGACTTCTACTCCCAGAATTCCCCAGCCAGCATGATTTAAGAGGGGAGGACTTCCACTCCCAGAATCCCGCAACCAGCATGATTTAAGAGGGGAGGTCTTCCACTCCCAGAATCCCCCACCCAGCATGATTTAAGAGGTGAAGACTTCTGCTCCCAGAATCCCCCAGCCAGCATGATTTAAGAGGGGAGGGCTTCCACTCCCAGAATTCCCCAGCCATCCATGCTTTAAGAGGGGAGGGCTTCCATTCCCAGAATCCCCCAGCCGGCATGCTTTAAGAGCGGAGGGCTTCCATTCCCAGAATCCCCCCCCCCGGAGCAGTCTGCAAGCCCCCTAAAGGCTATTCATGTCTTTTGGGGGGGGGGGGAATGGGTCCATTTTCACCAAAAACGGGCCATTTTGGGGAAGTTTGCCGAGTGCAGAAACTTTTTCTTTTTAAAATTTGCCTCTTCAAAACCTTGGTGCGTCTTATACTCCGAAAAATACGGGTAGCTTTGCAGACTCAGAAAAGGCTTCTTAGCGCATGAGTGGGCGGAACAAACTGGTAACAGACTTCATAGCATTTTTACCCCTGCTCCAAAGCCCCTGAAGGCAGGAACAAGAAACAATGGATGGAAACTAACCAAGGAGAGAAGCAGCCTGGAATTAAGGAGGAATTTGTCTGACAATCAGAACCATTAACCGCTGAGTTGCCCTCAGAAGTTGTAGGTGCTCCATCGCGGGAGGTTTTCAAAAAGAGATTGGACAACATTTGTCCATGGTGCTGTAGGGTTCTCCTGCTTGAGCAAGGGGTTGGACTAGAAGACCTCCAAGGTCCCTTCCAACTCGGTTCTGTCCTTTATACAAAACCATCCATTTGTTTTTACCTCATCCTTGGGTGGGTGGTAGTAAGCAGTGGTTGTGAAGATCACCATGAAAGTCCCATAGAGGAATGCACTGAAGAAAAACCTTTTCCTAACGAAGGAATCCCACTTGTAACGAAGTAGCTTATTCAGGGGCTCCAGGGCCACCATTTTTTCCCGGTTCTGTGGAGGGAGAGATTACGTCAGGGGATTTGTGCAGCTGATGGTGTCCAATGACGTGAAGTCAGAGAGGATGACCAGAACGTGTAGTTTTATATTAATAAATATACATTGACATCTACATAGATAGCAAAGTAGGTAGTCGGGAAAAGGCAGGGGGAAAAATGGAAATTCTCCCTCCACAACCACAGCAACGGAGGAGGAGGAGGAGGAGGAGGAAAAGAAGAAAGAGGGGGAGGAGGAGAAAAAGGAGAAGGAGGAGGAAGACAAAGAAGAGGAAGAGGAGAAAATGAAGGAGGAAGAGAAAGAGAAGGAAGGAGGAGGAGAAGGAAGAGGAGGAAAAGAATGGAGGAGGGAGCAAAGTAAATAGTCAGCAAAACAGGCGAATCATGAGGTAAACGACAGAGAAAACAGAGCCCATGGAAGAAAAAGACAGGAAAAAGGGAAATTCTCCCTCCACACTCACAGCAACAGAGAAGGAGGAGGAGGAAAAGAAGAAAGAGGAGGAGGAGAAAAAGGAGGAGGAAGACGAGGAAGAGGAGAAAAAGGAGGAAGAGGAAGAGCAGGAGAAAGAGGAGGAAGGAGGAGGAGAAGGAAGAGGAGGAAAAGAATGGAGGAGGAAGAGGAGCAAAGTAAATAGTCAGCAAAACAGGCGAATCATGAGGTAAAACAGAGCAAACAGAGCCCATGGAAGAAAAAGGCAGAAAAAGATGGAAATGCTCCCTCCACAATCACAGCAACGAAGGAGAAGGAGGAGGAAAAGAAGAAAGAGGGGGAGGAGAAAAAGGAGGGGGAGGAGGAAGTCGAGGAGGAAGAAGAAGAAGAGCAGGAGGAGGAAGAGGAAGAGAAAGAGGAGGAGAAGGAGGAGGAGGAGAAGGAAGAGGAGAAAAAGGTGGAGAGGAAAGGAGGAAGAAGAGGAGGAGCAAAGTAAGTAGTCAGGCAAACAGGCGAATCATGAGATAAATCACAGAGCAAACAGGGCCCATGGGAGAAAAAGGCAGGGGGAAAGGGAAATACTCCCTCCACACCCACAGCATCGAAGGAGAAGAAGGAGAAAAAGAAGAAAGAGGAGGAGAAAAATGAAAAAGAGAAGGAAGAGGAAGAAGAGCAGGAAGAGGAAGAGAAAGGAGCAGGAGGAGGAGGAAGAGGAGGAAGGAGGAGAAGAAAAAGAAGAAAAAGGAGGAGGAGAAAGGAGCAAAGTAAATAGTCAAGAAAACAGACGAATCATTAGGTAAATCACAGAGCAAGCAGGGCCCATGGAAGAAAAAGGTGGGAAAAAAGGGAAATACTCCCTCCACACCCACAGCAACGAAGCAAGAGGAGGAGGAGAAAAAAGAGAAGGAGGAGGAGAAGAAAAAGAAGGAGGAGGAGAAGGAAGTGGAGAAGAAAGGAGAAGGAAGAGGAGGAGCAAAGTAAATAGGCAAACAGGGTCAGGCAGAAAAAAATGGAAATCTCCCTCCACATCCACAGCAATGAAGGAAAAGGAGGAGGAAGAGGAGGAGGAGGAAGAGGAGGAGGAAGAGGAGGAGGAGAAAAAGGAGAAGGAGGAGGAAGAGGGGGAGGAAGAAGAGGAGCAGGAGGAGGAGGAAGAGGAGAAAAAGGAGGCGGAAGAGGAAGAGAAATAGAGTAGAAGGAAGAGGTGGAAGAGGAGGAAAAGAAGAAGAGAAAGAGAAATAGGTGCAGAAGGAGGAGGAGGAAGGAGGAGGAGAAGGAAGAGGAAGAGAAAGGAGGAGGAAGAGGAGGAGCAAAGTAAATAATCGGGCAAACAGGCAAATCATGAGGTAAATCACAGAGCAAACAGGGCCCATGGAAGAAAACGGCAGAAAAAAATGGAAATGCTCCCTCCACAACCACAGCAACAAAAGAGGAGGAGAAAAGGGAGAAGGAGGAAGAGAAGGAAGAGGAGGAAGAGGAAGAAGAGGAGGAGGAGGAGGAAAAGAAGGAGGAGGAAGAGGAGCAGAAGAAAGAGGAGGAAGGAGGAGGAGAAGGAAAAGGAGACAAAGGAGGAGGAGAATGGACGAGAAAGAGGAGGAGGAGGAGGAGAGAGAGGAGGAAGAGATAGAATAGCAGAGTTGGAAGGGACCTTCGAGGTTTTCTAGTCCAACCCCCTGCCTAGGCAGGAAACCCTATACCATTTCAGACAAGTGATGGTCCAACATCATCTTAAACACTTCCAGTGTTGGAGCATTCACAAGTTCTGGAAAAGAGGTGGCTCGGACCAGCTAAATGTTGTTTTTGCATGCATCATACATTTGAAAGGACCAGTACTAAGGAATGTAACAGGGCTTAGAATTGTAAGAAAAAAGGCAAGAAATGTTTACAGCCCCAAAGCCGGACTAATTAGCTAGCTTGTTAATCACAAGGGCTCGTATAAAATTTAGAATTACACGTATTTATTTTTACATCCCTTCGACCGATCCGCTCCCACAGAGAGGGTCTTCTCCGGGTACCGTCGGCCGGGCAATGCCGGTTGGCGACGCCCAGGGGAAGGGCCTTCTCTGTGGCGGGCCCAGCCCTCTGGAACAACCTACCCCCCGATTTACGCGCTACCTCGGACCTCCACCTCTTCCGCCAACGTCTTAAGACGTATTTATTTCAGCAAGCCGGCCTAGCATAACCCCCCGTTTCTGACTTTTATTCGTTTACATTTTAATTCTTAGGGTTTTATAAGTGTTTTTAGGACGGGATATAATTTAATAGTTTTTAATAATGTATTTTTGTAATTATGTATGTTTTTTTAATATTGCCTGTGTGCCGCCCTGGGTCCTTGTAAAGAGAAGGGCGGGGTATAAATTTGAAAAATAGAATAAAAATAAAATAAATAATAGTTTACACTTATAAGTTCCAAGAAACTGCAGGAACTTCGGGTTAAGCAAAATTGGACTGGATAGAATAGAATAGAATAGAATAGAATAGAATAGAATAGAATTGAATAGAATAGAATAGTTGGAAGGGACCTTGGAGGTCTTCTAGTCCAACCCCCTGCCTAGGCAGGAAACCCCACACCACTTCAGACAAATGGTTATCCAATCTCTTCTTAAAA
Source organism: Rhabdophis nuchalis (assembly GCA_039707465.1). Classification (NCBI taxonomy): domain Eukaryota; kingdom Metazoa; phylum Chordata; class Lepidosauria; order Squamata; family Natricidae; genus Rhabdophis; species Rhabdophis nuchalis. The sequence goes on from CM077643.1 coordinate 405,729,763, forward strand.
ACTTCCAGTGTTGGAGCATTCACAACTTCTGGAGGCAACTTCTGTTCCACTGATTAATTGTTCTCACTGTCAGGAAATTCCTCCTCAGTTCTAAGTTGCTTCTCTCCTTGATTAGTTTCCACCCATTGCTTCTTGTTCTGCCCTCAGGTGCCCTGGAGAATAGCTTGACTCCCTCTTCTTGGGGGCAGCCCCTGAGATACTGGAAGACTACTATCATGTCTTCCCTGGTCCTTCTTTTCATTAAACTAGACATGCCCAGTTCCTCCAACCGTTCCTCATATGTTTTAGCCTCCAGTCCCCTAAACATCTTTGCTGCTCTTCTCACTTAAGAAAGAGGAGAAGGAGGAGCAGAGGGAAGAAGAGGAGAAGAAAAAGGAGAAATAAAAGAAAGAGAAGGAGGAAGAAGAAGAAGAAAGAGGAGAAGGAGGAGAAGAAAGAAGAGGAGAAGAAGAAAAAGGAGAAATAAAAGAAAGAGAAGGAGGAAGAAGGAGGAAGAGGAGAAGAAGGAGCAGAAAGAAGAGGGGGACAAGGAAGAGGGGGAGAAGAAAAAGGAGGAAGAAAAGAAGAAAGAGGAGGAGAAAAAGAAGAAAGAGGAGGAGGAGAATGAGATGGTGCTGAATGAAGGAATCTCAAGGCAGAGAAGATCCTGAGAAGGACCATCCTTGACTGGATCTACTCACTGGAATGTCGCTGTTGTTGGCCAGAATCTCCAGCACTGAGTTCTCCTCACAGCTATCGATGGAGGTCAAATCGTAGAGGGAGATGTGGATGGGACCATAAGTCCACTCGGTGAACTTGCGTGAAAGGTGCTGGAACTTGGGGCCCTTCATCTCTCGCTGGAACATGTGCTCAAGGATCTGGAGAGACCAAAACGGTTGAGTTGGCGACAGGAGTGTCTCTAGGGGGTAGGTCAGAAAAGCCAAGATGCTCTCCTAGCCCATCCATCATCTGGACATTTTTGACCTTCTTGAGGTCACGTCTGATAACTAAGCTCCACAATCAAGAAAACTTCAGCACCGAGGAATTGTTGGGGGTGGGTGGGTAATAAATTGACAGTGTTGGCAGTATATAGAGAAAACTTATATAAAATATTTTATAAATGTCATCCACCACCAGAGCAAGACTCCCAAAAAAGTTTCCCAACAGATCACCAGAACGCTGGAAATGCAAACAGATACAGGGAACATGCTATCACATGTGGTGGGCCTGTCCTTCAGCAAAAAAAAAAAAAAATTGGATAAGGATTAAAAAATGGTTAGAGGAAATGGTGTTTTGATTGCATGACCATGGGGGATGCGGCGAGGATATTTCCGTCATTGTTACTAATGCCGCTGTAATAATAATAATAATAATAAATAATAAATTTAATTTATAGACCGCTCCCTCTCCCCGAAGGGACTCGGGGCGGTGCACAGGGGAATTAAAAACATACAAACATAGATACATCATAAATATATAAAATCAAATTAAACAATTTATCCCTGCGCTAAAAATCCTAAAATCCTAAAAACGAAACCCCTTAAAAACCCAATTAAAACAATTTAGATGGTCAGGCTAAAAAGGCTAGAAGGTAGGTTAGGCCAGGCCGGCCTGTTGGAAGAGATAAGTCTTGAGCTTTTGTCGGAAGGTGCGGAGGTCCGTGGTTGTTCTGAGGTCGGGGGGCAGGTCGAATCGAATCGAATTTTATTTATAACCCGCTCTCTCTCCCCGAAGGGACTCGAGGCGGGGCACAGGGAATTAAAAACAGTTAAAAAGAATACAAAATTTAAAACAATAAACGTACATAAATACTAACTAAAAGGCATATTAAACAGAAAACCCTGCGCTAAAATTCCCAAATATTTACTAAAAATCCCTAAACAATCAGAAGAGACTATCCTAGGCCGGCCAAGCGAAAAAGATGTGTTTTTAATTTCAGACGGAAGGAGCGGAGGTCCGTGGTAGTTCTAATATCGGGGGGAAGGTCGTTCCAGAGGGCTGGGCCCGCCACAGAGAAGGCCCTTCCCCTGGGCGTCGCCCGCTGACAAAGTCTAGTGGACGGCAACCGGAGAAGTCCCTCTCTGTGGGAGCGAATCGGCCGTGAGGATGTATGGGGCAGGATCCGATCCCGCAGGTAGCTAGGTCCCGAGCCATGGAGCGCTTTGAAGATGACAACTAACACCTTGAAGCGCACCCGGAAGACGACAGGCAGCCAGTGCAGCTCGCGCAAGAGCGGTGTTACGTGGGTGGATCTAGAAGCACCCATAATTGCCCGCGCGGCTGCATTCTGGACTAACTGAAGTCTCCGGGTGCACCTCAAGGGGAGCCCCATGTAGAGAGAGTTACAATAGTCCAGTCGGGATGTCACGAGAGCATGAGTGACTGTGCGAAGGGCGTCCCGATCCAATAGGGGGCGCAATTGGCGAACCAGGCGAACCTGGTAAAACGCCCTCCTGGCCACGGCTGTCACTTGATCTTCCATGGACAGCCGGGCATCCAGGAGGACACCCAAATTGCGCACCCCATCCAAAGGGTTGGGCCCGCCACAGAGAAGGCCCTTCCCCTGGGCGTCGCCCGCTGGCATTGCCTAGTGGACGGCACCCGGAGAAGTCCCTCTCTGTGGGAGCGAATCGGTCAGAGGGACGTATAGGGTCGGATGCGATCTCGCAGATAGCTAGGTCCCGTGCCATGGAGCGCTTTAAAGATGGTGATCAGCACCTTCAAGCACACCCGAAAGACCACAGGCAGCCAATGCAGCTCGCGCAGGAACGGTGTTACGTGGACATGCCTAGGGGCACCCAGAATTGCCCGCGTGGCCGCATTCTGGACTAGTTGCAGTCTCCGGGTGCACCTCAAGGGAAGCCCCATGTAGAGAGCATGGTGGCTGTGGTTTCCGGCTGCCCGTTTCAACCAGCTCACTCCAACGCTGGCCATAGGGGGCGAACATCTTGCCCCTGTGGATGGGGCGCGCAATTTGGGTGTCCTCCTGGATACCCGGCTGTCCATGGAAGATCAAGTGACAGCCGTGGCCAGGAGGGCGTTTTACCAGGTTCGCCTGGTTCGCCAATTGCGCCCCCTATTGGATCGGGACGCCCTTCGTACAGTCACTCACGTGCTCGTGACATCCCGACTGGACTATTGTAACTCTCTCTACATGGGGCTTCCCTTGAGGTGCACCCGGAGACTTCAGCTAGTCCAGAACGCAGCCGCGCGAGCAATTATGGGTACCACAAGGTATACCCATGTAACACCGCTCTTGCGCGAGCTGCACTGGCTGCCTGTTGTCTTCCGGGTGCGCTTCAAGGTATTAATTATCATCTTTAAAGCGCTCCATGGCTCGGGACCTAGCTACCTGCGGGATCGGATCCTGCCTCATACATCCTCACGGCCGATTCGCTCCCACAGAGAGGGACTTCTCCGGGTGCCGTCCACTAGACTTTGTCAGCGGGCGACACCCAGGGGAAGGGCTCTCTCTGTGGCGGGCCCAGCCCTCTGGAATTACCTCCCCCCCAACATTAGGACCACCACGGACCTCCGCTCCTTCCGTCTTAAATTAAAAACACACTTCTTCTGCCTTGCCGGCCTGGGATAGTTATTCCTCTGTTTTGGGTTTATTGGGGATTTTTAGTTTAGTTAGTTTTAATGGGTATTTTAGCACAGGTGTTGTTTAATTTATTTTTAATATGAAATGTTGTATATAGTTATTGTTTTTATTCTCCCTGTGCACCGCCCCGAGTCCCTGTGGGGAGAGGGTGCGGTTTATAAGTATTAAAATTGAATTGAATTGAAAATTGAGTAGTCTAGACAGGATGTCACTAGGGCATGAGTGACCGTGCGAAGGGCATCCCGGTCCAATATGGGACGCAACTGGCGTACCAGGCGAACCTGGTAGAACACCCCCCTGGCCACGGCTGTCACTTGATCTTCCATAGACAGCCGGGTATCCAGGAGGACGCCAGGATTGCATGCCCCATCCACAGGGGCTAGATGTTCCGGTTGTAACTTCAACACATCACTAAACGAATGGTTGTAAGTCGAGAAGTAGGTATACTGTTGAGGAGGGTGACTACCTCGACTTTCCCAGTCATGACGGCCAGCATTAAAGGGGTCAGCTGTTCCGTGTTTTTAATTTTTTCCATTTTGCCGGAAGGGTCAATCTCAGCCCCTTTCATCAGGATCATGTCGTACATGTCGACCACGAATTTGGTATTCTTCTCCGTGTCGTTGGCCACCATCACCAGTGCATGGAGGACGGTATTGCCCAGGGAATCCTTTTCAGTCAGATTGGCCTTCTGGTGAGGGTTCTCCAGGAGGTACGTGACCACCTCTGGCTGGTTGGTACAAGCAGCCAAGGAGAGAGGAAGTTCACCTGGAAGAGAGAGGATGATGGGCCAAGATTTCATTGACCATCTAGGTCAGAAATGTCCACCTTTGGCCACCTGAAGACTTGTGGAACTCTCATAATTCCCCAGCCAGGAGGTCTTCCAGTGGCCAAGGTTGAAGTCCACAGCGCCTTAAGTTTTGTGGACTTCAACTCCCAGAATTCCTCACCCAGAAGGTCTTCAAGTGACCAAGGTGGAAGTTCACAGCTCTTTAAGTCTTATGGACTTCAACTGCCAGAATTCCTCAACCAGCCATGGTGACCGAGGAATTCTGGGAGTAGAGCTCCACAGGTCTTCAAATTACCAAGGTTGAAGTTCACCGCTCTTTAGGTCTTGTGGACTTCAACTCCCAGAATTCCTCAGCCAGCAGGTCTTCAAGTTAAAGTTCACAGCTCTTTTAAGTCTTGTGGACTTCAACTCCCAGAATTCCTCAGCAAAGCCGTGGTGACTGAGGAATTCTGGGAGTAGAGGTCCACAGGTCTTCACGTGGCCAAGGTTGGTCACCTCTGACCTGCAGGGTGTCTCCCAGAGTGGGAGGATATCGAATCCCCTTTGAGGATGAAAACAAGGGTATTTGCAGGAGCGGTCAACCAAAGTCAAATTGCACCCACAACCTTTGTCCTTCCGCCCTACCGAAATAAAAGACAGACTTTTTGTGGTGCATCTGGAAGAAAAGACCAGAAGCTGTGACATGGACATCAGCCTTGTTCTCCACCAGGAGCTTCACAAGAGCTAGGTTCCTCTTCTCAATTGCGATGTGGAGAGCTGTTTGGCCTGCAAAGATGGTGAGAAACAAGCACCGGAGAAAGATAGAAGCCTTTATCAGAGACGTCCACAAGTTTAGGTCAAAAAAGTCAAGATGGCGGCCACCCCAGGGCCATTACATTCCACCTGTTTTCTTGCTTAACTGAAGAAGCTCCATTGTTATTTTTTTAACTGTACCACGAATTCAGCCATTCCCCTTAATTTCCAAGCATGGGAAGGGTATATATGCGCCCCTCAACGTGAGTGACATCGAGTTGGCCAGTCACATGATTGCCTAGCCACGCCCACCCAGGCAGTCTTTAGGCAGATGATATTAGTGGCCCGCAGGATTTCAAATTATGAATTTTGTGGTCTCTGAGGTCCCAAAGGTTGGGGATCCCTGACCTGGATGACTGAAGAATCTCCACAGACCTTCTCCCAACTGAAGATCTCCTTCCAGCCACCCCACCCAAGAAAACAGAATCCTCTACCATCACCGTCCCAAGAAGGAGCCTTACCCTTATAGCAGCTGTTACTGCAAGTGGAGTTGACCAAAGGGCTGGGGTTCTCCGTCTCCTTGTCTATCTTCAGGAGCAAAAGGATGGTGGGGTTCTTCCCGTCTTTCAAATGTAACAAGGCCTTCATCAAACAGGTCTTGCCCGTCTCATCTGGAAGAAAGAAGCCGTGGGAAGGAAGCTTAGGTGATGCCCACCTCATCTTCCATCTTCCTAAAACAGAGTTTCTCCACTTTGGCCACCTGACGATGGATGGACTTCCACTCCCAGAATCCCCCACCCAGCCTGGTTTAAGAGGGGAAGACTTTTACTCCCAGAATTCCCGAGCCAGAATGCTTTAAGATGGATGGACTTCCACTCCCAGAATCCCCCAGACAGCATGCTTTAAGATGGATGGACTTCAACACCCAGAATCCCCCAGCCAGCAGGCTTTAAGAGGGGAGGGCTTCCACTCCAGAATTCTCCACACAGCATGATTTAAGAGGGGAGGACTTCCACTCCCAGAATTCCCCACCCAGCATGATTTAAGAGGGGAAGACTTCCACTCCCAGAATCCCCCAGGTAGCCTGCTTTAAGAGGGGAGGGCTTCCACTCCAGAATTCTCCACCCAGCATGATTTAAGAGGGGAGGACTTCCACTCCCAGAATCCCCCAGCTAGCCTACTTTAAGAGGGGAGGGTTTCCACTCCCAGAATCCCCCAGCTAGCCTATTTTAAGAGGGGAGGACTTCTACTCCCAGAATTCCCCAGCCAGCATGATTTAAGAGGGGAGGACTTCCACTCCCAGAATTCTCCACCCAGCATGATTTAAGAGGGGAGGACTTCCACTCCCAGAATTCCCCACCCAGCATGATTTAAGAGGGGAAAACGTCCACTCCCAGAATTCCCCAGCCAGCATGATTTAAGATGGGAGGACTTCCACTCCCAGAATTCCCCAGCCAACATGATTTAAGAGGGGAAGACTTCCACTCCCAGAATCCCCCACCCAGCATGATTTAAGAGGGGAGGACTTACCCACTCCCAGAATCCCCCAGCTAGCCTGCTTTAAGAGAGGAGGACTTCCACTCCCAGAGTTCCCCACCCAACATGATTTAAGAGGGGAGGACTTCCACTCCCAGAATCCCCCACCCAGCATGATTTAAGAGGGGAGGACTTCCACTCCAAGAATTCCCCACCCAGCATGATTTAAGAGGGGAGGACTTCCACTCCCAGAATCCCCCAACCAGCATGATTTAAGAGGGGAGGTCTTCCACTCCCAGAATCCCCCACCCAGCATGATTTAAGAGGTGAAGACTTCTGCTCCCAGAATCCCCCAGCCAGCAGGCTTTAAGATGGATAGACTTCAACACCCAGAATCCCTCTCACAATCTCTATTCTGATTGGCCACACAGTTCACCCCTGAGATGCAAATATTCCCTTTTAGGGAAAGATCTATGAAGCTTGGCTTCTTGTTACACTGATGTAACGGCACCAGAGTCACCAAGATCTACCTCTAAATTCAGGGTTGGTGAGAAAGCTGGACGTTCTCCGCAGATAATCGCTCAGGCCGTTGAGCTGTTCAGGGTCTCCCGCAACCACAGCTTTGAAAATACGGTCCCTGTTGAAGCAATTTGGATCATCCATTCTGCAGAAGAGAAAGGAAAGGCAAAGGGTCCAAGACAGATTCAGTCCTTTGATCCACTGTCCACCTGATAACTTTGGGCCAATCACCAGGAGACGGTGAGTTCTAGTCCCTGCCTTATCCATGAAAGTTGCCCAGGTGCCAACTTTCAACAATCAACAAGAGACGGTGAGTTCTAGTCCCTGCCTTATCCATGAAAGCCAGCTAGGTGCCTTTGGCTCCATCACCAGGAGATGGTGAGTTCTAGTCCTGCCTTAGCCATGAAAGCTGGCTGGGTGACTTTGGGCCAATCACCAGGAGCCGGTGAGTTCTAGTCCAACCTTAGCCATTAAAGGTGGTTCATAGAACATAGAACAGTAAGAGTTGGTAGGTTAATAATAGGTTAATAAGGTTAATAATAGGTTGGAAGGCTCGGTGCCTTTCAGCCAATCTTTGGGAGATGGTGAGTTCTAGTTCCACCTTAGGCATGAAAGCCAGCTGGGTGCCTTTGGGCCAATCACCAGGAGACTGGGAGTTCTAGTCCTGCCTTAGGCACAAAAGCTGGTTGGGTGTCTTTGGGCCAATAACCAGGAGGTGGTGAGTTCTAGTCCTGCCTTGGGCACGAAGACCGGCTCATAGAACATAGAATAATAGGTTGGAAGGCTCGGTGCCATTGGACCAATCACCAGGAGGTGGTGAGTTCTAGTCCTGCCTTGGGCACGAAAGCTGGTTGGGTGCCTTTGGGCCAATCACCAGGAGGTGGTGAGTTCAAGTCCTGCCTTGGGCACGAAAGCTGGTTGGGTGCCTTTTGGCCAGTCCCTCTCTCTGTCTCTCTCAGCCCAACCCACAGGGCTGTTGTTGTGGAGAAAATAGAAGAAGGAAGGGGCCTCGGATAGGTTCACCGTCTTGAATTATTTGTAAAAATAGCAGAGGCAGGAAAGAAATGAAAATAATAATAATTGTGCCATGCATGGCTTTAAGACGACAGAATAACAGAGTTGGAAGGGACCTTGTGGGTCATCTAGTCCAACCCAAGTCCACTGGACTGCAAAGCAACCCATAAACCTTGGACAGAGACCAAGGCAAAAAGTGCTTTCTGGTGGCGAAAATCTGCAAAATAATCCCCACCGTGAGAAATGACTTACGGGACGAGTCCTGGCCGGTCATTGAGATTCACCGGGCTCTGGGGGGAGGCAGGGGCTTCCTTCTGGAAAGGGGTCTCCAAGGGTGGCAATCCGTGCTCGGCCCCAGCTGCCCCCTTTGCGGCTGCGTTCGGATCCTCTCCCAGGCCATCGTCCATCTCCAGAGCACAGCAGGGTTCCTTCATTGTCCTGAGAGGGTGACAGTGGCAGGTGGGCCAAAGGTGGACCCTACACGGCTGGCAGAACTGGAGAAGGAGGGGTTGTGGGGAAGGGGTTGGGACAGAGGGATCTTGTAGTGGACACTCAATTAAATATGAGCCAGCAGTGTGCGTTGTCAGCCAGAAGAGTCAAGGCAATCCTAAATTGTTGTCTCCTGAAAAAAAATCACCTTTAGAACAACCACAACCTGGGTGATGGAGAATCTCTACAGACTTTTAGCTGTACAATTTGGGATGAAAACCCTTGGAAGGGTTGTGGGTGTAAGGAGTGGATTTCCAGAGGGAAAAATAGACTACAGGAACCATTTGCCCCACTCAGGTGACCCCGAGGACACAGATAAACCTCCAAGTGGCCTCAAGGACCCTCCAAAAGGATGCAAAGGACCAGCTGTCTGCAAGGAGCATCGATCCTTCCCTTCCCCACCATCCGGTCAGAGCTGAAGAAGCTCCTTGGATGAGAAGCAAAACATCTTCAAAGAAAAACAAAGGAAGTCCAGATTCCACTTGAAAAAAGCCCCTTTGGGACATCCATGACCTGGATGACGGAGAATCTCTACAAACCTGTTAGCTACACAATTTGGGATGAAGACCCTTGGAATGGTAATACAATACAATACAATAGCAGAGTTGGAAGGGACCTTGTAGGTCTTCTAGTCCAACCCCCTGCATGGGCAGGAACCTTATACCATTTCAGACAAATGGCTGTCTAACATCTTTTTAAAGATTTCCAGGGTTGGGGCATTCACAACTGCTGGAGGCAAGCTGTTATATGGGAGCATCTAGAGGCTCCCGTAATTACCCGCGCAGCTGCATTCTGCACTAACTGTAGCTTTTGAGTGCACCTCAAGGGAAGCCCCATGTAGAGAGCATTGCAGTAGTCGAGTCGGGATGTCACGAGGGCCTGAGTGACTGTGCTCAGAGAGAGAGAGAGAGAGAGAGAGAGAGAGAGAGAGAGAGAGAGAGAGAGAGAGAGAGAGAGAGAGAGAGAGAGAGAGAGAGAGAGAGAGAGACTGCTCAGCAACATACAAACTCTAGCTGAATTTCCCCCCTGAAAGGTTTGATGAATTCATAAAGACTGTGGAAAATATTCTCAAGAAAGCGACCCTCAATACTTTAGATTCACACAAGGAATTTGTTTATAAAGCAGCAGATTCCTTAGCAAGAAATAGAGACTCAGAAACCACACAAACAACACAGCCTGCGAAAGGTACCCAGAGCCAAGTGTGCGATTCGGTGACAGTACAATACAACACAATTGCAGAGTTGGAAGGGACCTTGGAGGTCATCTAGTCCAACCCCCTGCCTAGGCAGGAAGCCCTATACCATTTCAGACAAATGGCTATCCAACATCTTCTGAAAGACTTGCAGTTTTGGGGCATTTACAACTTCTGGAGGCAAGTAGTTCCACTGGTGAATTATTCTCACTGTCAGGAAATTTCTCCTCAGTTTTAAGTTGCTTCTCTCCTTGATTAGTTTCCACCCATTGCTTCTTGTCCTGCCCTCAGGGGCTTTGGAGAATAGCTTGACTCCCTCTTCTTTGGGGCAACCCTTGAGACAGTGATAAGATAACCAGGGGTAAGCAGTTCCACTGGTTAATTGTTTTCTCACTGTTGGGAAGTTTCATCTTCGTTTTAAGAGCAGAGGGAAGACTTTCACCTTCTCAGGGCTGCCTTGCGATGTCATCCTGAAATCTTTGGAGGGTTGAAAAACAGCCAAATGCAAACCGGATATTTATTTAGGAAAGCCTCCAGAGACAGAGGGAGGGTGGGAGGGAATCAGAGTGACAGATACACAGAGAGAGAGACAGAGAGGGAGGGAGAGAAAGATAGACAGACACAGAATGAGTGATTGAGTGAGTGAGTGAGAGACAGAAAGAAAAAGAGAGAAAGAGAAAGAAAGAAAGAAAGAAAGAAAGAAAGAAAGAAAGAAAGAAAGAAAGAAAGAAAGAAAGAAAGAAAGAAAGAACTTATGACCACAATTGAGCACGAAACTTTTCTTGCTCCATATACCAAATTTTTAATTAAGAAACCCCACCCACCACCCACCCACCACCGTCAATGATGTCCTGCTTTACCAATGTTAAAATCTGGTCACCTTATCCAAGATCCCTCTGACAGTTACCCTGATTGACCCTACTGTACCTGTGCATTTGGTTTTTCTTATCTAAATTTCCCCCCCACCGCTCTATTTTAATTCTTTTTAGACAGAGCCCTGGGTTCAAGTCTCTCAAGACCCCAATTCCTTTTCCTAACTGCATTCTCCGGCTAAATGAAATGCATCCCCATTAGTAGCAAAGCAAAAATAAGCATTTGATGCCTCTGATCTAAAACGATTAGATTGTCAAATTGTCGTATTTTAGGATGGGAAGGAGAGATACTCACTGACTGGTTGGTTTTCACGAGGTCGAATCGTCCCAGATCTCCAGAATCCTTTGCAGGGATCGTCACCAAATGCAAGAAATCGACCTGTACCCCAACCCAACCTCTCCACTGCAAGATCAGCAGTGGATCTGAAGAGCAGAGGTTCCACCTGGAGTAGAGAAGCCTCAAGTATCTCTGCGAGCTAGGATGTTGCTACCTTTATAACCCTAAAAAAGAGGAAGTGTTCGGAGTTACAAATACAAGAACATTAGCAGAGTTGGAAGTACTCAGACTGGAGAAGACCAATTAGATCCGACGCACACTCAGCTGTACATTTCTACCCCTGGCCACCCCAACGATGCCATGGAAGTGCTGTCTCGGTGTCTGGAGGCTGTGCGGGTCTGGATGAGGAGGAACAAACTCAGACTCAACCCGTCCAAGACCGAGTGGCTGTGGTTTCCAGCATCTCGATATAGCCAGTTAATTCCATCACTGGCTATCAGGGGCGAGTCATTGGCCCCCGCGGAAAGGGCTCGCAACTTGGACGTCCTCCTGGATTCACGGCTGTGCTTGGATGACCATGTGAGGCCGTGGCCAGGGGGGCCTTCTATCAGGTTTACCTGATATGCCAGTTGCGCCCCTTTCTAGACCGAGATGCCCTACGCACGGTCACTCAAGCCCTCGTTATTTCCCGCCTGGACTACTGTAACACCCTCTACATGGGGCTCCCCTTGAGGTGCACCCGGAGACTCCAGCTAGTGCAGAATGCGGCCGCGCGGGGGATCTTGGGAGTGTCTCGATACTCCCATGTAACACCTCTCCTGCACGAGCTACACTGGCTGCCTGTGGTCTTCCGGGTGCGCTTCAAGGTGCTAGTCACCATCTTCAAAGCGCTCCATGGCACGGGTCCTGGTTACTTGAGAGACCACCTCCTACCACATTCCTCCCTTCGACCGATTCGCTCCCACAGAGTGGGCCTTCTCAGGGTGCCGTCAGCCGGTCAATGCCGGCTGGCGGCTCCCAGGGGAAGAGCCTTCTCTGTGGCGGGTCCGGCACTCTGGAACGACCTTCCCCCCGATATCCATACCATCACGGACCTACGCCTCTTCCGTCGGATGTTAAAAGCACATTTCTTTCATCTGGCCAGCCTGACATAGACTAAGGGAATAATTTTAAACTTTGATATTTATTGGTTTTAAATTTATTTATCCAATTTTAGCACAGATTTAATAATTTAATTGTCTTTTATATTTTGTATGTATTGTTGGGTTTTTATCTTTCTG